>JARYHS010013630.1:213377875-213430654 GCA_031002005.1 Vandiemenella viatica
TTGTGGTTAACTTTCTCAATAAACAGTGAGGACTAGAGTGGTGTAGAGTAAGAACGTTGTTTTATTACTTTCCATTGAACCTGCAATCTACACCCTTGACGAATCTGTAGCACCATTCGAATAGTGGCTATCTCGGTACGGTATTCATAGGAATTATTAAACCATACTAAACCTGACTTTCCCATAGTTTCAGTGCTGATATCCCACATCCACATATCCCTGACCATTTTTTCGACAGCGGACTAAGTAGCACGAAGATTAATTTAAAAGACATTTTAGTGTATTTACAGAAGGGCAGATTTACCAAGGTAATAAGCTCAACATGACACTGACACTATAAATGATGTAAGCAAAAGTCATAATCTGGTAATCCCGTCCTGACATTGCGGCAGGCGACATGGAAATCGACATAGTATAGACGGCGCTGGCATCAGGCCAACCAGCGCCACCGCAGCACAGTTTCCGCCACGGCCAATCAGAGCCGACCCGGCTCGGATATAAATAAGCCAGCGCAGCTCCATTCATCCAGTTCGGTGTTCGCTGCGCTTCGGTCGCGTCTCCGTAACTGTGCTTCGTCTCTTGGACTCTCGACAGTGTTTCGTCTCGGCTACGTCTACGGTACTCTCTCTTGGACTCAGTGAATCGCTTTCGGACTCGTGACTGTGCTTATCCTCGGTGACGTTCGGTACGCTCTCTTCGGACTCTGTAAACCTCACGTCGGATACAACCAGTGCGCGTCTTTGGATTCCGTTCGGCCTGCTCTTGGACTTGTTCGGGTTCTTCGTGACCATCTCCTGCGGCTGCCCCATCGCCGTTCGACGGCCGCCGTACGGATAGCAATTGGCGACGAGGAAAAAGGTTATCAGCTGGCATCATGGACACCGTGACTCGTATTCTGGAGCAACAACAACAGCAGACAGCGCTGCTACAGCAAACGCTCCAAGTAATACTCGAGAAACTGTTAGCACAGGAGGCCAAGTCAGTCCAGGCCTCGGAAAATTCACACATCCGGCCGCCAGCGTTTCCACCATTTAATGACGCTAAGGAAGACTGGGACACATATTTGCATCGGCTCAAACAGCATTTCTCGGCATTCCAGGTGACGGACGATGCCTTACAGCGCTCGCTGTTTCTGTCGTGGGCATCACCCGACACGTTCTTCCTCCTGAAGAAACTGGCCCCATTATCAGATCCGGTCGCCCTCACATTCAACGAAATGTGCACTCTGCTAACAAGCTACTACTCTCAAAGATACCACGTGGTGGCCTCCCGCCTTGAGTTCCATCAGTATCACAAACAACCGGGACAATCATACCGGTCATGGGTGACTGATCTCCAAGGTCTTAGCCGTAAATGCGACTTCACTTGCTCAAACGCAAAGTGCAGGGCTTCATATGCAGACTCCCTGATCCGCGACGTCATAGTGCAGCTAGCTCCAGACCCAGAGGTGCGCACAGCGGCACTGAAGCTGGACAACCCATCACTCGAGGACATTCTACGCATCGCGCACTCGCATGAAATTGCGCAAGCAGCGAACGAGCGCCTCATGGCTCGCCCACAAGTAGCGGCGGTCAAAACATCACAACACAACTCCCGCGCACAAGGCAAACCCATGGCGCGCTCCAGACACCAACAAAGCAGGACGCCATCGCTGTCCGACGTATCTATGACGTCCGAACCCCGACCCCACCCCGCCGACGATTCCAGAGGCCCCTGCCGTCTTGCCCACAGTGCTTCACTTCGCACTCACGGGCAGATTGCCCCGACCGTTGGGCACATTGCACACGCTGCGGTAAAGAGGGACACTTGCGGTCAGTCTGCCGAAACCGGGCACCTCGCCCCAACCCGACAGCCCGCATGCAGCAAGAAACGGTCAACACACTACAGACCGCAGCTCATACTGGCGACCCACTCTCACAGAAACTATTCTTAACTCTGAGAGTCGCCAACCAGGACATCCGTTTTCAAGTGGACACGGGGGCAACCGTCTCGCTGATAAACCAAGCCACCTACGCTCAACTAGGCTCACCACCGTTGTCTCCACCTTCACGGCGTTTGGTATCGTACGGGAATAGAGACATTCCCCTGCGGGGTCAGGTCTGCATCACGGCCGCCTACAAACAAGTCACCAGACCAATCACCTTTTTTGTGGTGGATCAGCCCTCGGCTACTAATATTTTTGGGTTAGACGCATTCAACAGATTCGGATTCTCAATCGTGGACGAAGTCCAGGTCATATCGGACTCGGTCCCATTCCAGGACCTGGATGACCTCTGTACTCAGTTCGCACCCATCTTTACGCCAGACTTAGGGTGCGCCTCAGATTTCGAGGCTCACATCACCCTCCGGCCCGGTGCAGTACCTCGCTTTTGTCGTGCCAGACCTATTCCGGTCACCTTACGTGCAGCAGTAAAACAGGAACTTGACCGGCTTCAGAAGATTGGAGTAATCGAACCTGTCAAATCCAGCGCGTGGGCTACACCACTGGTCATCATCCGGAAACCCAATGGCACCCTCCGGTTATGTGGAGATTTTAAGGCTACGATCAACGCCCAGTCTCAAGTCGAGACGTATCCAATCCCACGACAAGAAGATCTTCTCACTAAACTTGCGGGCGGCGAATATTTCTCGAAGATTGACCTCGCAGATGCATACTTGCAGCTTCCACTAGATGAGAATCGCAAAACATCGTCGTCATCAACACACCGTTTGGACTCTAAATACAAGCGCCTCCCGTTTGGCATCGCTTCTGCACCGGCAATATTCCAAAGATACTTGGAGCAGCTATTGCGACACATCCCGGCATGCGCAAACTACCTGGACGATATCATTGTCACAGGAACCACTCGCCAGGAGCACCTACAAAACCTGCGCACGCTATTTGCAGCATTACAAGAGGCAGGGCTGAGGTGTCGCCTCGAGAAGTGTCGGTTTTTTCAAGAGGAAGTAGAATATCTCGGCCATTGGCTCAACAAAGAGGGAATTAGACCATCAGACCGCAACGTGGCCGCCATAGATTCCCTACCCCGCCCAAAGAATCTGCCAGAACTACAAGCCTTCCTCGGGAAAATAAATTACTACTCAAAGTTTCTGCCACAAGCGGCACACATCTCACAACCCCTCAACCAGCTCCGGAAAAAGGGCGTTGCCTACAACTGGACCCCGTCTTGTCAACGGGCCTTCGACCGGCTAAAGCGCATGCTAAGGTCTGCTCCTTGTCTGACGCCGTTTTCTCCTACACGGCCCCTAGTCGTGGCAGCTGACGCCTCAGCATATGGAATCGGGGCGGTACTCGCACATAGGAATGAAGACGGCTCTGAACAACCGATAGCGTTTGCTTCTAAGACATTGACGCCAGCACAACGCAACTACTCGCAGATCGAGAAAGAGGCATTGGCAATAGTCTTCGCTATCAAGAAATTCCATGTATATCTATTTGGAACCAAGTTCTCCCTCATCACGACCACAAACCGTTGGTGGCAATATTTGGACCCCGCTCCAGCCTCCCAGAGCGAACGGCCCAACGCCTCCAACGATGGGCGATGTTTCTGAGTGCTTATAATTATACAATCCAATATAAGCCAACAGCACAACACTCCAATGCCGACGCCCTATCACGCCTGCCTGCCGGCCCCGATCCGGAATTCGACCAACAGAAGTACTGTGTTTTCATATCGACACAGAGAGGAAGCAGACAGTGGACGGGTTCCCCATTACAGCAGCCCGAATCGCCTCCGCCACCCAGCGGGATCCAATCTTGCGCCAGGTCCTGCGCTATATCATTCACGGGTGGCCAACATACCTCACACGCAGAATGGACAACGAGTTGAAGACATGGCGCCACATATCTGACAGACTCTCGGTCACAGACGGCGTCATCCTTTTGGACGCAGAAAACGACACACATCGTGTGGTCATCCCAGCGGAATTGCGCTCACAAATTCTAAAGCTCCTGCATCGAGGACATTGGGGCATGTCCCGTATGAAAAATCTCGCAAGAAGACATGCTTATTGGCCAGGAATCAATCGAGACATCGAGAAGATGGTACGCAGCTGCACAGCCTGCGCCCAACATCAGGCAGCGCCACCGCAAGCTTTCGCCCCCTGGCCCACACCCCGCCAACCATGGGACCGTATTCATCTGGATTTTGCAGGCCCATTTTTGGGAACTATGTGGCTACTTATAATTGATGCCTATTCAAAGTACCCGTACGTGTTCGCATGGCATCCACAACGACGGAAGCCACACTAAATGCATTAAGCCAGGTTTTGGCCATCGAGGGGTTACCACGCACCCTCGTCTCAGACAATGGGCCCCAATTCACAGCATCCACATTCGAAGAATTCTGCGTGGCTAACGGCATCAAACATATCTTCAGTCCTCCATTCCATCCCGCCTCAAATGGCGAAGCAGAACGGCTCGTAAGGACGTTCAAACAACAAATGCTGAAAGAGGTACAGTCAGCTACGACGTCTTCCGCCCTCACCCTCTTTCTCAGCACATACCGGACAACACCAATTAATGGTCGCAGCCCAGCAGAACTGCTCCATGGGCGACAACCACGAACGATGCTGCACCTCCTGGCACCATCACCGGCAGAGCCCCGGTCCAGACCGTCCCATCGGTACACGCCAGGCAGCGCGGTCTGGGCACGCGCCTACGGAGGGAACGCTACTTGGGTGCCAGCAACAGTAGTGGGGACACACGGACGCCGTGTCGTCTCAGTACAAACGCCACACAGAATAGAACGCCGTCATCAAAACCAGCTGCGTCCTCACATCACAACAGGCCCATCACCATCACAACAATATCAGGAAGAATACAGTATACCACCATCAGCGCCATTAGCAGAGGTCCCACAACCACCCTCCCCACAACGACGATACAACTTGCGCCCAAGAAAGCCAGCAGTGCCGGACGAGAGTGACGTCGAAATGGACACATCCATCAACCATCCCACAACCACATCGGCACCCACGTCACCACGTCCTCAACCATGGAGTACGTCGGCGCATGATGCGGCCGGGATACCACAATCATTCCAGCCTCATCACCCCAAGCATCGTCAGGGCGCTTCCGTCCGTACGCGCCAACTTCAGGGGGGAGGGATCTGGTATCCCGTCCTGACATTGCGGCAGGCGACATGGAAATCGACATAGTATAGACGGCGCTGGCATCAGGCCAACCAGCGCCACCGCAGCACAGTTTCCGCCACGGCCAATCAGAGCCGACCCGGCTCGGATATAAATAAGCCAGCGCAGCTCCATTCATCCAGTTCGGTGTTCGCTGCGCTTCCGGTCGCGTCTCCGTCAACTGTGCTTCGTCTCTTGGACTCTACAGTGTTTCGTCTCGGCTACGTCTACGGTACTCTCTCTTGGACTCAGTGAATCGCTTTCGGACTCGTGACTGTGCTTATCCTCGGTGACGTTCGGTACGCTCTCTTCGGACTCTGTAAACCTCACGTCGGATACAATCAGTGCGCGTCTTTGGATTCCGTTCGGCCTGCTCTTTGGACTTGTTCGGGTTCTTCGTGACCATCTCCTGCGGCTTGCCCCATCGCCGTTCAACGTCGGCCGCCGTACGGATATAGCACATAACTTATATTTCACTATTTGATTTTGAATAGAGTACATAACTCCTTATTTATTCCTTCGTATGTTTTGCGCCGAATGTTGTTCAGTTTCATTAAAAATTATCAGCATCATATGAAGTGGCTAATTCGAATGTGGTACTATGTGTTCATGAAAAAGCTTGAGTAGGAAATCATTATAACCATGTAATAAAATCTACCAAATCCTAGCGTATATGTGCCGACATCCCCTTAGCCAGCTTCTATAGCTTTTCTCAAATAATTCAAGTCAACCCTAACAAAACCAAATCATCATTAAGTGTTCTGCAGGTTTCCACAAGGCTGCTCCATGCTTTCCTGTCTACTGCCTTCCTCTTGATGTCCATGTAGTTTCTGTTTCATTTGATGTTATCTGTGATCTCGTACTGCCTTCTTCCTCTCTCTCTCCTCTCCCACAAACTATTCCTTGAAAGGAATATCTTAAGCACCCCTCTCAACTACTGCCAGCAACCTTTTGCAGCACTTCAAGTTACTTTTTCCATCCAGCTTATAGTCTCAATTCTCCTCCACATCCAGAACTCGAATGCTTCTATCCGTTCTCCGTCGTCTCGCCTCAGTGTCTACGTATCGGCCCCATAGTAAAGCGCCACACTCCATACGAAACATTTGCCAAGTCTTTTCCTTATGCTTTATCTTCTTTCCCAGTTAATAATCGCCTCTACAGCAATAGGAACTTTCACCTCTTGGTGGCATCTTAAGTCCTCAGTGTAGAGATAATAATAATAAAGTGCAGTCGGTTGTGTGATGTTCGAGTGTGTTGCAGGGTGACGATCGACAGCCTGGAGCAGCTGGCGGCGAGCTCTGTGCGGTGCGGCGGGCGCGACGCGGAGCAGCGGGACTTCTTCCTGGCGGCGCAGGACGGCGCGGGCCGCCGCGTGGGCGCCAAGTTCGAGGTGCTGTCAGGCGACGAGGCGGGCGTGCAGGCGGCCGTGGAGCGCGTTGCCAGCGGACAGTTCGCGCTCTACGGCAATGAGCACGAGCTGCGGCACGCCGCCGTGCGCCGGCAGCTGCACCGCGTAAGCCTGCACGTCTCTCATCAGACGTGGGTCGTTGTATCTAAGATATGTGATCAAAGATATTACAGTCCCACTATTACCTACAGCAGGAGTTCAGTGTTAGAATTGAAAAAGCAGGGAAAAGATTAAGCGAATTTAATTAACTCACTGGTATGGGGTACACTGACAAACATATGAAAATCATGGAGGTAATGATGGAAATAGCTCTGATGCAATCAATAATATCACCAATAAAAATCTAGTCACTTCAAGTATGTTTCCCAAGCAGGGCAGAGGGCAAGTAAATGCATTAGCCAAACCTGTTACTCATAAATGAAGACGAGATGTGGCTTCCATCATGGCGGAGAAAGACTTGCAGTGCGTCAGAATGGAACTGTGCTCCTGGACTATGGGGGGAGAGGGGGGGAGGAATCACGAGTCTAGCCCACAATTGGTTCAATAGACCTTAGTAAGTACTTCAGGGCTGGTAGAGTGGGAGAACGGTTTCTCACGAGAAGTTAACCTTGGTGCCAGCGCGTAGGCAAAGAATTAAATTACATGGACTGAGCCCTGAAAAGTTGCTTCAAATACTATAATAACTTAAAATCATACCCATTCAATATCAACAGAATCTCTGTCGAAATCGGCATCGAAATTAATTAATAACCGGTAAATTAGGTAAAAACTATTGAAGCAGAAGTGGCTATAATCTAAGGGATTTCTTTTCTCTCTGATTTTTTAATCATTTGCAAAAGGAATAAAGCAAAAACTTCCTTGACTTTACACCTCGTTGACGTTGTGGTCATTAGAAGCGGAAACAGACAGAGGGCAAGGAAAGGGTAGTAATTCGGCCATGGAATTTGAAGAAATTGTCTGGAGTGGTTTAGGGAAACCATGGAAAACCGAAATCTCGATGGCCGGACGGGGATTCGAAACTGCGATTTCCTGAGTATAAGGCAGAACATTACCACTCATCCCCTAGGCATAGTCCTATGTATGTTACCACTATCATTGTTTCAACCACGTATTAACAAAATGACTTGCTGTATTTGTCATGAAGTCTGACACAGGACTAAGAAAAAGTAATGTTAATGAAACTTACACCAGACGCCGTCATTGCTTATTTAATTACTGATAACAAATCTTCTCGGGTCCTGCAAACCGACCACAGCTAGGCTGCGGCAGTTAAGCAACGCGGAGCGTGGTTAGCACTTGGATGGGTGACCGCCGCCTACGACAAATCACAGTGAAGCGGAACTGCGAGCGTTTCGTGCGGTTGCTAAGCGACACCACTAAACGCGTGATATTTCTTAACGGCAAGATCGCCGGTACATAATTGACCTGATGATGGCTGCTGAGCTAGTTGCCAATGGCTTGTCGTTTTTTCAATAAAACCCGGCTGCAAACACGAGAAGATTTGCTGTAATTTATTCGCCGGAAAGACTACACTCACATATTTAATTAATGTTTTAACTCAATTGAATTATGAAGCCAAGCAGTTACAACTGCTACACAGCTTTCCAGTTTTTTCTCCCCGACTTATCTGTTGGACAGATCCGTACCTTATTTCCTCCCTCAGTGGTAATTTAAGGTCAAACTTCTAATTTTCGCGGCAGCTTCAAGATATACCCATCTATGTATAAATATCTAACAATCTGTGTAGTACTTCTTGTGTAATATGTTATTCAAGATAAAAATGATGTGAATTGTCGAACATTTCCTCCAATGTCGTTTTTCGAAGATCGCCAATGACAGAGCTTATTCACGGTCAAAGTGAAATATACAAAAGTTGAGGAATAATGGGCTTAATCACTATGCAAAATTAAAACTCAATGGATATGACGATTTCGTATTCTCAAAACCTGGTTTAGACATTTTCCAACCTCCCGTCCTGATTTGACACTCGGTGTGACGACAAAGGGAGCGGCAAAATAATGTTCGAAGGGGCGGCTATCTCAATAAACGACATCTGAAGGATTATGATTCATTAGCATGTTTTACACAAGTGATGGATTTAAAGCAAGATTAAACTATTAACGAGCAAAAGTTATTAACCTACCGTCCAAATAATCTAATTCATTTGACGCAGAACAAAATCGTTCTTGTGGTGTTAAACTGTATTGTTGACTAAATACTGATGCCTTACAAAAGTCTTTAATGTGTGTCGCATTATGTATATAAATGTGTATATACACAGACGGAAAAAAAAAAATCCCAACACCAAGAAAGACTTGTGTTAGATAAACGAAATTTGGTAGGCGTGTTTATACATCTGAAAGATGACATCGATTCAAATTTCGCGCTTCCGCGCATAAGTGTGGCGCTAGTAGCGCTACTCAGAGCTTGCAAATCAGGTTTGCTTTAAATACGCGCTGTAAAGTTTGTGAACGTTATTTACCGCTGAGATTTGACATAGTGAGTTGATGTTAGCCAAGAATTGCCTTTAAGAAGACGAAGAAGCCATTATCAACAGCTCACCGAGTTTGAACGAGGTCGTGTAATAGGGCTACGAGAAGGTGGATTTTCTTTTCGCGATATTGCAGAAAGACTTGGCCGGAATGTATCCACTGTGCATGATTGTTGGGTGCAGTGGTCAAGGGATGGTACTGCCTCAAGAAGACCGGGTTCCGGGAGGCCACGTGGCACTACTGAGAGGGAAGACCGCCGTATTCGGCGTACAGCTGTGGCGCATCGTACTGCGTCTGCGGCAGAAATTCGAGCTGCAGTTGGTACCACAGTGACACAACGAACTGTTAGAAATCGGTTACTTCAAGGACAGCTCCGAGCCAGGCGCCCTGTAGCGTGCATTCCACTGACTACAAGCCATCGCCGTTTGCGACTCCAGTGGTGTCAAGCCAGAGCTCATTGGAGGACGGAGTGGAGATCTGTTGTGTTTTCTGATGAAAGCAGGTTCTGCCTTGGTGCCAGTGATGGCCGAGTGTTGGTCAGAAGGAGGCCAGGGGAACGCCTGCAACCAAACTGTCTGCGGCCTAGACACACTGGACCTACACCTGGAATCATGGTCTGGGGAGCAATTTCCTATGACAGCAGGAGCACTCTTGTGGTTATACCAAACACACTGACTGCAAATTTGTACGTCAGTCTGGTAATTCAACCTGTAGTGCTGCCATTCATGAACAGCATTCAAGGGGGAGTTTTTCAACAGGATAACGCTCGCCCTCATACCGCTGTTGTCTCGCAACGTGCTCTACAGAGTGTCGACATGTTACCTTGGCCTGCGAGATCACCAGATCTGTCTCCAATTGAACACGTATGGGATATCATTGGACGACAACTCCAGCATCATCCACAGCCAGCACTGACCGTCCCAGTATTGACAGCACAAGTACAACAAGCATGGAACTCCATACCACAAAGTGACATTCGAAACCTGTATGACACAATGCATTCACGTTTGCAGGCTTGCATTCAAAATTCTGGAGGTTACACCGGCTATTAATTTAACAGTATTTCACATTTGAAATGCATTTTCTTGAGCTTAAATTAACCTGTGATCTTGAAAATTTAATCAATTAAACATGTTAACTTGACAAATGCATTGTCCAAATTTCATTACTCTACAATAATTTTTTCTTGTGTTGGGATTTTTTTTTCCGTCTGTGTACTATAGAGTATGTGATGATAATAATTATATCTCCCTCAGCCGGCTTAAAACTTTAACTCTTGCTTTTCCCCATGGCGGAAATGTATGTTAGTGTTACTGTTTTAAGTGGATGACTGATGTTTATGAGTTCGGTGTAAAGTGTTATTTGCGTTGTGAATGAATGAAAGATGAAGGAAAGGAAATGTGAAATGCGTTGCCAACCAGTTCTGGCCTACTCTTCTAAAAGACACGAAGAGGGCCACCAATATTAACCTCCCCACATGACCACAAACGACGTCGTCTGCCCTCTTTCCATGCGCTCTGGGGAGTGGATTTCGGATTTAACGCAGGACTTAGGTGCACAACGTCTCCTTGCTGCCTGCCACGTCCTGATAGCGAAACTTTCTTCCAGCACCAGGACTCAGCTGGCTAATTCCGTGTCAGGCACCGGTCACTAGTTGTCTTTAAACGTGTTGGCCAAACTGACGGTTAATGTTATCATTCCTTATCAACTGAATATTACAATTGCTGCAGTGAATTCTGAAGGTGGGGTTTTAATTTTAATGATAATAACAATGATTAGAGTGGGAATAGGCCTATAGTTAAAGATTACTAGTGCAATCACATGGCTGTATTTTTATTATTAATTTATTCATTACGAATCAACGAATACAAAATATTTATTTTATTTAGAGTGAACATAGCACAAACCATTGGTATCTGGTATTTGTTCAGTCTTGTCAGAACGTGGTTTTATCTGCTGCGTACACCGTAGCAGTGAGGACAGGGTGCATCCTGGGTGTAGTGAACTACATCTCTCCAAATTCCGTAACGGCTCGAGCAGACTTCGCTCTCCAGCTGTCAGTGGTAGGATGATATTTCTTTTTTCTTTGAGGTAGTTTTTAAACCATCTTGCAATGTGTACTGGGAAACACGTTGGTTTAAACGTTTTTAGAAAATTGTAAACTGTCAACGGATTTTTACTGCACTTCAGACACTTTACAGTCCAGTTAGGACTGACTCTCAGAAAACACGCAGAGTTTTCGTGGATGTCCAGCAAACATCTAACTTCTGTTAAAACTAATTGCTTCCTGAAATTGTTCACATTGTCACGTCCGCCCAATCACTTGTTGTACCACGGCTGATGACAGTTACGGATCACAAGGCAATAAACGATGAAATACTAGAATAAACAAATAATCTTAGTTATGGAGGAGTTATAATTTCTTCCATCATACGTGTGTTAACAATACCACTATGGTAAATTATTTTTATGTTCTCATTAGCAGCCCCTAACGAATAGAAGGCATTCCTAAAACTCACTATAATGGAAGTGTGCTCCCTTAGAGCTTTATCTAGCAATGCGGAACTATCCCTTCTATTTACATTTATCCCAATTATCAGCAACTGACAAGTATTCTGTAAGTAAGTTGGTTTATATGGAAAAGTTGGGAAGAAAATGCAGTAATTAAATTTAAAAAAGAAATCTGTGGCCGCATAACTGAAAGACTGAATATTAAACTGCAGCTAATTTTGGTAGGGTCCCATCCGTAAATTACGTCACACGAATTTCATTTTTTTTTTTGGAGCCCCCATCCCTCCTTGCTCAGGTGGTCGCATTTGCGAAACTCCCCCCCTCCTCCTCTCCTGGTGTGACGTCACATGTTTTGCTATTTTAAATTTAGAAATTATAGAGTTAAAACAGCACTTCCAAAAATATTTATATTTTAAATATTTTTCATAAAATCGACAATAAACCAAACATTTTAGAAAACTGACAACATGTAACAAATCAAATAAACGATACAAAATTTAATCTTCTTGTGTCCATGGACTTTGAATCTATTCCTTTGTATTATTTATGACTGGCATAGCAGTCGCTTCGTTCTTGATTGGAATATTGTTAGGAAGATTCGGTGTGTCATCATTTTCATACAACCATATAGCATCATCATCGTTTATGAAACAAAGAACTTCCCTGTCACGTATGGTTGCAATTCTTTGGGGACAAATCTTCATGATGGGCAAAACCTCTCGTTGCCCCTTATGTAATTGCCTGTTTTGGTTATTTGCTTTTTATGATGAAGAAATAAACTACTATCGTTTGAATAAGTATGCAGAAGTCATATTTTATCAAAGCCACAAAGTCGGTATTGGCCTTTTGGCATACATCAAAGGCGGCCAACGTGCGACAACATAGGTACTCGTGCGGCCACCATGTGCCAAAAAGTGATACAAATCATATATGTAAAGTCACAAAGCTTATTACTCGTCCCCCTGTCATACAATGCCACCCATTGTTATCGTTAGATGTAATTTATGGATGGCTCCTACTTAATACTCTTTTCAGTGTGTGAACTAAAATCAACAGTTCAATTAAATTCAGTGGCCTCGGAATGAAGTGAAACAACGGGATCGAGGTATTATTGCACGATTACTGCACTGTGCTATGCTGTGGTGCTAACACGCACTGTAATCGCTGACAGCAGGTGACCACTCACCCCGGCAACTTCAGCAGCAGCAACGACAGCAGGAGTGTGGGGGGCGGTGAGGCGGGCGGCGCGGGCGGCGGTCTCAACCGCAGGGGAGGCAGCAGCTCGTCGCTGGACGCCAACGGCGACCGCAAGCTGCACCTCATGAGCGAGTGCGCCGTGCACATGCCCGTCGCCATCGGCCTCGAGAGGAACTCGCCCCTCAAGCAGCACTTCGACCGACAGGTAGACGCTACACAAGTAGCGAAGGTTTGTTAACTAGAGAACTAAGCGTTATTACTTTGGAGAGCAGGGAGCTCTCTTGGGCCGCTCCATAGGATATCCGCGTAGGGCAGTCGCTTGAGGTGTCGGAACTTACCGGTGGTGTCGAGTCCTAGAATAAAAGACACGCCTCGGTAGACAGCACCTGCTGTTGTGCTACCCAATCAGACGATGTGAATAACGGCAGTAACATGAAATGTGCGGTGGGTTCCATGCAAGTATCCCCGACGGTAAACACTGAGAGAGTAGCCTTGCTAACAAGAGTACTAAGAGGAGGAGGGGCCAACCGGACTTAGTGGCAAATAGGTTTTTTTTTGTTCTAACTTTACGCCTCGTTGACGTCGAGATTATTAGAGCCTGTAAGGAACTGGGAACAAGGAACTGGAAGGAATTCAGCCAAGAAATTTTGATGGAACCATTCAGGCATTTACCAGTAGTGATTTGGGGAAACCATGGAAAACCCAAATCTAGATGGCCAATGGCCGGACGGGGATTCAAACCCGCGTACTCCCGAATGCGAGGCCAGAGTGTTGCCGCTCAGCCCTCAAGCTCGGAGATACTTATGTTAGGTTGTATAGTACGTAAAGTGTGCGAACGAAGACTTTCCCGGCGTGTCGATGCAATGAACTCTTCACAGGTTTGCTTTGTCGGCCTGGGAGAATTTCATATCGGCCGAGCACACTGATCATCGGGTTTGGGCTGGATTCCGCTTTCCAGTAGAATGCTGTAGCCAGCACACGGAATCGGTCTCTTATTTGCATGATGCCGGTGACATCATGCAGAGCCGTTGTTGGAAAGCGGAAGGGTAGATGGAGGGCGCGTTTCATTGCCCTATTTTGTAATGTCTGAAGTCGTCGCAGGTGCTTGGGTGCAGCGTACCCCCACACTGGGCAGGCGTATTCCAGAAGAGGCCTGACCAAGGTGAGGTAGATGCGCACTCCCAGGGTCGGCGCCAATACGCTGTTCCTATTAAGTAGATCTCGTTAAGTCTCGCACTGGCCTTCGTGCGAACATCGTTGATGTGGGCGCGCCAGGTAAGCTTAGAGTCCAATGTTACTCCGAGGTACTTCAGCGAAGTACTCCAGGGAATGTCGGAGCCATGCAGTCGCAATAACGGGACCGGGTGGTTACCGTTGCGTGGACCGTACTTCTTTGTGAACATGATTGCCTGGGTCTTGGTAGGATTGACTTCGATGCGCCACCACCTAGCCCAAGCTTCTGTCTGCTGGAGGATGCCCTGTAGTAGTGCGGTGGCCACGGCCCTACTTCTGCTGCAAGTAACGCAGGCCGTGTCATCCGCATATGTGGCAGTCTGCACACGGTCGTGTACAGGGTGTACAGAACAGGGCCAAGCACGAACCCCTGATGGACCCCTGCACGAATGCGTCCTCTGCCTTACTTCATCCCGTCCACCTTGACATGGAAGGTGCGACCGAGCAGGTAGGAGCGGATAAGCTTCACCAGTGGCCCTGGAAAGCCTTGCTGGTAGAGCTTTAATAGTAGTCCGGTGTGCCAGACCGAATCAAAAGCGCACGCTACGTCCAAGGACACCATAACGCAGTACTCTTTGTGCAGGAAGGCACGGGTTGCTGTTTCGACGATGCGGAGCACCTGCTGTGTAGTAGAGTGCCTGCTTCGGAAACCAAACTGGTGGTTTGGCAGAAGGTTGCTCTCCGTTATAAAGGTTTGCATCCTCTTCAGGAAAAGCCTCTCAAAAACTTTACTAATCGATGGTAGGAGACTTATTGGTCGGTAGCTCGGGGGTGAACTAGGGTCTTTCCGGCTCTTGTGGATAGCGACTACTTCCGCATGTTTCCACCGTCGCGGGAAGACCCCTGTCCGCAAGATGCGATTGAAGACTTCTGCCAGGAACGCGCAGGCCTCCGGTGGCAGATTCTTCAGACATCTGTTCCCAATTCCATCAAGACCAGGAGCCTTGTTTGGCTGTGCCTTGCAAGACAGCTGGCTACCTCCTTCGGTGAGATAGGCTCTATTTCCTCATCGCCATCGTCAGCCTGGAGGTACACTCGCAATCGGCGACGAGCATCTCTTAGGTCCTGATCATCTAAGTTTTATTCGGAGGGACGGAAGTTACACTCGAAGCCATCGGCCAGAGCATTGACTTTACCTTCCGGACGATATATGGGAACGTTCACTCCATGTAGGAGGAGTATTCGCCGCTTCCGATTTGTGAAGCTACGAGTCTGGGCCCACATGGTCCCGTCGTCCGGCTTGAGTGCCGATACGCGGGCGTCCCGCAGCCTATTCCTGTGCTGGGTCAGATCTGCTTTGAGCTCTCTCTGGAGACGATTTAGGAGCCTTCTGGTGTCATGGTTACGGGTCAACCTACTGTCCTTGCCTACCCTGTTCTTATGTTTGATGGCAGCCAGAAAATGAGGCGGCAGTTGAAGCGTTACGGGCGTTTTTCTGTGAAGAGGGGTGGAGGCCAATATGGCCTCCCCCACCATCTCCTCAAAAGCCCTAATCGCCTCGTCCACATCCCCCACTCTCTGGTCAGCCAGTGAGGAGGATAGTAGCTGCTTAAAACTTCTCCAGTTGGTATTGTGGAGGTCGTGGGTTTCTTGGCCGCGAGTCACACCATTCTCCTACGTCCACTTCTACTATCACTTGACAATGGTCGGATGACAGTCAGTTAGCGGTTCTCCCTGTAACGAGACCGGTAATCCCCTTGGTGACCACTATATCTCGTTGAAGTCGCCGCCAATCAGAACTTTGCCCCTGAGTGCTGCCAGCGCATTGAAATCCGCCACCAAGAGGTTCCTGGTGGGAGGTCGATAAACTGCCGCCACCTTTAGTCCTCCTCCAGCAGTGGAGACCTCCACGCCAACAGCCTCAGTGAAGTGCATATCGGGTGCCCTTATTTGGCAATTGGGGATTCCTCTCTTAATGTATATTGCTACACCTCTTCCGGCAGTTGGGCGGTCTCGACGATAGCAGCAGTAATTTTCCACCGATCCTCGGAGTCCAGGCTTGAGGTGTGTCTCGCTAACAAGGCACACATCAATTTCCTGTTCTTGCAAGAAATGCCTGAACTGGACCATTTGCCTGGCCATACCGTTGGCATTCCAGACACTCTGACAAGAGCATGCGATGGTGGCCGGGGCCGTCTTCTCTGGGGTTTGAATGCTCCTTGAAAGCATGTCGATCTTCTGCACAAGGGTGAGTATCGTTTTCATCATGGTTTCAAGCATGTTACAGAGTCTACCCATGCGGTCAACTGATGCTTGTGCAGTATTTGTCCTATCTGCGACTTGTCGCGGTTGCTTGGGCCTCGTCTCTGGGGGCTGCCGTATATCCTCTGGTGGAGCAGGAGGCACAGCAGCCACCTTGTTGCCCGTTGCAGTTTCAGCAAAGGTTCTCCTGTCAATGCGTCTGTTTGCCTCTTTGGGAACCTTCTGGTTGCTCTTCTTCTGCTGTGGAGGCTTCTTCTGTTGCAGGGGCTTCTTTTGCTGGGGGGTTTGTTCTGTTGAGGAGGAGGTGGAGATGGTTTCCCCTGATTTGCAGGAGGTTTTACCTGCTGGGGGTCCTCTTCTATTGAGAAGGCATCCCCTTGTTAGCAGTAGGCCTCCGTGTGTCAGCTCCAGATTGGGGCTGGACCACCCGCTCGTCACCTTTGTCCCGATTATCAATGGACTTAGTGCCGCTCATGCGGTCGCGGGCCTTCTTGTATGAAGGACAGCCCTTGTAGCTAGCTGCATGGTTGCCACCACAGTTGCAGCATTTTGCGGTTGCTCTGTCCATCTGGGCAGAGCAGCTGTTTGAATCGTGTGCGCCTGCACACTTAACACAAACAGGGCTCATTTTGCAGTGGCGTGCAACATGCCCATACGATTGTCAGTTGAAACATTGCTGTGGCCTTGCGGATGAACGGAGTGTCTCGGCATTGACCGTGAGGTGACTTTCCACCCAGAATAGCTCTCTATTTTGTGGTGTATCTAGTACGACCTGTGAGGTCCCCACTCACCAGTCATTACTGAGTTATATTATTACATTATAAATTGATTGTAAATAAATTTATATTTTATTTATAGTATAGGTCTTCCAGCATAGTAGTTTGTGTAGAACGGGGTAATTATAAGTTAGTTTAGTAATTTCATATTGCGAGAGTTGGCAGTACGGTATGGTTGTGTTGGCGCGGCAGGAACAAGCCAATATGGCGAGAGAGACTGTTTTTGGCTAGCATAGGGTGAACATGTGGAGAAACTGATTTCGGCTAGCGTGATGCAAATATGTAGAGAATATTGTTTCAGTGAAAGCATTGTATCTTGTGTGAATTGTTGAGTGTAATAAATTGTGAATTATAGTAAAAGTGTGGAGAAAGTCATTTACATAGCATTAGAATATCCGTTGCGCAAATTGAGAGATGGTTGAGGGTTTTGTAATAAAAGTTACTTTATATTAATACAAACGGTGAGGTGATAGCAACTACTGCAAAAAGGCATATTAGGGCCAAGTGCCAGTAAAGCGGGCTATCAATCTTTCTTGTCGCAGTCTAAATAATAGATAAGGAGGACCTCGCATAGTGGCGACGAATCTGTCAGGATAAGTATATTGCAAGCGCAATATATTGCATTTATTCAAGAACGACCTTGGATATTCTTAGACAGGAGCCAGCAGTTTTTTTGGAGCAGAGGTTAGCAGACGAGATCATCGCAGCATTGGCAAGTACAGAAATTCAATATAATTTCCCGAAAGAGTGGCATCAAGCAGAATTTGATACAATGACTTCCGTAAAATAAAACACCGGTAATGAATTTATAAAAAGTGATTTAAGTTCCTTTAAAGAATGAACAGTTAAATGCAACAGTTTGAAAACGATTGAAAATCAGAAGTAAACTTTTGTTAATTTCGGAAGAATTAAATCTGTAAATTTGTCATAAAAAAAAAAAATTGTCCAAATTAGATTTAAATGCTGAGGAGATCTTAGTTAAGCAAATAAAGAATTTTTTTAAGCAATAGTTGGAAGGGTTTTATTTAATTTTGTAACTGAAAGATAAATGCATGTGTAAAAGCCATTGTGATTTGTAATGTTATGTTGATGCATATTTTTTTGTGTGTTGTAAAATTTATGTTTGCAGTGCTGTGGCCATTTCTGTGTAAAGTAAGTAATTCATATAAGGTTGTCTGTGTTCAAAATGGGTTTCTGTACCCATTAAAGAGTATTTCTGCGTCGGAAAGCGGCGTTGTGAAAATTTTGGAAGTGATTTTATGTTTGTGTTTTGCGTGTGAATTAACGGGATATTTCAGTAGTAATATTGTTTTATTTGGCTGTGAATAAGTAAAATGGAAGCAATTAAGGGCAAATCCTCGGGTTGCAGTGATAGATTAAATTCTAAAGATGGGGATAGTGGTAGTATTGTTTGTAACAATGAAGATTCAGGGTTTGTCGAGCATTCAGCTGAAAGGGAGGGAAGTGGAGTTAACTTGACCAGCGAGTTTAATTCAACTGAAGCTAGCTGCGTTAGTCTCTGTGACGGCATGGGGGGAAGCGGAGTTATGTATTCAACCAAAGATAGTATTGATGTAGATGTTAAAGATAGTGATGTTTGTGAAGTCGAGTCAAAGAGTTTCATGATTAGTGCGATGTCAACACCAATACCGGTTAATCAAATTAATATTCAAGAAAAAGAGACGGGTAATAAACAAATTGATGCTCAGAAACAGAAATGCGGCGAGATGTCGATGCTAATTGTTTTAGTGGAAAAAATGAGGGAAGAGTTAAAACAAACAGCTGAGAATATGAGAGAAGAATCAAAACAAATCGCAGAAAAAATGGAAAGAAAAATTACCGAGACTTGTAATAATTTGACCGAAAAAATTAAAGAAGAAGTGCAGATTTTAAGGTAGGATATGTGGTTGAAAATGGATAGATGTATTCAACAGTCGGAAGAAAAATGTGACAGGAAGATAGACAGTGTAAGACAAGTATTAAAAGAAGATATCAACACAAAAATAGAGAAAGAAATGTCAATGGTGTATGATTATGTTGGGAAGCATGAAGAGGCTACCAAGCAGAATGTAGTGTGTCTGGTGCAACAAAAGGTGGAAGAAGCAGTGAAGAAAAATAGGAAGAAAATACAAGAAGAGCATATAGCCATGCGGGAAGTCAATTCAGTAGAGAGAATGTAGACTTACAGCAGCTACACCTGAGAGATGGGAGTACGTTAGAAGTATTAAAGTGGTCTCCAGAAGAGTATGAAAAGGATTTATTACAAGAGGAAATTTGGAAGGAAGAAGAAGAGGAAGTGAGGCATCCAATATTTATGATGAAAGTTTTTGGTTTGAAGAGCGAAGTGCTAGCGGATACTGGGAGTGAATTAACAGCGATATCACACAAGTTGTATGACCAAATAGTGAATAACAACAAGATTGCCGAAATGCCAGTGAGTAAAGTTCAAGTAATTGGGGCGACCGGAAAACTGAATAAGAGGGTGAAAATTCAAATATTATTGGAATTAGAAATAAATGGAGTTGCATTGGAGCATGCTTGCTTGGTGGTACCCGAGCTCAGCATTAACTGTATTCTGGGTATGGACTGGCTTTGCAAATTTAGAGCTATAATTGACTGTTACAAAGGGGAGATGCAAGTATGGAAAAACGAAGAATATATTGAAGTTAACTTTGGAAGTCGTTCGATAAAAGTTAAGGAGTTGGAGGGAGCTGTAAACATGCGAGCTGTGTATGAAGTAGCAACAGAAGATGAAGTTGTAGTTGATGAGGAAATGGAGGGTGAAGAAACAGAAAGTGGGATGGAAGCGAACTATGTAATGGATATTGATGAGTTAAGGGGAGTTACCGAAGAACAGAAGGAAGCTTTAAAAGAAATATTGAGGAAGTAGAAGAATGTGTTTTCAGACTGTCTCAGAATAGTAAACGGATATGAATGCCAATTGAAGATAAAGCCTCATACACCATTTTTCGTGAAGCCTTATCCGATACCGCTATCTAAGAAGAAAGCTATGGAGCAAGAGATCGACAAAATGGTACGATGGGGTATTATTGAAAGGTGTAGTAGCCAGTACAACAACCCACTGATAGTGGTCGGCAAGAAAGATGGAACAGCGAGATTTTTTTTAGATGCCAGGACGTTAAACAGAATAGTAGACAGAGAAACTGATCGTCCTGAGAATCTTGAAGAAATGTTGCAGAGATTCCATGGTGTGAAATATATGACAAATTTGGATTTAACAGCCGGATATTGGCAAGTACCATTAGCTCCGGAATCGAGAAAGTATACGGCGTTTTTATTTGGTGGGAAATGCTACCAGTATAAGTTGGTTCCATTTGGACTGAATGTCTCGGTCTCAGTTTTTATACGAGCATTGGATCAAGTACTAGGGGAATATTTACTTAGCAAATTATCCATCTATGTCGACGATATATTGATAAGTACTCAAACATGGGAGGAACATTGTGAAGTTTTGGAGGAAGTGTTGGTTGCCTTACAAAGAGGAGGCATGACTTTAAAAAATGTCGAAATGTGAATTTGCGAAGAAGGAAATAAAGTTTTTGGGACATCAGATTGATTCACGGGGTATACGCCCGGATCCCGAGAAGATAAAGGCAATTACAGAATTTCCCGTGCCTAAAACCAAGAAACAGTTAAAGTCATTCTTTGGTTTATGCAGTTTCTACCGAAAGTTCGTATCAGATCAGTCATTCAATGATCCTCACTTAGGGGAATTGAGGAAGAAACATTCATCTTGGTTGTGGACGGAGCAATGCCAGCAGGCTTTCGAGAAGTTGAAGAATGAGTTGATGAATAGTGGTATGTTGTATCATCCCGAGTTAAGTTTGCTTTTTTGTTTAGGGAGTGATAGCTCCAACTATGGCCTAGGAGTTCACCTATTTCAGTTGGTGAATGTGGACGGAAAGGAGGAAGCACGATTAATCGCGTTTGCAAGCAGTGTATTGAACAAACATGAGCGATCTTATGGGATATCAGAGAAGGAAGCATTGACCATCGTGTGGGGGTTTGGGAAATTTAAGTATTAATTGTGGGGGCACAAGACAATTGTGTTTACGGACCACAAGGCGTTGGCCTTTTTATGCGAATGCAAACTCATGAACAGTCGGTTGACCCGATGGGTATTGTACATGCAACAGTTTGATTTTGAAATAAGATATATAAAGGGTAGCGAAAACCAAGTTCCCGACGCGTTATCAAGACTTCCGATGGGAACCAACTATGTGGATGACACTGTTGGCTTAGAAAAAGTGGTTACAATGTTCTACATGAAGTAAGTGTTACATGAAAAGGCAGTTAAGGATATTTGCAAGGATATGAGGCGTAAACAAAATGAGGATGAGTGCTTGAAGCTAATAATGCAGAATTTAGGAGATCCTAGAAATAAGAAGCTGCCCAAGTACTATAAAATTCATGACGGAATATTATTTCGTAGAACGGAAGAGGTGTCGAGTGACTGGAAAATATGTTGGCCAAAAAAATATGTGGAGATCATAATAGATTATGTACATTTGAGTTATGGGCATTATGGAGCAGCTAAATGCACTCAAAAATTAAGGGAAGTCTTGCTATTTGATAATATGAAGAGGAGGGTGGCCAAGAGGATAGCGACTTGCGACCGATGTCAACGGACTAAAGTTTCGACTGTAGCAACTAAAGGTTTAATGCAGAGTATATTGCCAGAGAATATTTTAGAGCTGGTAGTCGTTGATTTGTATGGGCCTTTGCAAAGTCAAAGGGTGGATTTAGTTATGTCTACGTCATGTTGGATGTGTTCTCGAAATTCGTGCGATTCTATGCAATAAGAAAGGCTACAGGGAAGATATTGGTGGTCCGGATGGAAAAGGATTATTTTAGAAATGTGGGCTATCCAAAGAAGATATTATCAGATAACGGTAGCCAATTTATGTCAAGACGTTGGGCTCAGTGTATGGAGGAGAACGAAGTGAAGAATGTAAGAATATCAGCGTACCATCCCGCCAGTAACCCAGCCGAACGAGTCATTAGAGAAATTGGTCGGTTGATCCGAACCTATTGTAGTAACAAACATACTACATGGGTAGACTATGTAACAGATTTCGAAGATGTCATAAACAGTGTACCAAGTGAGAGTACTGGTTACACCCCATATTTTTTGATGTATCATAAAGAAGAACCGAATTTGATTAAAGAAGTAATTAATTTTCCAGCAAGTCAATGTGTATCTAAGGAAGACGTTTGTAAACAAGTAAGGGAGAGAATGAAGAGGAAAGCAGAGGAACGGAAGAGAAAGCACGACCAGAGACGTAAACCTGTTGAATTTAATTTGAACGATTTCGTATTGGTGAAGACGGAAGAGAGGTCTTGTGAGATAAATGCGGAAATTAAAAAATTCTTTAATGTGTTCCATGGGCCATTTCTAGTGGAGGGAAAGCCATATAAGAATGCCTATTTTCTCGTGTACCCGAAGTCAGGAAGGAAGTTTGGGTTGCGAAATGTGACTGATTTAAAGTTGTACAAGGTGAGAGAGGAGAAATAATTACAATGTCATATATTATAAAGGTTAATAAACTTCTGTTACTGGACTATAGCAAAAGACATTGAGTGAGAAATTGTAAAGAACCATGGTGTAATGGAAAATGTGTAATTTTTGTTACAAAGGCGTAATGCCTGGTGAAAGGGTTGAACTTTGCCCCAAATAATCAACTTTTGTGGTTACAAAAAAAAGTGCTAATTGGTGGCAAAGTGGGGGCATGTGTGAGGTCCCCACTCACTAGTCATTACTGAGTTATATTATTACATTATAAATTGATTGTAAATAAATTTATATTTCATTTATAGTATAGGTCTTCCAGCATAGTAGTTTGTGTAGAACGGGGTAATTATAAGTTAGTTTAGTAATTTCATGTTGCGAGAGTTGGCAGTACGGTATGGTTGTGTTGGCGCGGCAGGAACAAGCCAATATGGCGAGAGAGACTGTTTTTGGCTAGCATAGGGTGAACATGTGGAGAAACTGATTTCGGCTAGCGTGATGCAAATATGTAGAGAATATTGTTTCAGTGAAAGCATTGTATCTTGTGTGAATTGTTGAGTGTAATAAATTGTGAATTATAGTAAAAGTGTGGAGAAAGTCATTTACATAGCATTAGAATATCCGTTGCGCAAATTGAGAGATGATTGAGGGTTTTGTAATAAAAGTTACTTTATATTAATACAAACGGCGAGGTGATAGCAACTACTGCAAAAAGGCATATTAGGGCCAAGTGCCAGTAAAGCGGGCTATCAATCTTTCTTGTCGCTGTCTAAATAATAGATAAGGAGGACCTCGCAGACCGCAAGAAACAGAGGCATCTCAGTATTGGTGCCGGGTCGCTTTAGCTGGACTACAGTTTGCACATCGTAGCCCATTGCAATAAGCTCCTAGGTCAGTTGCGGGGAAGGACCTCGGTATACCATGAAGCACCACCTTCAGGGTTTTCACCGCACCGGTGGGGAACGTGTAGTAGGGGATCTTATTCTCGTCCAGCAGTTTCCTGACATTGCTGAAGTTCTCCACTGTTGTGAAGGTGAATTTGATGCTATCGCTCCCGGCCGTCTTGGCCTGGAATGGATCATTGACGATGTTTTTGACCCAGTCGTGGAGTTTCTTGTAGCTTTCGCTGAACTCGACGACGATGGGCTGGAGGTTTGCACTCCTCGTCTTGGGGGCAGACGCCTCAGTCGCTTGAAGAGCTTCGGACCGATTGCTCAGTTCCGTTCAGTCTGCGGCCAGTGGGCCTCATCTGCCTGGAGAGCGTCTAACTGATTGCTCAGTTCCATTTCCTCTGGGACCAAGGAGGGGAGGGGAAGTTTACACGTGCGTCGTGCCGGCACAAACCCCTTGGTGTTAGGGCAGAACTCGTAGGCCTTGCCGGTGAATGTCGCTTGCTCCTGGGAGCTGGAAGCAGGCTTCCCGGCACCGTTTTTTGCAGATTCTCCACCGGTGGCGGAGGAGGAGGACTTCATGGGAACGGCCTTCTTACCCTTGGAGAAAGAAAGGCGTGCCACGGGGATGCTGATTTTGTGGCTACTGCGTGGGTCAGCTCTCGGCTGCTTTACTATGCCAGCCTGGAGATGAGAGCTGCAACTCTTCGTGCAGCCACGGTTGTCGGGAATTCCCTTGCCGTCACTGAGTTCACCCGCAGGTTGGTTGGCTGGCGCAGCATAATGTTTCAGCGTCAACAACTCAAAGTCCGCCTTCAACTCACTCAGTGATTTTTTTTTAACTGCTTAATGTCTCTTAACAGCGAGGTCTTTAGAGACGGGAAAGGATGGGGGGCAAGGAATGGGAAGGAATTCGGCCATGGAATTTTGAAGGAAGCATCCCGGCATTTGCCTGGAGTGATTTCGGAAACCATGGAAAACCCAAATCTGGATGCCCGGACGGGGATTAGAAACGGCCGTCCTCCCGAATGCGAGGCCAGAACGCAAACTGTTACACCACCATCCTAGGTGTCAGTGTTCTGACAGTAGATGGTGGTAGGGGTATTGTAGCCAGAAGTGTGCTCGTGACTTCCGAAGAGTTTACATCGATCGTATCTAATGGCATGGCTGGGTCTGCCATCATGGTGGAAGTAACAACTGCTTGCGTTTGACGCCTTGCTTTTGTCTGACCTTTGCTTTTCCAGAAAGCAGGCAGTCGTCGGAAGTTACCCTAAGAAGAGGGGATCCTAACTTCTAGCGGCGCGAGAGAGCGCTGGGGAAGAGCGTGATCCTGGAGCATGCGCGGTAATTCCGCTGGGGAAGTTAGGGCAAGCCCAGGGTCGATGAAGTGACCCGCAGGTCACTGCTTGAGTTAATTAGGGAGTGTGCTGATTGACCCTTAGTTATCACCGCAGGGTATCAAGGCCAGATGCAACCCAACAACCACTAAATCAACTCGTTGGCGTAGTCCGCTCCGCTGTGGAGCGCAGGCGGCGAGGCCGCACAGCACAGCGTCACCTAGATGGCTTGCGCCATTTTGTTTTCACAGTACCAGGTCAATACCTTCGACTGCTGTCTGGGTTTGCTTTTTTAAATAGCTTTTTGTTATGTCCTGAGTTAATGTTCTAGGCATGAGGGTGGTGATGAGCTGCGTGAGCAGCGTCACCACCACTGTGAGTTGGTCGCTGAGTCCAGAACCAGTATGGAAGACGTGGCAGTGGTCCGCTGGTCGACCACCTTCTTGGCAGCCAGTGGTCTGCCGACTGGAGGAGCCAGGAGCTGCTGTGTGTTGACGTTGGCGGCGCGCAGCGGGCTGCGTGGCGACCCGCGCGCAGTCGTGGCCACCGGTCTCTGATGGTGGTGGGGAGGCTGGCTGGAGTTTGTCTTGTGTTGGGCGCGCTCAGGTGCCGCCGCCGCTTTCAAGCGATACTTCGCTCGAAGTTTCTTCTTGGATTCACAGCCAGAGAAACAAGCTGTATGTCTTCCGCCGCAGTTGCTGCAGATTGTTTCCTCTCTGGCTGTGGTTCAGTCCGCAGTTTGATGGTCAGCCCCACATCCGACGCATCTACGTTGGTTGGGGCAGTCGCTCACCTGGTGTCCATGATTTTGACAGTTGAAGCACTGCCGGAGCTCGGGGGGGAGAGGGCTTCGTCCTGGCCGCCTTCTTTGCCCGTTTCTTCGGCAGCGCCCCAGTAGTCACAGGCGGAGGTTGTCTCGGCGGGGAGGCCGCTCCACGAGGCTGAAGGCCGTTGACGGCGTAGCGGACCTGATATGGGTCGTATCCGCCTCGGACCAGTTAGTGCCCGGATACTTTAATTCAATGTTGTTTCTTACCTTGAATATGTCGTTTTGACATACAAACAAACATAAGGCTTTTTGAAGATTTTCCGCAATGGGGTCCGGCGCTGGTAACACGTGGGCTAGGTAGCTTATTTTGCCTAGGATGAAGGTGGTATTTGCACCATGTTGAGGCTTCTGAAACTGTGCGGTCTCAGAATTGCTCTTATTTTATTTAAGGTATTTCTCCAGTTGTTTTTGGACATTTTTTGCGGGTTTTCCTCGAGTATTATTCCTAGGGATGTGTGTTTCTTGACTTCGTTACCCAGAAGAATTTTCCCCGGGCCTGTGAGTCCTTTTGCTAATGTGAAGTAGTGCGGATTTGTTAACGTTTACTCTTGCGTTTGTTGCTCGCTGAAAGAGTTTAATGGCATTTATGATTTTGTTCATGTCGTCTTGTGAAGTGAGATGAGTCACTATGTATGTCTAACCTGCCCTCATAGTCCCAGCGTGCCTATCTAGTGGAACAAAATTTTGTGTTGTTACCTGTCTGCGAAACGTGGAACTTTGTGTGTTCTATATAATAAGTGTATTTTTGTTTGTGAAATGTTAGTATATGAGGCAGAGATTGGAGACCGTCTAGACGATTGCGGGAAGATACCTAGAAACCTCAATGAGGACGGCCAATACGCGAGACCATAAGGTCTAGCCGCGCCCGTCGCGTCGTACCTCCCGACGCCTCAGTCCACTGAGCCACACTCAAGAGTTGCCCATTCATCACATTAATAAAATTAGAAGTAAATCAAAAATAAAATAACATAAGTGAATAAGACATATTGATTAATGGATTCAATCAATATCAGTTGGTGAATAATATTATTTAAAAGAATACTTTCTGTTATAACGTTGATATTAGTTACAGAGGAGAAGTACTGCGAAACGCAACACATTGGAGTAAAATATAAGCTACGAAGAAGAACTATAATGCAGGCTTCATAAATGAACAAATCCCGATTTTTTCAAAACTATTTATACGTTATACTACACTAACCAGTTCGTTCCTTACGTCCAGCAAAGATATTATGCAAAGAAAATATGATGAAACTTGTGTTTTCCTGAAAAATAAATGTGTTTCGTTGATTATATGGGGTAGTTGTATGTGGTGGTCAGGTGCGGCGCGCCGTGGAGGCGGGGCTGGTGGAGAAGTGGCTGTCGGACACGATGCAGCCCACCAAGGCGGCGGAGGCTCGCTTCTCAGACGACGGCAGCGCCGCCAAGGCCCTCGTCGACATGCGCAAGCTGCACGGCGCGCTGGTCGCGCTGCTGGTCGGCTACCTGGCAGCGGCAGGCGCGCTGGTCGCAGAGGTCGTCGCCTGGCGCCGGCAGCGAGCCACCAGGCCGCGCTACCCTCTCTCCATATACTACGGCCGCAACAAGCGGCTCACGCAGTGATAACAACTCACTACCTGGCAGCGGCAGCCGTGCTGGTCGCAGAGGTCGTCGCCTGGCGCCGGCAGCGAGCCACCAGGCCGCGCTACCCTCTCTCCATATACTACGGCCGCAACAAGCGGCTCACGCAGTGATAACAACTCACTACCTGGCAGCGGCAGCCGCGCTGGTCGCAGAGGTCGTCGCCTGGCGCCGGCAGCGAGCCACCAGGCCGCGCTACCCTCTCTCCATATACTACGGCCGCAACAAGCGGCTCACGCAGTGATAACAACTCACTACCTGGCAGCGGCAGCCGCGCTGGTCGCAGAGGTCGTCGCCTGGCGCCGGCAGCGAGCCACCAGGCCGCGCTACCCTCTCTCCATATACTACGGCCGCAACAAGCGGCTCACGCAGTGATAACAACTCACTACCTGGCAGCGGCAGGCGCGCTGGTCGCAGAGGTCGTCGCCTGGCGCCGGCAGCGAGCCACCAGGCCGCGCTACCCTCTCTCCATATACTACGGCCGCAACAAGCGGCTCACGCAGTGATAACAACTCACTACCTGGCAGCGGCAGGCGCGCTGGTCGCAGAGGTCGTCGCCTGGCGCCGGCAGCGAGCCACCAGGCCGCGCTACCCTCTCTCCATATACTACGGCCGCAACAAGCGGCTCACGCAGTGATAACAACTCACTACCTGGCAGCGGCAGCCGTGCTGGTCGCAGAGGTCGTCGCCTGGCGCCGACAGCGAGCCACTAGGCCGCGCTACCCTCTCTCCATATACTACGGCCGCAACAAGCGGCTCACGCAGTGATAACAACTCACTACCTCACCCTCAAGAGTCAGGGTTTCATATCGAGACCATCTTTCTATTTGTCCTTTACTTGTAATGGGAAACAGATAACAGTAGATACCTTTTGAGTTTCCTTTAATATCTGAAATATTATCACCAATATAATCCCGAGATCATTACAGTTAACTTAGTTATATTATAGAATTGGTTTTTTGATAAATTTTTTGAACGATTCTACCCATATTGTGTATTTAGCAGCGTCCTATAATAGCTTCCAGTTATGTTTTAAAAACAATATTCTAACAGCCATCATTATGAAATTCAAATCTCACTATCCATAAATGTCATTGTACTACTACATGAAGTTACTGTAGAATAATTGCTGATGTTCTGTTTCAAAACGCAACGCATCAAGGGAAAGATTCGTACAACTACAACAACATAATGGACAATTTTGACGTAACAGTTCTTCTGGTTCTGTTATGGACACCAGATTATAATAAAACTTGGCTATTTGCGTCGTAACAGGTTGTAACAGCACGGTGCGGAAATGCTGTAGCGAACGTTAATTTTTAACCCAATAGGTCTATTATGCCATTTCTCTGTAGTCTTCTTCGGCGAAAATTTATTACCTTCTAGTACTCGTAGCTGCGCTGGTTGCAATCTTCTTTAAATATCTAACCCTAATACTACGAGAGTTAATAGGATTGCTCTACTCAAGAATTGCATTCAAACTTATCTTACCACGTTATTCCACAATATTTGCACATTAAATTCAAAATACCTTGTCTTATGCATTTCAATAGTTTTACATAGCAAATTACAGAGATGTAACTTGAAATACATATATATAAAATGCAAATAAAAATTCAATATACCTATTTTCATTTTTTATTTAAAATGCTTCGATATAAAAAGTATTTTGTACCTTATTTGAAATACTTCTTCAAACATATTTTCGAATTGAAAAATACAAAATACATTTCTTATTTTTTCATACTTCTTTATTTTATGTTGACCATATATCTCATGAATATTGATTTATTAACTCATTCAATCTATTGGTAATATTATCAAACAAAATTTAAATGACAACTTGGTCTATTTCACAAATAACAATAAATTTGACAGTATTGAGACATCTAATGATGCTGCCGCCGACTTACGAGTTGTGATTCTTTTGTTTGTCGTTTTTATGCCAGTTTTGTTCACTTATCTGCAGTTCGCAAGATTTGTCCAAAAACTGTTAAAAAGAAATGTATCAAACCCACCAAAAATTATATGTCACTGCACTTGCAATAAAAATATTACTGAAGGATCTATGGAATACAAGTAAAATATAAAACTAACTTTAAAAGAGATTGATTTTTTATGCACCAAAGCAGATATTTGGTCTTCACCCAAGACAAGCTATCTGGGTATGATGATTAATTGGATTAATTGTAACATATTTGACAGAAAAAGTCCGTACACTTTCTTGCGGTAGTTTTAAAAGCAGCTCGTACAATTGATAAAGTAGATTAACTGATTGTTGACATACATTATGAATTTTATTTGAAATTAGCAAAAATTTTGAAGACAATTACTGACAATGATTCAATTACTGTCAAAGCGTTTCAGATAGATGGGAAACTTGCTTTGGGAAATATCTAATAGAGATTGAGCTAACATTTAAAATAATGAAGTTGTTGAATAGGAGTACCTACTGAGAGAATTTCCAGAACCATCTGAAGATTTTAAGGAGTATCAACTGGCCAACCACAAATGATATACTTCCATAAGAGTTATAGAGAAGATGTCAAAACAACTCAAACAAGAAATTTCATGAAATCTGTGTTCAAGGTGTCCAAAAGCGTGTAAAACAAACATATAGAGTCTGCTGCAAAATCCCCTACTTCTCTATGTCCAACATGACAGAATAATTATTATAATTCTATTGAAGATCTGTTGGCAGTTAAGGAGATCTTGGATGAAATGTTAAGAAAACTAGGCTTGGCTGCGTTTAATGGAATTGAAATTCATTTTCTTAATGTATATATAAGCTGTAAAAAAACGTTTTTCTGAAGACATCAATAATTTCGAGTGGGACAAAGGTATTTTATATAGATGTTTACTGCGAGAATTAATGAGAATGCAATGTATGCTATGCAGTTTACAAAGGGATAATCGTACACGCTGTGTTTTTAAACTCAAATGGTTGTTGAAGGAGAACAGAAAGTTCGTAAAAGAATAATTCATTGCTGAAGTACTAAATACAAAACAAGGTGATGTTCACAGTACAGATAATCCATCTGGAAGAAAAGTAAAAAGGATGAATCTGATTATATGTTTGCAGACTGCTAAGATTCCTGTGTAGCCAGTGTCGATAGAAACACAGGGCCTGGAAATACTGCAATGCTTAAAGTATAATAATTCTAGTTTAAATTGCTTGCATAAAAATCCAACAGTAGAAAAAATGTTACCTAAAAAATAATGCTTGTTTGGCAAGTTCTGCTCCAGTAGAATAAGGATTGATAAAGAGGCTTCATAGACTGAAGGATATCTTATCTGAGCAAGTAGTAGTGTTAATGTCCATGAATCGAGTGAAAAAATAACATGCATAATAAATGAACAAAAAGTCTTTTATTTTAATAAAAGTATTTTAAAAACACCTGCCTTCCATTCTGAATTTAAATACTAAAATTTCAAACCATTTTGTATTAGAAATAGAAAAACAAGAATGTATTTCAATTTCGTATTTAAATGCCTTTTAAAAAACTATTTTATATATCATAATATCTCTAGCAAACTAATAATTAAATCAAACACTTCATCAGAAGTCAAGGCCAATCTTTCTATCAGAAACAAATACTCCACATCTATGAGAAACAAGCACGCGACATGAAGCAAGTAGATATTTGTTAAATTAGATGAATGCTAGAACATACGGTACCTAGGATATAACCGTGATTTCGTGAACTACAAACTTCCGGAGTGTCCTTTTGGAAGCCAATTACGTTAGTTTCTTGATCAGCTTATTCGTTTCTTTTCACCAAAATCTGCAATGTGAATGCGTTTGCGAATACAGAGCACTGAATCAGAAACTGACGGCCACTTGAGATGCACGCAAAGCAAATGAGATACAAGCGAGAAGAATGCATACATATGCGAGTGTAAATTAAATTAGAGGAATGCACACGTACACCAAAGCCTTGTTGTAAATGTACCCTCTGGGTCGGTTATGTAAAGGCGCTGATAACATATCTATTATTTGGGTTTACAATCATATCTCAGCAAGTTAATCCCTTTGGAGCTGAATGTCCCTGTGCTTTAGTCATTTAGGAATGGGGAAAAACTTGTTTGAGAAAATTATTACTGGAGATTGACAATATTTTCATATACCTGCATAACCTGATGTGGAGACGTATGATCTGCGGGAGAAAGAATATAACTCTCGCAGGTTTCACGCAATAATAATGCAGCACAATCCCTAAATTCGTATATCAACAGCAATGTTAGAGATGTTAACTGTAATTGCGAAAAAATCGTTTCTCAATGATTTGGCTCATCAAAAATGATTGTAGTCAGGCTGAAGGAGACTGGCTTCTTTTCCATATTGTCGTGTACTGCACAGGAGAAGGAAAGATGAAATGAAAAAGGGCACTGTTACACGGAGAAGAAATCTGGGAACTTAAATAATAACAATCAGCATCATCGATATTACCACCAACCTAATCAGTAGTGACAAAATCGGGAATATTTCATAATATTAATACAAAAATTGAGGAAAAAACAGCAAATAGTACAGCGGCCCTAATTTTTTCAAGAATGGAGAAAACCTAACAGGGGGCTGAATAACCAACGAAGATCAAAATAAGAAAAAAAAAATCAAATCAAGGCAGCAAATTACATATTAATTGCAGATGAGACATCTTTTATTGATCATGCATGGCGTATTAAAATTATTAAGTCAATTAAAATAGCAGTAATAGTCAATGGGCAAAATATTTGAGAAAATAAACAGAAAGTGGATTCAAGGCAAAAATCAGGACTGGTGCCAGACACAAAAACTCTGTTCATCAAGATGAGGAAGTAAGTGGTGGAATAAGAAAATAACTAATGCTGAATTGAGAGTACTGTCTACACTTCAAGGAATTGCTTGTTAGAACCTAATTGTCTGCAATTCCAAGTTTATGTTCATATAGACAAACACAGTACCCAAAAAATTATCGCGTATAAGCATTGTGGAGAAACAAATGACAAGAAAGGACAGTGCAGTATGTCCTCACGTTCAGTTGCATTTATTCAATGCCGGAAGAAGGAATCATGTAAAAAAAATAAAAGAATCTGGCAAAGAGTGTCCACTTACTGTATTTCTCGAAAGAATAATAAACAAAAACAACTATGGACAGCAGAACAAAATCAAAAAGAATATTTTAAAAACAGAAACATCATTGCAAGGATGGTAGGAGAAACAGAAGGGGAAAGAAGGAAAAATAAGAAAGTAAACGTTGCGTCATGTAAGTCAAATGATGAATTATGGCATAATGGTGAAGCAAGTTGACGTAATTGTATTACAATATAACATAATGGTGACGTCAGAATGTGGAGTTGAGTATTACTGACCAAAGAGATTTGGCAGATTTTGGAGTGGAACATTTGTGTCCATCCAGGATGGCCGCTGAGATGCAATGGTATTTAAATGTGACCGACGTATGTTACTTCTCGTCATTTGAATTTCCCGCAAAAACTTATTCGAAGCTAAACATCAGACTACTACTAAAACGCTAACTGGAAGAGGAAGAAACATAATAAATGGGTTGGTAACTGAAAAAAAAAAAAACAATGAAACTAAGGAAAGTTAATCCGAAGAAGCTACTTCAACGTACTCATAAGGGGATTCTGCTCAGGCTACCTACGTGTACAATTGCATGAACTGTTGTACTTGTGGTCTTTATCGGGGAATAAAAAAGAGAGAAGCATTTTACTGGATAAAAAGAGGAAGGTATAACCATGCTATATATACACACTGGAAGGCTTGTTGAAACAAACAAAAAAGACGTATGGAATGCTTTAATTGACGTATGGCAGCAAACTTGGAACAACAATAAAATTGACATTACGATCATAAAAATGCTTCCTTGTGTGAAAGAGAGAATCGATATGTCTTATTTGCAACAATATTTAGGACTTACACTATATACCCACCCAACGTGCTTATAACAGTTTCTTATAAGTGGTTTCACTTCCCAAGCACGGGGTATGAAAAGGTGGACTAACCGAGGTATTAAGAGCATCTACAAATTTATCTTCAGTGTCTACTAATGTACTATATAGTCTACCACGGCGCAGAGAACTTTGGCACTTCCTAGATGAAGTTGATAACTTAGAATCATCGCAACAGAATATATGTCAAGAAAATTGGCTGAGAGTGGAAGGCTCCGAGAGCAGTTGGCACCAGAAATAAAAATGGAGAGGAATAAATTCAACCTACTTATTCCAACGGAAAAAGTGTTGAAATCTTTTATGGTACCTAGTAACGATAACAAATTAGAAAGGAACTAGCATTTTCCTGCAACTTCACGCCCGCGGACCCTGGTGAATGGTGAATTCGTAGTAATGCGTTTGCCTTCTATTTTTCTTCCAGTAGCAAAACACAAACGTTTGTAATGTAGTATCTTTGTAACCTTAGCCACTAATTAAATCCACATTTTTTTTAAGCTTATTGGAATGTTAAACTTTGATGTAATGGTTTCATTAACGTTTTTCCGTGCATTCTATCTCATTACATTTCAGAAAAGTGAAGAAATAAATAACCAAAATTACGTAGAAAAAAAATGGTAACAGAATCCAAAGGGTAAAGTGATTTCAGAGACGCAGCTAGCTTATAGATTTGCTATAGTATAGATAATTACAATGAGAAGAAGCAGTGACAGAAAGAATAAAACAACAGTGGAAATAACCGGGCAAGCGCGAGTTGAAACTTGCGCATTTAGGATTTCATACTCTAATGATCAAACACATATCTCTCATGTTATAGATCAGAAGATAGTCGCTCAACAAAACATCAACGCCAGACACATTTTCAGGTTAGGTAGCTGACTGCTCCACAGTTCTCCAACGCCGCGTGATATATCTACCATTGTTTGCTAATGTTATTGTTTAGTTACAATAAAATTTATTAGAGGTACCTTTAGAATGCAAAACACTACGAATTTAGAACATTTTAAATATAATTACCTTTACGGATAAATAATCTCAAAATAAAAGTATTTCCTTGTTTAACTCTCAAATTACAAAGTTTTTGAGACACACCTCTAGAAAAAAAGCCAAAACAGTTACAAAAATAAATACCAAATCAAGATGCCCATAACTGAGATTTCACATACGCACATGCAGCTCAACGCAAGACGATGCTCTCCACGCTAGGACAGAGGGCGCGAGCGATATGTGTTGCCGGCAGCCTACCAGGGGAAGTGAATCATCTGCGTCAGACCTCCAGGCGCAACGGGTGCGCTGAACATCATCAGATAATACTGGAATTCCGAGAACTGGGACGCAGGCTTAATAACACCAATAACGAGCCGCAGGATCGGCTAGCCTTCTTGCCGTATTCTAGTGCTACAACGTCAATGGTTGGTAGGGTTCTGGCTAAAAATGGCATTAAGACCATCTTCCTACCACCTCCAAAACTGAAGAACATTTTGCGCTCCCCCAAGGATGATCTTGCACTGCGGACGCCGGGGATTTCCTTTGTGTATGAGGAAAAAGGTACATCGGCAAGACGATTGATGTATTAACTAGTGATGCCAGGAACATGCTCTACACGTTCGTTTGGGGCAGAAGGAGAAATCTGTGGTGGCAGAACACAGTCTCGAACGGCTTTCGATTTTGAAAACACCAAGGTGCTGGGGTCTACTAGAAGCTTCTGGGACAGTATTCTCAACAAAGCGTTTGAAATCCGTTTGACGTTGAACCTCGTCAACCAGAACTGCGGGTACCAACTAAGTGAAGCTTGGACGCCAGTCATGGAGACCCAAAACAACAGATGACCTAGACAAAACTGACATCGAGGTTAAGATAGAAGAGGAAACCGTGCATCTAATCGCAGCGTACAACCCGTCTACCAACGTACTTACAGCGGTACAACTCATTGCTATATAGAGAACATTATATTACTTCTTGTTCTTATGTATAGGTATCTTCTCCGACGGTCAGCAATACGTCTACCTGATTCCATATAAAAAGTCTTATAAGAAAGGGTGAAACCAGAGACTATAACAGAGAGGGAGAGACTCATAATTGGAATCGAAAGCTGGCAGATGGCGCTGGGTATTCGCCATGTCAGTGGTCGCCATGCACCTAGGGACAAGTATAGATTAATTGTATCGATACTGTACTCATGAGTAGTATGGGAAAGGAAATGTATCGTACTCACTAAAGTATTGAAAAAAGGTATCGATACCTCGAAATATAGGAAGAAAAGATATTTTTCAAATTATGCATTGGGATTGATATTATTTTTATTTCATGTTTTTATTTTAAAGTTAAAGGCTTGCACCTGCGCGTTAATATCAAATTTTATTCTTTTTTTAATTTTTGTAGGTCTTGCGCCGTTGACTTTCTGAGAGAGGTCACGCCGTCGCCTGGGCCGTACTGAGGTGTTGGTGGTTCCGATTACCACCAAACGTAGGTAAGAGTACTGTTTGTGCCACCTCTGGGCTTGCTGTATCCTCGCTGCTGACTGAACGAAGAGTACAGACGCAACGCCGTCGCTGCTACAATACGGTAACGGCAAAAACATTCTGCCAGTTAAAAGAACTCAGTGTTGTTCGTTCCTCGATCCATCAACGCCTCAGAGCAGAGTATCACTCTCTGACAATCGTTCTGAGAGTGTTAATAGCAACCTGATTCGATACGGGAAGACTCTGTCATAATTTTTCTATCGATCAGAAAGTAGTATTTTGTTGAAGTCGAAGACTTAATGGCACCCAAGTTGAATTAAAATGCAGATATTTGTTTTTGTGAGCATGTATTTGTGAGCAGCTTTATAAACTATTGGATTTTCATGTTAGCTTTCTATGTCCACTGTTTCATGTTAGCTATAGATAACCTTGACAAAGTGCTTAAATTTCACGCGAATATTTCATTGTTGTTTGTTTAATATTAACGTTTTATGGCTCACATTGTACGACTGGGTGATGATTTTGGTAGAAACCCTTGATTATTGGTGTACTAAAAATAATTGTAAATACACGGACGTCCGTAGGCCTTCAATGTTTAATTTAAATGAATATGTCAGGTTATGACTTTCTTAGTGATAAAAGATAGCATATCTCTTTGCGCCCACTTCCAATTTGATAAATCAAATGATTAAAATATTATATTGATAAAATAAATAACATTATTAATATTAAAAGTAATCAAACGTAAGTGGGCAATGCCATAAAATAATTACCAACAGCAAGCCAGCCTCAATTACCACAGTATCAACACTTGCCGTATTGATATGAGTAAAAGTTTCGTTATCAAAAGAACAGTACTCGATACCAAAAAGTTTCGATACTTTTTCCGCACCATCTGCACAGGCACCAGCGACATTGGTGCCAGCGTAATGTGGTGCATACTTTAGGGGCTAAAGATCGGTATGGTCTCGAGTGTTCCACTCCACGACTTGTGTCAACACACGAAAGCCATGAGAAATTCCACTGTGATACCTTAAGCAACACTGCCAGGAAGCCAGGAAGTTCCTTAGAAAAGTATTCCGCTTTGAGTGTAGCAGATGGGAGTGGGTGAAAGGCGAACCCCTTGATGCCTTAAAACTCATCACTCTGTCTAAGGTAACTAACTCAGTCAAAAAATAAGACAAGCAGCCCAACCATATGACTACTTACCAAGAGGCTGGTATTTTTATTCTTAAGCCTCGATAATAAAGTCTCGGATAAGGACCAGGCCACGACTGGATTACAAAGTAAACAAGAAGCAGGCTTATTGCAAAGACTTAAACAAAAGAAAATAAGTATATCGAGAATCTAGCTGTAGAAAATAGTTTTGTATTTATCTTTCATTTCTTTTGGTAGAGAGAGACGTTGATTGTAGGTACATTATAGTTTTAATACAGGGAAAAATTACTGTAAAATCGTACAGCATTCATAAATCCGATCTAATAACCAAAAATTAAATTGCTATTAAAAATAAATTATGGAAACTGAGGGTGTTATTTATATTAAGTAAAATCAGCAAAACACAACATAAATAAACAGACACAAGACTTATTCAGAAGTTTACATTAAAATGATTTTCGCTTTTCATTATTTCAACCACTTTCTTTCACAGTCATCTCAAGCAAAATCGAACTTCGCCGAAATTCTTAAAATACGTAAGTTGTAGCCACGAGAAGTTAATTTCACTAGTTCATGCTTCTCTTCCGTTAACAAAATATTTAATAACGAATAAAAATGAATACGCTTGTTTCATCTCACAAATTATAGCCTACACAACCATAAAATAAAGCTTACAAACTATATGAAGTGTTGAATCACTTATTTTTTTAAAAGGTAAATTTAAGAAATAAAATCTTCCCTCAGATAAGATTTTAAACTGTTTATTTCTGGACTATACAGCAGGTGTTTGATGTTAAGTAAAAGAGTTGTATGCAGAGAAGAACATTCTTCCGCCACAGTCTATATCGCCAGCTCAGGTGTTACGCTAGACTGCAAGTTGCAGAACAATAGAAACTTATGAAAATGCTACAAAAAATTCACTAAGAAAAGATTTTTAAAAATTGGTTCTGCTACCTAAGAACACAAATTTAAATTTTTAATAATTAAGTTATATTGATTTTTTTTATGACAGAAGTGTAACATCTTTTTGCATCATGGAAACATAGCATTGTAGGGACTATTAACCATTTAAACGCTGATAGCTGTATAAAATCTAAACAAAATATTTCTGTACAGTAGGTTTATAACCGTCGACTTTGTTCAACTATGACAAGGATTATTATTTCTAATTAGCCAATTTCCTTTACTATAACATGTTAATGTAAAAAAAAGTGCCTTATGATAACTTTAAAACTTCCTTACTTTTCCTAGAAACGAAGAACACATAATCATAGTATGTTAGTAACAATTTTTACAGAAGTTTCTATTTAACAATGGTTCAGCCTTGTATTTTAATTATAGAACATATGCCTTAAAAATTCTGAAAACTCTCAGAATTACCAGATTTTCTCTAAAGATACGTCGTATTGTACTTACGAGATTGCTTAAGAATAAATTGTTACAAAAAATGTAACTTTTCACTCCAACCATTTATTTGTACAGTCTTTGAAAGTATCTACACTGAAGTTCGGTCGTTAATTATCACTGATACATTGATACAGGGGCTTACGCTATATCTCAGATAACTATTCACCGACATAAAAGGTGACGTTTATATAATATAGTCGATCAACCAGTCTCTTAGACGAAACGTTAGAATAGATAAGTCTTTTGTCTTTAGTTAATTTCACCCATCTGGAGCAAATTCGTACAAAAATAAGCAGGAAAAATACTGTTGAAGCCGTCTGTAGTTATAGTGGTGTCACCGCTGCGCCCCGGCAAGCAGCGGGCCAGGCGGTCAGATGCTGGGCAGGTGGTCGGCGCGCCTGCTCACGCCGCCCCCGCCCCCGCCTGCGCGCGCCGCCTTCGGCTCCGCCCCCAGCTGCGGTAGCACCGTCGGCGCGCCGCCGCCGTACGACGAGTTCTGCAACACAGTTGCTCTCCATTAGCAATCCTGTACGAGATGTTGTGTGGAGCACCACCAAACAATAAGTGGTTCATTTTTATTTTTTGCTTCATCAGTCTCTTGACTGGTTTGATACAATCCTTCATCCCTTCCTATCTTCTGCTAACATTTTCAGCTCCACATACCCCTTACAACGAACATCTTCAATTAACTACTTCGTATAATCTAATCTTTGTCTACCGTTACAGAATGCTTTAGTGAAATTCCTGTAGCTGGAAACATTGTCACAATTGAATATACCACCTGAATCATTAGCGTCGTTCATGTTGGATATGAGCAAAAAATCGAATATTATTAGAATTACACATGAGTTTTGTCATTTGACATTGTTAAAAGTTCTAGCATCAAAAACATATGCAAAATCGTTTAATAAGCGGTTTTGATGGATGTTTAGTATTAGGGGTAACTAGATTTAGGATTTGGGGTTGTTAGTGCTAGCAAGCAGTGCTAACATCGAAGGCTGGTGGAGCGGCTATAAGTAATAATTTACGAATAAAACCCTATGCGTGAGTAAACAGAACAATCACTGACAATACTATTGACATATTCTGGCCATACTCACACAATATATAGTTGAGGTGGATTGTAAGGTTTTTAGTTGAGTTTCATTTACTTACGTGCTCCTATAGACTAACATGTATATACAACTGCAAGATGCAATTAAATTTTCTTGACTGCGATTATGTTGATCCGATTTTGCTCATACTTACAGTAAATGTTTTTTGGTCAACAAGAAATTGTTTTAGTGTCCTTAGGCTTCGGCAGGTAAGATAGGGTATGTTCATTTTGATGTCTAATTAGAAAGTAGAGAAATTAAAGGTAAAAATTTCCACAAATTAGTAAACATTGTTTGTTGAACGCGAGTCACGTATCGTATTAGTTTCTTTGCCGCACTGGCGTTATGTTAATTGCGACATAATCGATTTAAGAGAGAGCTCCGTGCTTTTAACACCATACGTGAATGAAGTTGCTGGCAATATCCAAAGTTCCTTTGAAGTGTATCTGTGAATCCTCACAAATCTCAAATTCCGCATGGATGATGTCGTGGGCTCAGTTAGCTGTCCTGTATATAATTTGAGAGGATTACATGTCTTCGATATACCCTTAGGGTGTTTAATGCAGTGGATTTCCGTTGTCTTCTGCATCCCCATGGCGTTGATCATTTCTGATTAATCCGTCTTTAAGGGCCGTTTCCAACCCCAAGGGTTAGAGGGTGCCCTGAACCATTCTCCGCTCTTCCGCCCTCCTTTCGGAGGCCGTTGGCAAGCAGTGGGTCATTCCTTATAACGGGAATCATTCAGTCGCCAGAACCTCGTCTGTGCAAACAGGGTGCACCACGTGAAGGAGAGGTTGAAATTTGGTTGGAAGAGGCTAATATAGCCTCTCCTAAACTCTTATACCCCATTAGTAACCTAAGTAAAAACATGTAACAAGTGGTGTACAGGGTGTGGTAGATAAGTAATGAGACTCAGTCTAGAAAAACAAATTTATTGATTCTATTTGTACAAAACGTTAATATTCTTCAAAGTACTCGCCTTGGGCGTCGACACAACGTTGCCAGCGCGTTTTCCAAGCTTTATAGGCCCCACTGTAGTCCGTTTGAGTTATCCCAGTTAGTGCCTTCGGAAATAGGAAGAAATCAGGAGGACTCAAGTCAGGGCTGTATGGTGGCTGTGGCAGAACTTCAACTCCAATTCGGGTCAAGTAGGAGGTCACGAGGAACGCTGTGTGCGCCGGAGCGTTGTCGTGGTGGACACGCCAGCGTTGAGCAAGGTCCTGTCGTTTCCGTATGACGGCTCTGTGCAATCGCTGAAGGACTTCTTTGTAGAATTCGGCATTGACAGTCTTCCCCTGAGGGACAAACTCTTTGTGAATTAACCCCCGCTTGTCGAAAAACACAATCAGCATTGTCTTAATGCGGGACTTTGACATTCTTGCTTTCTTCGGCCGCGGGGATGCCGGTGTGTGCCACTCCGAGCTCTGGGTTTTCGTCTCCGGGTCGTACTGGAATTTTCACGATTCGTCGCCTGTTACTACGTTATCTAAAAAGTCTGGATTATTTTCCAATTCATTCAACATCTCACGGCAAACATCCACTCGTCGTTGCTTTTGTTCGGCGGTGAGCACTCGGGGAACCAATTTTGCGCAAACTTTCCTCATCATCAAATCTTGCGTAACAATTTGGTGAACCGTAAATTTATTCACGGAGACCTCATCGGCGATCATTTTGAGACTTATACGACGGTCGGAGTCCAGGAGTTCTTTCACTTTGGCCACCGTTTCATCCACACGACTCGTTGAAGGGCGTCCAGATCGTTCCATGTCTTCAACGGATTCCCTCCCGTTTTTAAATTCATTAAACCACCGGAACACTTGAGCTCTTGATAGGGAGTCTTCTTTGTAGGCCTCCGTAATCATAGCAAAAGTTTCCGAAGCAGTTTTGCCCAAGCGAAAGCAAAATTTGATTGCATACCGCTGTTCTATCGAGCGATCCATCTTCAGCGTTTTCACAAGTGTCACGGGCACACAAACAACGTAATACGCGAAGCTCGACCCTCACTGCACCAGAGCTCCGACGCGACTGCGAACCGGTTCTATTGTTAGCTCAGATCCCCCACCACGTGACCGTACAGGTGGAGACCGCCCTGCGAGCAACTGGGGCGCCGCGCGGCGGCCAGTCTCATTACTTATCTACCACACCCTGTATATTATAACCTTTCTGTGAATTTCATTTAACGTTTCCATCGTTAACCAGGTGAATTTTTATTTATTTTTAACTTAAATTTGAAAATTATTCCAGGGTCGACGGGTATTTGTCTGACACCATCTCCTCCCGTTCCGCTGTTCGGAAGAGTAAGCTTTAGCTACGTATACTACGTGCAACACTCGCCAGAGGAATGGAGGAGCTTATCATTCGTCTGTGAACCGTGTAATCTGTATAATAAAAATGGGCAAAAGTTTTGTCTGTACGTTAAATTTATTTCAAAAAGAGTAATTGGAATGTTCACTACTAATGATAATACAGTTGCCAAACATTTAAAATTTTGAATTTTCTTCGACTGGCTGTATGTTTGCGGCCTCACGTTAAAACAAATCGACTGATTGTAACGAAATTACACACAGTGATAATTTATATAAGCGATCAGGCACTAGTATATTTTTTCTCCCAATAGGCTACAAAGTTACCGGTGAGACAAAGCTCAAAACCTTAAATTTTGAAACTTTTGTCTGTCTTTACATCTATCACGCGAAAACTAACAGACGACATTAACAAAACTGCACTTTTTTTTGATAACTGATGTCACCGGGTAACATTTAGGATACATTTAATCCAGGTCAGTAACATATTTTTCGATAATTCTACGAAAAAAACCGTACGTTCAGTAATTTTTGTGTATCTGTGCGCATATCTTGCAAAAAACTAATGAACGCAATCCAACGTAACTATGCATAGTGATAGTTTATTTCACCAGGAAACATTAAGATAATTTTTTTATCTAGATTATTAACAGTCCCAGATGATAAAGGGGCCCAAACCGTAAATATTAGAATTTTTGCCTTATGACAAAACATGAATGGATCTTGCTAAAACTGCATAGTTTGGGCATATGAGTCAGTTAGTCAGATGCTTTTAATTCCGATTATTACCATATTTTGCCCACGATACACATCCAATAAACTTATGCCCATTTAGTGTAGTCCCGTGGTAGTTTTCTCGCTGTTGAAATGTATGTCATATTTTATGCTACATACGCGATGATGGTATATTCGAATTTGCGATTGAGTTATGGATTTTATATCATAGTAAATATAAATACGAGTAAAGTAATTTGATGGTTCACACGCTAGGCAGCATCACATGATTATGATATGTATATGATACGGAAGTGTCTCAATCTGGTGCACAGAAATGGCGCAGCAACTCCAAACCTACCATGCCGGCCGAGAAGCAACGTCGGAAACTTCTTCCCTCGTGACACTGTCGTGGTGTCGCAACGACATGAGTGTACTAGTTATTTTACGTAAACGATAATTTTATGTAAACCACCAAAAACAAGTGTTGCGTGAAATTTAAGTTTCACCTTTCCCTGATTCCCTCAATAACGTCCTTTGTTCGCGTTCAATTCCTATCAACAGTCGATGGTTAAATTGGAAAAAAAATTCTATCAAAAGAACCTGAGATGACAAAAAATTTATACGGATAATAATACATTGGTTTAATGAACGGCACGCAGGAACGAAAAAATGGGTATATGAAGATATAAGGTGACATATTAATTTGTACCAGTTATTAGATTATTCTATAATTTAAAAACTTGGAATGTCAAAAAATACTCCAATATCGAGAAGCAACTTTGAGTTTTACACGGGCAAAACAAGTGTCATATTCTGAATGAAATCCAGTTGATATTGTCTTCGTAAAATATTAATACTATTAATTTAATTTTAACAGCATAGATATGCGGGAGAAGAAAATAAAAATAGTTGTTGCATATGATGTGGCGCGAATTACCCTGGAGCGATCCCTCATCTTGCGCAGCTTCTCAAACTCCTGCATGTCAGCTTCAGGTAGCTGGAACTCGTAGTTCTCGAAGAAGGCGTGTCCCAGCAGCTGCTCACAAGACCACCGAGCCTCGGGGTCCCTGTCGAGGCATCTCTGAAACACACACCAAATAACTCTACAGTAATTCGCCTTCGCATCTTTTAATATGAAACTGCAGTGTATCTTTGTTGCGCTATTACGACTGTGTTGTGCTTTCCAACTGCTAATCAACACTACAGTAGACAGAGTTCAGTAATCCTCCAAATGTTGCTACTGATCTGTCATTCTTCGATATTGATTACTACTTAATCCCAAAATGAACATATCTATCTGTTAGCGGACGTGATCATGGGAAAATTTTCAGTATTCCCGACTCTTTTCGGTAATTATTTAACGGCCCTGTTTAGAACCGCAGAACCTCAGAAAATTTTGAACGATCTGGGTTCAAAGCTCCAAGTAGACAGTAACATTTAATATCAGTAAGCAAACCGGGGCAGGTATTGGGAAGCACCGGATGTAACATGTCGCATGGAGGCTTTGATAGATGTAAAATCTGTGTTTGGGAGAGCGGTTGTTGCATAAGGTGTTGACTTGATTCACTGAATGGTAACTAATTGTTTGACGAAATAAGGGTCGAAGTATTAGCTCAAAAGGGACTGCCACAAAGAAGATAACTGATGCACAAAGTGATATACCGACTTGGAAGTAAAGAGCAGAATACAGGAACAAAATCGGAAACACATTGTCACCGAACTTTATCCTCTTGCCTGGCTGCGGTGCAACATATGATTTTAATGTGGCATAAAATAAAAATTAATAGAAGTGAACGTGAAGGAAGGAGTGTACTGGCATCAGGATATCGAATATACTACACTCTAATCGCCGATATTTGGAAGTCTTGGAACGGCGCGATTTTCAGCTTTCTTCAAGTTTAAAGTTATTCTGACCAATAGAAATTGCACTTAACTACACAGCGGCAAATCAAAAACTGTGTTACTATTAGTAAACTGATGACCTGCACACACGTGCTTACATACCTATTAAAAAATAACGAGTTGAGAGTAACATGTGGTCTGACCTTGACGAGGTCGAGGACCTGCGCAGAGGCTCTGCTCAGCTTGTGGTCGAGTGTCTGCAGAGGACCAGGCGGCGGCAGCGACACCCCACAGAAGAACTCGTTCGACCCGAACACGTCCATGTGACGCGCGATCAGCTCGCCTGGTAAACACACAGCCACGGCTTCACTCAACATGCAGTTTTCATTTCTCAAGATTGAGGAAAGTAGCAACTTGGCGGCAGACATTACTGTCCTACCGAATATGGTGGGTATTTTGGAGGATGCGATTTCATTTTTCCTTTATTTTTCGAAATCACTCCTGACGAATACAAAGATAGTTTCTTAAAAATACCATGCGTGAGTATCTCAGAGTTCTTTTCCTGGCAATAATGTTTTGGATGACTACGATCAGTAGAGACATAACCAACCTAGTGGTACTCCAATTGTGCAGGGCAAGCGTTAAAAACAGTAACACAAATCTCTGGAATTTGCTACCAGTTGTTCGATCTCTACTGAACTTATTCTTTTTTTTCCTTGCAAATTGTCTTTTCCTTTAAGAGCGTAAAACTTAGAAACTGCTGCGGGGAATTTTCTAGGCTGCTTTAATGTTTTTGAAGAATACTATAGTAGTGTCAAGTATGTGACTTTTACGACGACATTCTCTATATCAGTGTTTCTCAACCTGTGCTCCGCATACCACTACTGGACCGCCAAGATATATCACGTGGCCTGCAGGTAGAATATAAGAAATTTAGGTTCCGTAGTCGTAATATATAAGGCTATAAGCCGTAAGCCAAACTTTTTAAAAGACATGCATATTTCAACTACCAGGCAAAAATCTGACATTTCCAGGATATGAGGATAAGACAGCATTGTTCCTACAGTAGCATACTAAATACGTTTCCAGTAGATGCAGATGTTCGTTTAAGGTTATGTTGAAGACCCTTTTTGAGGGTCTTGTAGTAGGTGTGAGTGAACGCGGAACAACTATTAATATACGAGTGGTGAGGCACTCTAGCGTGCACGCAGGCAAGTAGTAGTGTAGCATTCAGCCTACAGTATCATTATTAATACTCGTTTTGTTATTAAACATTACGAGTCTAGTCAATATGTAGTTAACTTTTAACAGTTCACTTACATTTTCATAACTGTATTTCCGTAGGAACTCAAAACATTCATTCAGATTAGTTATGTTATAATGGTGAAATACAGTATGTCCGAGATGTTAATAAAAATAAGAAACGATATGGAAAATGACTCATCAATCACCAAAGTTGAAGGCTGCGAGGAGTAAAACACATATCAGAAAACCAAAAACGTATACAATATTTCGATTTTACTTCTTATTCACGTGTAGAGACCGAGTCATGTGGTTCGGGAGGTGTGATCACGTCGAAGTGATAGTCTTTTTCCCTATTATTTTTTATTTATATTGCCTAAAAGCCGTTTCCTTTTAACTTGGTATCATTACTGTTGCCTATCGAGATGTTAATAAGATACACACACAGGTAAAAAATTAGGCACACATAAGTTTGTTTTTCCGCAGTATTCTGTTTCCGGTTAGAAAAAGCTGAGAAACGCTGATCTATGTCATTTATCAGGAACACTGGAAATCTTGTCTGATATAATACAATAAATATCAAGCATTTAAATAAAGGACTAGTTTTTAATTGTACGGTTACAATATTACGGAGTTGTGATAGAAGAAGCATCTAGCTATGGCCTTATAGTGAACATATTTTGAATGGGTTTCACAGTTTGAATGTTCCCGGTCTACGTTAAAATCTGACTACCTCTTAAAACACTGGTGCAGGAAAATAAAATCTATTCCGAGAAACAACTTTAATTTAAGAATAATCAGCCTTAACCTGAAAACTGCTGAATCGATTTTGACGGGTGTTTCACAGTGTCAAACATTAGATTCTGACTTAAAATATGAAGCAGGTCTCATTGCGCTGGGTCATCAATAGCTGGAGCACAAAATTAAAATCTGTTCCTCACTTCAATCCTTTTTACCTACCAACAACGCTTCTTCAAAATTCCAACGTTAAGTTGATATACTCCAAGCATTAATTTAAAATGGAATCTTATAATATTAGTCATACCTTTACAATCGAATATCATATTTCAGAATTAATTTCATAAACTTCTTTTATTGCAAACGCTAAAGGCTTAGTAAATAGTTCACTTCCATATTAAAACTATCACGTGGTTACACATTGGTTACTGTGAATACGGATAAAAAATTTTCATTGAAACGTCAGAGAGACTTAGCTATGCTGCCTGACATAACGGTAGCTAAATGACACTGAATGGTTTTATAACTACACAGAATACAAGATCGCAAATTTAAAGGAAAAAAGTGAAGATTTCGTTGCATCATATGTTTGATTCATAATCAAGAGACGCTTAAAGATAAGGTAATTAGTTTGATAAACGAATAGTGCTCGGTGCAAGTATAGCGATTTTTCAGCTAGCAAATGATGAAAATAAAGCAACACACAACCAGATAAAGTTAGTTTGCGCCGAATCACTTCCTCAGGTAGGCCCTACCAGGTAATTTTTCGTCTGGAAAGATGATTGAGGTGTCCTTATTTAAGTCTCATTATAAATGCTACCATGGTTATTTAAGAATAAAGTTGACCAAACTGGAAAGATTAGCGGCTTTTTTCCTTTAATGAAAATAAGGGAATAGTTTCCTTTACGTCTTATCCGATATTGCGAATCTAATATTGATTTTTAGTTTTATTGATAGCTTCAAATTGTGTAGTAGATAAAAGTTTAATAGCTTGAATTTTTTACCTCGCTTATGCAATGCTTCAGTTGTAACAAAGCCTGTTATTGATACCGAGGGCACATACTTTTTCTGTGTAGAACATTTTATGGTAAGTGTTAAAACTGTAACATAATGCGAAACACGCATCCTAGTAAGGGTAGGAGCAACAGCTTGGAGTTAAATTACAGAGTCAAGAGCAGAACAGACTGATGTAAACTACAAAATTCTAATAACGAATTAGATATGATACAACTAATGAGGTGCGGTACAAATAGTTTCGGAGAAAAGATACGAATATTTTTAGGAACACCTAAATTTAAAATACCCAGATATTTTAAGTAAACTATCTTAAGTAACTTGTGTAGATATTCATAGAATTGAATTTAGTTCGATTAACTATAATAGATTATAGACTTATTTGGTTTAGTAGAGGACGATGCACCTTACTTACCCAGGGTGTTTCTGATCAGGTAGAGCTGGTCGACATCTGATTTCCCTGGCCACAGGGCTTGTCCTTGCACCATTTCTGCGATTACACAACCTAAAAAATTAAATCATTTTGTACTCTGCAAGATTTAATATTTTTTTCGTTAGACCAGCACTATTTAAATAATTATATTAATTTTCATTTAAAACTCGTCTATGCAGATCTCTTATTCTACCGTTATAGTATGATGTTGAGGAGGAGTAATATGGATTTAGTGGAAACTTCTCTGGTATATTGATTCCTTTCAAGGATATGGATTTTGAACAGTTTGGAGGGAAGTGATAAACATGATTTCGCGTTTATAATAAGAGACGTTTTCTAAAATGTGATAGCAAATGTGGTGGGTGAGTGGCGGAGGATGCAGTTCGAATCCACATCAGATCATCCAGATTTCGGTTTTACATTTTTCCCGAAATCTTTACCTACTAATTCCTGGTTAAGAGGCGTTGGTAGAATTCCTTCCATTGCTTGACCCTACCTCCAGTCGTTTCCCGCACCTAATAACATCGACATCATCGAGTCGTAAAGCCACGAGGAAAAAAAGAAGAAAAGAAAAATAAATTGATGTTTTCAAGAGGAATACGTCGCCCAGCAATAAGTACTGGTGTGGGATACGCATTGCAGACGCATGCGGTGATGGCACTCATCACTGAAGCGAGTCTCGGTGAAATTTTCTTGCTATAATGTTGGTTTGTTTTTCCGTTTTTGATACGCGGCTTAAGTGTAAATTGCTGGCTGTAAATGACCCAGTATTATATCACAATATTGCTTGGGGCTTCACGCGCGTTTACGAGGCGAAAGAATTGGGGAAAAGCAACGGAAAATGATTCGGCCATGGCCTTTTCAAGGAACCATCCCAGTATAAATTAATATCCCACAGGGCTATAATCACCAACCTCACGATAGTTTTACGTTTTTTCTATATTTTTGTGGATAAAACAAAAATTTCCGCCTAGAAAAAAGCTTTAAAAACATGGCTTAACTAACGGTAATTTTTTGGTCTCATAATACGTTTTTACAATATAACCCCACTACAAGCTCAACATAAGAGACTGGCTTTAAGGGATGCAAAAGGTTGTCAATTTATAGATAAAAAGTTTCATAATAACATAAATGAATACACTAGAAGATGCTCTGTTATGGTATATAATTATGTACATTAATTATATCTACTATATTTGCACAAAATAATGCCAATTAATTGTCGATACCTTATAAATAAATTCTTCGATGGAATACAATCTAGTTAGTAGTGTTAATCTGCATGAAGTTTTACTGCTAGCTGAACACATAATGCTTATTACTTGTTTTTGGGTTCAGAATACTTTGTCTCTATGAGTATATTTTATGTCTATGTCTGGTGATAATCTGTGTGATGTACTGAACTGTATTATAAAAGTTTAAAGACAAGTTATTAGCTGTAAACCAATCATTAATAAGATCAAAGACATAATTTGAAATATGTTCAGTAGAGAAATATGGAGTATTTTTAATTTATATGCTTGTTTCATGTGCAAATAGGACAAGTTTTGAGTTTTTAGCTGTAACACAGGGTAGATCATAGAATCCTGTGGTATCTACTCCACATCTGACAAATCCCCACTCAGAAACAGTGAACCACATGACGCAGCATTCAAATGTTCCACCGACACTTTCTCTTTTCTATTCAAAAGGTAAGAACTAATTCATTTATTAATAATGCCATCTATATCACAATATTTTAATTTTTTTATCAGAATTTCATGCTCAACACATTAAAATACCTTAGAAAAGGCTCAATCAGTAATTATCATTTATGTCTTCCTAAATATTGTGAGCGAACGCAAATATAGCTTTGTTTCATTGAATGTCTTTTTTGAAAACCAAATTCTTATTTAGTTAGAACATTTTTATTTTCAGGGAATTGGCATGGTAAACTTTGTTTGTACATTACTTTCTCAAAAATTTGGAGAAGGCTGTCAGTAACGAAATCCCTCTTTTTATAAAGTGCACACTTGAGTGTTTTCTGGAAAGATACCTGAAATAATAGTAAATTCAATAGATAACTTAGTACATTACTAAATTCCGTTGAGCACAATTTAATAATCTGCTGGAAATTCAATAATAAGCGTTCGAGTATTTGCTCTTAATAGATATGATAACTTTCTTATTTCTTTTGGAATAGCTAAATTTACAGCTTGGAGTCCTATATTGACGAAATCCATAGTGTGAATTACTGAGCTATTGATAGTCAATTTATCGATAACAGGTAAAAAAAAATATTTGTTAAATATATCAGCACTGAAAAATTGGATTCTACTGAATTTTTTCCCAATTTTTTTTCCTACTAAGTTCTATATTGTATTAATTTTATTTTTAGTGTCATGAATCTTATTGTTGTAGTACATACATTTTTAGATTCTATATTACCCTTTTTAAGTATTTTGCAACATCGCTTATAATGTGTTTTAATATTAGCATTGTGAGTGTTCGTAGAGCAACGTGATCATCGAAATTGAAACTGGAGGAAACAACATTACAATGGAAGATAATTAAATATGTATGTACAAAGAAGTATAGTGTGGTTCTGACCGATGGCCCAGACGTCAACTGGTGGTCCGTACAGCGTGTCTCCCACCAGCAGCTCCGGTGCGCGGTACCACCTCGTGTCCACGTAGTCCGTGTAGCTCTCACCGGGGTCTGCCAACACCAGCCAATAGAATCAACTTTAAAATCATCAGCTATCCTGAAACGAAAAATCGATTAAAGTGACGAAACTGCTCAGCATTCTTTGAAAACACTTCGCTGTGTCTAACAGAAATGTTAACCTATTTGCTTCATAGTTAATCCATATTAATCTGGAGATAAAAGTACAAAAAGGTGTCCAAAAATTCCTGCACTGTTACAATGGAACATATCGCATGAACTATACAAGACAAGGGCATCTTTTTTTTTCAACCGTTTCCATAACCACAACTATCCATCTATAAATGTAGCAAGATCTGAAGATCTGGGAGATGATCCTTCCCGTCCCCCAAAAGAAAACAAATCCAAACGGACGATATCAACGTAGCGCGGTGGTCAGGCGGTTGTTCCATCATGGACAAATCCATCTCCGAGGGATAGTATGTCGCAGTACAAGTCGTCGTTGAAGAAGAAACCTCTTCTAATCTATATGTTAAATCAAGCAAGTGTAATGGGACCACTCCTTTTCTTAATTTTACAAACGATCACGGAGACAGAGTAAATACCAGGTTTTTAGATTGTTTTACTGATGATGCGGCCATTTATAGGGAGGTAAGGAATTCGGTAGATTGCTTAGAAATTCACCGCGATCTGGATGTTATTTCAGCATGGTGCGACGAATGGCAACTTACACTAACTTGTAAAAAGTACAAGGCAATGTGCATAACTAATAAAAATAATCCGTTTCTTCAAAAATAGAAATAAACATTTCAGTTACTCATATGGTTGATTCTGAGAAATATTTGGATTTAACAGTACCAAAGCAACATGAAATGGGACTTGCACATTAATTCTGTCGTATGTAGAGCTAATTCTTAGCTGTGATTCATAGTCAAGTTTTGAAAAATTGTATGCACAAACTATGGAGATAACGTACAAATCTCTTGTGCGTTCACATGTTGACTTCTGTTGTGCCATTTGGATTCCGTTTTGGTAAGGGGTTAATTGACAGTATAAAGAAAGTACAGAAAAGAGCCGCTCACAGAATTGATTAATAGATTGAGCTGGGAGTACCCTAACATCACCAGACCAATGAACAGGTGCGCCGTCTTGTTGGGACAATATAGTTGGCAGCAGGTCCAACACGTGAGGAAGTAGCTACTCATAAGTCATGTAGCAGTAAATATAGTTGGCTGCAGGTCCAACACGTGAGGAATTAGGTACTCATAAGTGATGTAGCAGTAAATATAGTTGGCAGCAGGTCCAACACGTGAGGAAGTAGCTACTCATAAGTCATGTAGCAGTAAATATAGTTGGCTGCAGGTCCAACACGTGAGGAAGTAGCTACTCAATAAAGTCATGTAGCAGTAAATATAGTTGGCTGCAGGTCCAACACGTGAGGAATTAGGTACTCATAAGTGATGTAGCAGTAAATATAGTTGGCAGCAGGTCCAACACGTGAGGAATTAGCTACTCATAAGTCATGTAGCAGTAAATATAGTTGGCTGCAGGTCCAACACGTGAGGAATTAGGTACTCATAAGTGATGTAGCAGTAAATATAGTTGGCAGCAGGTCCAAACATGTGAGGAAGTAGCTACTCATAAGTCATGTAGCAGTAAATATAGTTGGCTGCAGGTCCAACACGTGAGGAATTAGGTACTCATAAGTGATGTAGCAGTAAATATAGTTGGCAGCAGGTCCAACACGTGAGGAAGTAGCTACTCAAAAGTCATGTAGCAGTAAATATAGTTGGCTGCAGGTCCAACACGTGAGGAGTAGCTACTCATAAGTCATGCAGCAGTAAATATAGTTGGCTGCAGGTCCAACACGTGAGGAAGTAGCTACTCATAAGTCATGTAGCAGTAAATATAGTTGGCAGCAGGTCCAACACGTGAGGAAGTAGCTACTCATAAGTCCATGTAGCAGTAAATATAGTTGGCTGCAGGTCCCAACACGTGAGGAATTAGGTACTCATAAGTGATTGTTAGCAGTAAATAGTTGGCAGCAGGTCCAACACGTGAGGAATTAGCTACTCATAAGTCATGTAGCAGTAAATATAGTTGCTGCAGGTCCAACACGTGAGGAATTAGGTACTCATAAGTGATTGTAGCAGTAAATATAGTTGGCAGCAGGTCCAACATGTGAGGAAAGTAGCTACTCATAAGTCTGGAGCAGTAAATATAGTTTGGCTGCAGGTCAACACGTGAGGAATTAGGTACTCATAAGTGATGTAGCAGTAAATATAGTTGGCAGCAGGTACCACATGTGAGGAAGTAGCTACTCATAAGTCATGTAGCAGTAAATATAGTTGGCTGCAGGTCCGAACGTGAGGAATTAGGTACTCATAAGTGATGTAGCAGTAAATATAGTTGGCAGCAGGTCCAACACGTGAGGAAAGTAGCTACTCATAGTCATGTGCAGTAAATATAGTTGGCTGCAGTCCAACACGTGAGGAAGTAGCTACTCATAAGTCATGCAGCAGTAAATATAGTTGGCTGCAGGTCCAACACGTGAGGAAGTAGCTACTCATAAGTCATGTAGCAGTAAATATAGGTTGGCTGCAGGTCCAACACGTGAGG
>JARYHS010013630.1:213431654-213510732 GCA_031002005.1 Vandiemenella viatica
TCAGATTTGGGTTTTCCATGGTTTCCCCAAATCACACCAGGCGAATGCCAGGATGCTTCCTTCAAAAAGGCCATGGCTGAATTCCTTCCCATTCCTTGTCCCCAGTCCCATACCGCATCTAATGACCTTATCTGTCGACAAGGCGTAAAGCAATAAGAAGAAGGGAAAAAAAAGTAATTTGGTGCTAGACACATCAAGCATTCTATTTTGGAAATTGATCTTGAATTCAATATTCCTTTATAGACAGTATCAAGAGTGTGTTGTGAATACATAATTTCAGGCATTAACTTCCACTATGGACACCACAGTGGCCAACCGCATCTGGTTAATGATTGATGTCTGCATTGAGGTGTCAGTGTTGACATACAATAACACTGCATCAAAGAACAGCAACACTCAATTTGGGATGCATGACAGAAGTGTCCATATGGATAGTGCAGTGAAATTTGGCATTGTTTAGAATATGGACGGAGAAAACCGAAGCAAGTGGCTATGTTAACAAAATGCCATAGGCTGCAGCATCTCCACCCCCCCCCCCCAAAAAAATAATAATAAAAAATAAATAAAAAATTGCATGAACATATGAAACACAATTCCAATTGGTAAGAGATGATAGTAGGGTTTGAACAGTGGCAGATCCAGGATTTTGGTTTGGTCGGGGGGGGGGGGGACGCTTGACTCAGGCAAGGGTAGGCTTTATAGTCTTCCCAGATAATGTGAGCTGACATAGGAGGTAAAAGGGTGGGTGTGGGGGGTCATGACAGAAATCTCTATCAACATTTTATTTCAGATTGCCACCCTTGAGCCAAACAAAACCAACCATTGACTGGAAGTTTTTATATTTTCCTATTTGGAGACCATTTGCAGCCATACATGTCCTTCATGTTTCCAAATGACAATGAATTTCCCCAGGACAAAAACGTGTCATGTTATTGGTCCAAAATTATTCACAATTGGTTTGGAGAAATTTCTGCAAACGATTTAGCCATCTAGATGGCCAGACATGAATCCAATCAAACATATCTGAGACTTCATCAAAAGATCAGTTCGTGCACAGCATCTTACACCAGTAATGTAGGTAGTATGGCTGGATATTGTTTCAGGGAACATACAATGACATGCTGAGTCAATGCCTTGTCCAATTGCTGCAATTCTCCATTCAAAAGAAGATCCCACACAATATAAGGATGTATCCCATGACCTTTGTCACTTTAGTGTGCTTCTATTATATTTTGAAGACCGATTATGAATTTAATCGCATGTCTTTATAGACCATCTTTCAATGCTTCTAATTTATCTGAAAACAATATAACATTTAGCTATCTGAAGTTTCTGTCAATTTATATCTCAACCCTTGTATTAGAATATTTGTGTACAGATTTAAAAATGATGGTACCGTACTATTATTGATTGGTTTCTATCCTGCATGCGGACTTTGTTGTCATACTGAGATAAAATTAGAATTGCTGATATAGCATAAATCCATTATCTCTGTGTGTGGATAATGTTTTAAACATTCTATTTCTGTTAACTTTGATGGATACCTTCCTAAAATCAGTTAATGATATATGTGGTTTCATCTGAAATGTTTGATGGTATGATTTTCTTTTACAATTTACACTTTTAATAAGTTTTACCAGAAGACCATATATGTCATAGCCCCTGGTGCTTGTTTCTATTTTCATAATACAGTTTCCTTAGATGATAGACGTTTAAACATTATTTCAGTTCTCTTGGTAGAATTGTCCTGAAGTATTAGTTTTGAGTGAATTACTGTACAGTTTTCCAGTTTTTCTTAGTTTTGGAAGTTTATAATATAACCATATTATGGTGTAACTGGATGGAAAATCCTGGTTCCTTTCTTATATTTGTATATGGATTTTGGAACATGAGGGAGGGAGAGTTAAGATTTTAGGTTGTTCATACCTGCATAGCAATTAAAAAATATACATTAGTTATTCTAGAATGGCTAAAACGCAAAAAAAAAAAACATCAATAAAGCAATGGGTCTTGAATATCTGGAATTCATTATAATTTCAGCTTCATCTTCCCCCTCCCCCCCCCCCCCCCCCCCATTTCCCACAGCGGTAATTTTCAGACAGTAGAAACTGCATCGATTGGAATAATATACCAGTATATTATATGTTAATGGTTATTTTTAAAACAATCTGGTTTGAGTTCCTTTAAGCTGTCTATATCTGAAACATGTTCCACGAAAATCCTACTGTACCTAGAATTTCAACTAAGATTTTCTGCCATATATTATATTATTCGACACTGGTGCTCAGTATTCAAGACAGTTATGCGATGACAATAATCCTTTTTACTTTGTTTTGTAAGTACAATCAAACCGATAGTCCAAATTGAATGTTCAGCTTCCTTATTATTCATCGTACAGACACTTGAACCTTCTAAGGTGAAATAACTGTTGGTAAAATGTAATTCAGAAACATCTGCTCGGTATGTGATTGTTATGCACCTATGTCAGGCACTTTCATCTGTACGAAGTGACCTTGCACTTGCAATTCGTTCTCAACAGCTGACACTAATTTCAATTATTAGCGTCAAGGCTGTGACGCGAGACGCTGTTACATCACAGCTCTGTTCTTGGGCGCTAAGAGCTGAGCCGTCTATTCTTAAATATTTTATCGTCACGAATCGAGTGCGAACAAACATAAAAAAGAACTGTTCATTTGATTGCGGTTTTAACACCTATATTTTCAAACGGCTGGCTTTTGGCAAAACGGGCCAATGATCAGTGTTAAACTCTCAGTTCCTGATTTGAATCCCGTTCGACCTGGTCTTTCTGTGTGCACTTAATATGTTTTATACCTCTGGTAATTTTTACTTGTGCTAAATATGAAGCTATGAACACGCCGTGATTCCTATTCCGTTGGTCCAGCCACGAAAGAGGTGGAATATGCAGGAACTTAAGTAGTTAACTGAACTCGTAACGGAGTTATAAATTTTTATTTTAGTATTACTCATGGATTTACTGAAAATTTTATTGTAACTTTGTTTTCCACCATCTCACGATGTTATTTCATAACATTTCGATGCACATTCATCAAGCATAATACTCTTTTCCATGGCACTCGTAAGGGAGCGTGCATAAACCACGTAACTCCATTTTGGCCTCCCCTCCCCCCACGTAGTCCTACGTGGCATTTGCCTGTACCCCCCCCTCCTCCCCACGTAGCACGTAGCTTTTTTCCTTTTTGATTCCAGAAGACATTTTGTACTGTTTTTTCTTGTCAGACGATTGTAAATTACAAAAGGAGATAATTAACTGAGGGAAATAAATATTCACATCCTGTTGTGTGTTCTGTTCCTCATTTTAACTGTGAAAAATGTTATGAAAGGAAAGCTACGTTCCCTGGCTCGGAACCCCCAGGCGTAGCCACTTAGTTTGTACACGCTCGTTATGCAACGACTTCACTCCTCGAAACCATGGAGGAAGGAAAGGATCGCTCTACGGTCGCCGTAGTGCATGGAATAGTCTCAGAACTGTAAATGCCTTTTTGATAGCAGGAAAAGAAAATTAGTTTCGTTAAACAAATCCACGACTTCTATATCTCTTAATTTGTCTTCCAGTAAAATCTTCTTCATCCATAAAATGTAACATTGTTCGAGTGATATCATCCAACACAAAAACATTTGTGAACAGCTTTAGGTTCTTGTGTAAATCTGTTATACTAATTATGGTCATGGATAATGGCTGTAGTGTTTTTACCACAAATGCTAGGGTATTTCCTTGGGAAATTCGAATATTTAACTATGGAATAACCTTTTGTCTTAATGAGCAGTACGTCCAACACAAATTTTAAATTCGAATTCTATCGCCATGTATTTTTATTTTATTTTTTAAAGTAATTCGCTAGTGTTTATATCTGCGTCGTTACGGTCGTTTTGAGTAGGCCTACATCAAGGATTCCTGTAATGTATTCTTCCACCAAGATTACATCCATAGTCTTTGTTTTTCAGAGCATTAGCTATTGGTTACAACCATGGAGGAAGGAAATATATGTAGGAGAAGTGACGTTAAATCTGTGAAGCAGGCTCTAAACTCTCCCGCATGGCGGCAGCAGCGGTATTGTAACCCAAACAAATGCCGAGTTCACACTGTGTCTGATGTTCTGATTATTTCAATTTGTAATGTGCATACGTGTTTTATAATGCCATCTTGTGTTGCATACGGTTGTACAAATAAGCAAGAGAGGAAAGAACCTGGAATATCATTTCATAGGTAAGTTGTATTCTAATAATTGTTGTTGAAGTGGTCAGTTGGAATTGTAAACTTTGGCGCATGTCTATAAATATTTAGTCATAGCTCTCAATGGGATGACTTTGTTCTCAAATTTTTGTTGGTGTACTGTAGAAAATCAGCATACCTTGCTATTTTGCACATAATAGACTAGCATCAATTTTTAACGAGTGTTGAAAATGAGATTTAAAGGGGTGTGTTTTACATCGCGATTCGGTTTATTTAGTATTACGATTTCTTTCGTCACGTTGCTGTTTAATACTGACAGTGTATGATTAAATTAACTGTTATGTGAGAAGCTGTGAGTTTTATTCATTTTTTAAAAAAAGTTCAAGCCATTGACTTAGGTTATTTTTAAAGCTTCATATAAGACTTGTTTCTGTTTGTAAACTTGGGAGGAAACTGTAATTCGTTTTCCTCTTCAATAATTCAATGATTCTTTGATGTAAAATTTATACTATGTTCTGGAGCATGATTGATAATTGTTCCAGGAGTATGCAATTACCAGTGTTTGCATATTTCACTTTACATTTCAAGTGTAGTTTTTTTTTTATTATTTTTTTTTTTTTTATTTTATTTTTTAATAAGCTGAAGCTGTTTTAAATTGTATGGACAGTGGGATTGTTTGAACGCCCCCCCCCCCCAAAGATCTGATACATTGTAAAAATATTTCAAAGTGATCCTGACTAAATTTATAAGATAATACACATTTTAAGATTTTTTGATCAATTACTAAGGAATTAAACAAATACTTCAAATATAAATCAGAAAACCTAAGAATCCAGTGCTCCTACTGCTGTCAAGTATTATCTTGCCCTTTGGGGACACTTTCAAATTACATATATAACTTTCTGTTTCAATCAATCTTGTATCACTGCTTCGTAATTACACTCAGATATTCCGGAGCGTGTGCTCCATTGAAATAAAATAAAATAATAATACCCCTAGTCTTTTTTGTGGCTGTAGATGTTTTGGCATATACAATTCTATTAAAAGAGTTTTTAACAGACTTTTTTTCTTAATTTCTAATGTTTATAGATAACATCAATTAAGATAGATACATAAGGGAGCGTGCATAGCTCCATTTTGGCATCCTGTGAACCACTATCCCCCCCCCCCCCATTGTAGCCCTACTTGGCTTTTGCCTCCCCCCCCCCCACCTATCATGTAGCTTTTTTCCCCTTTTGATTCCAGAAGACATTTTTCACTGTTTTCTCTTGTCAGACTATTGTTAATTACATAAGGAGATATTTAACTGAGGGAAATAAATATTCACATGTTGTTGTGAGTTCAGTTACTCATTTTAACTGTGACAAATGTTATGAAAGGAAAGCTACGTGGCCTGGCTTGGAACCCCCCCCTCATCTCCCCACGTAGCCCAGTGTAGCCTTCCAGCTATCCCCCCCCCCTTTTGGACTGAGTCATGTAGTTTGTGAACCACGGCCAACTAAAGGAAGTATTCTGGTAGGAAACAATGCATATTTCCTTGTATTGTGACTTCGGAATCATCTGCCATCGAGATAAAACTACATTTTCCTTCATTAGAGCCTAGACAAAACAGTATCAAAATAAAATTTTGTAATTGTAAAAGTTTGACAAGAATACTGCTGGATTAGATTCGTTTACAAAATGATAACTGCAAAGAATTATCTCGTTTCGATGTGTGAATAACTTTTAAATACTAGGCGCTGTGACGCGCTGCAGAAACATTAAACAAGAATCATTTACTACCCCTAATCCCGCCTAAGAAAAAATAATATTTTTAAAAATATCCGAAATAAGTTTTCAGATATTGCTGTGATAATATATGCGTCAAATACCTGTCAATACAAATATATATATATATATATAACTTGTGTATATTTGAAATTTCTATTTTACAGCATTTTGGAATTAAAATTTCACGTCTGAAAACTGCACATCAGTTCTTCTTTTATAAACATTAAACATTTTTAATAATTAGTGCTAAACCCCTCCTTACTGTCGAGGTAAATAAATATAGGAGAGAACTGTGAACAAAGAACATGAAACAAGTTGATCAATGTCTTCCAGAGGAATCATCCTGGCATTAATCTGCAAAGGTTTTGAGAACACATGGAAAAACGAAATTTGATAGCCGACAGGAATTTGAACCGGCGCAATAATACTTCTCACTTTTGGAGCCACCATACCATTTTCTACAAGCAAGAATGGTCTTGGAAAAAGACTGCTGTCAGTCTTACAGTTAATGACGTTGGCTAATTCCATATGCAGTGGAGCTTTTAAAATTCTTATGCCTGCATTCTGAAGGAAAAGGATGATTGCTTTTCAAACTGGAATTCGCTGGATATGTAAAAGTAAAATGATGTTATCTTCGATAAACTAACTGAAACGTTACATATGTGGTTATAAAAGGGTGTATTATGGTTGTTTCCGGGTTCGTGAGAAACGATGTGATTAAGATCTGGCATCTTTAGTTGATCTAATATTTTTTCGTCTACTACTAGGCTACAAAAATAGATATATTAAAATGATTCATGGCTGAGTCAGTCTATAATTATTGTTCCTATATATCTGTATGTTACAGTCAATTAAAAAATCTGAGCGTAATGGACGAGCGATAATGTTCTGGCCTGGCATTCGAGAGGATGCGAGTTCAAATCCGCTTCTGGCCATCCAGATTTGGATTTTCTACAGTTTTTCCAAATCACTGTAAGCGAACGTCGGTATAGTTCACCAAAAAGGCCATATTCCCGTCTCCCATGACCTCAAAGTCGAGATGTCAAGCTGGAAACAAATTTAAAAAAGTTCAGAAAGTTCCTCGAGAATATACGGTTCTAAACCTGCATAATTCTTTCGTCTGTTATCTGTGTGAGCCTCAGGTAGCAATATAAGCAAGTTAGTTGAACGAGGATGAGGAAACACTCATGCCTGAAATGTCTGATAATTTCCTTGTTCTGTGGGCCTACGGAATTGTCTTCCGTGTTAGCAAACCACGACCGCAGACACATTCACAAATTCCTTCGCAAGAGTCCCGACCAAGATACTAAAGCAGGCGCTAGCAGGGTAGGGGCTAGAACACTGTCATCGCATTGTAAAGGCCTCCTGCCATATCCCGTATATCCCTTCCAAACCATTACCCTTTCGGATAGGAGCAATACACCCTCCACCACACACTTTTAGTGAATCGCAGAGTAATAATAATAAAGTAAGATCGTAATCTTTCACGGCGTTGTATATTAATAAATTTCTCTCGGGCTTCCAGCCGTGTTAAGATGTTACATTTTGGGACGTTTCGAAGGCGTCCAACTCTGCCTTAATGATTGATATTTGGTTGAGAATGAAGGCAGTGTAGTGTTCGTCTTGTGTTGACTTCACAATAGAGTTCCACTTTACCTCAACAAAGGCTGACACAATAGTCAGCAGGTTAAATGGTCAATGGCACGGAAGGTCATAAAATATTTACATCAGCAGATGGAGGCATGTCAATTTTCAATAACTTGCACACGTGCACTTCCAGTTTTTTTTTCTACTTCTTTTAAATAGCTCCATTATCACGGAATATTGATTAATTAATTTTGTAATCAAAGAGTGCAAGTAGAACATTACAAGACGCAATGAGGATGTGCTGAAGTTAAAATCCTCGAGAAGTAATTTTCAGAAATTTTTAATGTCCTATACATATTAGTTCAATGTTATTTTTCAGCATTTTCATCGGTCTTCTAATTATGATGAAGTAACTTTAATATGTTTTATGAAGTTGTTTCTGATACTTTCGGCAAATGACTGTCACTGTATTTGTAGGTGCTCGTAATTCGAAAATGGGCATATTTCGTGTACGGATGGTCATATTCACAAATTTTATTAGAGCTAATTCTACTGAACAAGTGTTCTTCACTTCCTCAGAGCCACTGGTAAATAAACACTTCCTCGAAACGTTTGTCGGACGGTTACTTCCTCCTTGCGTCTGAACTGAGCCAGCAGGAAGATCTTCTTACGAAATAACCACGCATAATGTTAAAGAGATTAAATCCTATACACTCAACTGAAATTAAATACCCCTCCCGTGTGCACTAAACAGATTCACTATAGTACGCCTACTTTACAAATTTTTTATCCTAATACGTTCTTAGAATTTAGCGATGTTACTAGTTGGCACTAAACAAGGAATATTTTTTTGTGAGATGAGGTGGACCAGCGAAATATTTTTGAAGGAGGTCAATTGCCTTTTGTTTCAATAAAAATGTCTTTAAATTTTTAATGGCATTCCTCCCGATAGCCATTCATCCAGCTAAACCGTTTTGTGTGTTTATCCTGTGTACTGATGTATTTCCAAATGCTTTTTGCTCATACAATTGAAAGACGATACAAGACATACCACAATACCGATTAATCTAAATCACTCCGTGAGTGCTGGGATGATTATCTGGTATGGCCAAGGCTGAATTCCTTACCGAAACATGCCCCAAGTCCTTTTCTCTCTATAATGATTTCCACGTCGTTCAGCCCTAATACAACACCGAACTAGAGACTCTCCACATGTGGAAATAGCACTTTAGTCCCTTCGGTACCATGTTCGGCCGTCGAATAAGATAAATCCAACAAGGAAAAGGTCTAAACACACCACAGAGATGTAATTATTTTTATTTGAGCAATTATGTTTTGCTTCTAGCTTTACATCTAATCGAGGTCATTAGAGACAGGAAAGGACTGGGGACAAGTAATGGGGAGGATATCGTCCATGGCCTTTTGAAGGAACAATCCCGGCATTCGCCTGGAGTGATTTGGGGAAACCATCTAAAACGTTTACCTGGATGGCTAGATGGGTATTCGAACCCACGACCTCCCGAAAGCCGGATACCACATACCCACCACATTATTATTATTATTATTTTTTTTGTCTTCGTCATATCTTCGGCGGCAATGTGATATGAATAGTATTGGAAACTAGGATCGGGTAAGAATTTCAGCCACCGCTTTTTGAAGGAACTTTTCTGGAGTTCAGCTGGAGAGATTTACGAAAATCATGGAAGACTGAAACTGCATCTCCGACGGGGTTTGAATTCGCGGCCTCCCGAATGCCAGGCAACAGTGTTACCTATAACCCATTGGGCTTGGACGGCAGGAAATGAAGATTGACAATTTTTTTTTATAGAAGTATCAGTGTTAGCTAGAAACAAAGAGAGAGATGATAGTTTACTACTTCCATCTTCCAGATTTAAAATGTGGAACCGCAAATTCACATTGCAGACGGATTTTTTTATTTATTTACTGTTCTTAATGATTGTTATTACTACTAAAATTGTTGCTACTGCGTTCAAGTTTAGCTTATCTTCTAAATATGGTATGATGAAAACAAAATGAAGGTGTTAATATTCCGCACCATTTAATTTTCTGGGAATAGTTTATTTATATTTCGTGACTTAGTTTACCATTAGAGTTCTTTGGTGAATGCTCTTTCTACTTGCCCTTAACCTTTGTGTGTATTTGTAACACGCACAGTTCTATAACGCTGCAGCGTTAGAAAGTGTAACTAAGTCCATTCGAACTCTCTTATTGGTTTTCCGTGCGTAATTTAGCGATTCTTTTCTGTATTCGCCATATAATTGCGTTTGCTAGCGAATTGTTAACTGTTTATTCGAGGGAAAAAAAAAATACGCAATGGTTATCAAAATTACGAAAAAAGTGTTACCATCTCTCTATAATTAATCAATTTGGTTATTTAAATAATTATTATGACTAAAGTGGTGATATTCGTGATTATTTTTACTGCAGAACTCCGAAATTTCCCTCTGAGCGTCTGCGAGTTTCTTGCTGCGCGGGCTAATTTTTTTAGTCTTGGGTAAAGTGCTGGGTATGAGAGGTCTATTTTATCATGAATTTAGTGTACCACCTACCAGTTATGCTGTCCCATGCGGTATTCGTGTCTAGAACGAAGCATAACCGAAAGGCGAGGGGTCTCTCGAATTCTGTCCCCGACTGTACAAAAATTTTGAACCAAAAATAAAAAGGGTTAGCTAAGTTTTAAATTTCTGCAAAAATAATTTGTAATACAGAGACTTTGATTTTTCACATTTATTATGACGCATATATTACGAACGAAATTATGGTTAATATTTTATATGTCATACTATTTTATGTACGCAAATTAAAACTTTTTTTTGCGAACTTATCAACAGTACCTACCTTTTTTTAAATTTAAGGTTAAGTACAGATTATATTTCCTGCTTCCAAACTATTATTTGTCAAGTGCGTCGGTTTTATGGCTTTTAAACTAAACAGAAACTTGCATATGTAAGAAGGTTTTTGCTTTTATTTCCGAAAAGTAGTGTTTGCGATTTACGTAAAAAGCAAAGAGTAAACGTGGCCCGGCTATCTACGAAGTAGGAAACTCTTTGTTGTGTGCGAATTGATATTAATGGCAATTTCTAAAAGAACTATGCGTTTTTGCGGGATAAAATCTATCCTATTTCACTTTGTATACAAATAACTGACTTCATGCCAAATTTCATTCAAATATGTTGAGTTATTAAGGCATGGTTGATTCCAGAATTACAACCAAACACATATCCACACTTTCTCATTTATGTAGATAGATTATATTTTCACTTTTTCTTTGAGTAACTTTGTTGTACTGCCACTAATTTTCAGCGTAATTTTGTATTGTAACGAAACTGCTGTGTGAGACTCGAACAATGTTTAAATAACAATAATAATTCATATTTTTTTATTGAAATATTTGTTTGAAAAGATGCGATGCAGAACGGCAGATTTGCGTAATCCTGAGGGAGACCACCTATAACGGGAATTTCTTGTACCTGAGTTTGTGATGGGACGTCATTTAGTATAATATTTTAGTATCGAAATCGTGTAAGTTTGCTGTTTCACTGCAGCCAGACGTCGAGTAAGCACGACCTGTTGTTCGAGTTTCTACCCATCGACAGTTCAGTTTACAAGCTACACGTGCGGTGCTGAGCACGCAAGCCAATACTTTTCCAGCAAGCCAGAATACATTGATCAGTCTCACTTCTTCACTGACTAGCAACAAGTTAACAACTATGCCTCGGAATAGATAGTCGCTGCACCAACCTTACAATTCCCTGTTAGTTGTGAACTGCAGGGCTAAGTTTCATCCCTAGGATCAGTATCACGGGTTACGGAATACCTCGCTGTCTTGTACAACATCGACTATAGATGACTTACGGTTCAGTACAGATTAAATGAGGATTCCAGAAACATTGATTCATTTCAAGTAACTCATAGCTGTCCGCTCCCTCTCCTAGATACAAGTTACCCTCGATGCTCATGTTTATTTAGTAGTACAAGAGAAGAAGAGGATAGGTCCGAAGAGCAAGAATCCAAGGGCAGAAGATGCATCAAGAAAGTCTGTGCAAGTCATAGGGCATCATAGGGATAATCCCCAAGAACCCACGTGTCAGTCATCCTGCCATACCCAATTACTAATATACCGCGACCCTGCAGCTGGGGTCAGTAACAAGCTGAACAAACAACGGCATTCACATTACAGTGGGGTTGAAAGAGAACCGCTTATCTGCGGGTGGGTGCGGCTTTACCGTTCCTTGCCAAGTCTTGTAAACAATTTGGCTGGAGAATCTTTTGTTACCGTCGCTTGAGAAATCTCCGCATGCAAATGAAAATTTTGTTCGCCGAGGTCAGAACCGGAGACGGTCGAACGTTTCCGAGGAGAGGCAGTTATGGCAAATTTAAGGATGAATCACGTGATTGAAGACTCCCCTGCAAATCGTCCAATCAACGTTGCTGTTACAATATAATAACTAGCTGTTTGGTATATTCTGTGTCCACATATCTTACGGAACCACGTATTGGAGTTCGACGAAGTTGGAGGTGATTCCGACACCGTGATAAACGAACGTTTTCCAGAGGTCTTGCGCCGTTGACTTTCTGAGAGAGGTCACGCCGTCGCCTGGGCCGTACTGAGGTGTTGGTGGTTCCGATTACCACCAAACGTAGGCAAGAGTACTGTTTGTGCCACCTCTGGGCTTGCTGTATCCTCGCTGCTGACTGAACGAAGAGTACAGACGCAACGCCGTCGCTGCTACAGTACGGTAACGGCAAAAACATTCTGCCAGTTAAAAGAACTCAGTGTTGTTCGTTCCTCGATCCATCAACGCCTCAGAGCAGAGTATCACTCTCCGACAATCGTTCTGAGAGTGTTAATAGCAACCTGATTCGATACGGGAAGACTCTGTCATAATTATCAAAGTAGTATTTTGTTGAAGTCGAAGACTTAATGGCACCCAAGTTGAATTAAAATGCAGATATTTGTTTTTGTGAGCATGTATTTGTGAGCAGCTTTATAAACTATTGGATTTTCATGTTAGATTTCTATGTCCACTGTTTCATGTTAGCTATAGTTAACCTTGACAAAGTGCTTAAATTTCACACGAATATTTCATTGTTGTTTGTTTAATATTAACGTTTTATGGCTCACATTGTACGACTGGGTGATGATTTTGGTAGAAACCCTTGATTATTGGTGTACTAAAAATAATTGTAAATACACGGATGTCCGTAGGCCTTCAATGTTTAATTTAAATGAATATGTCAGGTTATGACTTTCTTAGTGATAAAAGATAGCATATCTCTTTGCGCCCACTTCCAATTTGATAAATCAAATGATTAAAATATTATATTGATAAAATAAATAACATTATTAATATTAAAAGTAATCAAACGTAAGTGGGCAATGCTATAAAATAATTACCAACAGCAAACCAGCCTCAATTACCACAGTATCAACACTTGCCGTATTGATATGAGTAAAAGTTTCGTTATCAAAAGAACAGTACTCGATACCAAAAAGTTTCGACACTTTTACCGCACCATCTGCACAGGCACCGGCGACATTGGTGCCAGCGTAATGTGGTGCATACTTTAGGGGCTAAAGATCGGTATGGTCTCGAGTGTTCCACTCCACGACTTGTGTCAACACACGAAAGCCATGAGAAATTCCACTGTGATACCTTAAGCAACACTGCTAGGAAGCCAGGAAGTTCCTTAGAAAAGTATTCCGCTTTGAGTGTAGCAGATGGGAGTGGGTGAAAGGCGAACCCCTTGATGCCTTAAAACTCATCACTCTGCCTAAGGTAACTAACTCAGTCAAAAAATAAGACAAGCAGCCCAACCATATGACTACTTACCAAGAGGCTGGTATTTTTATTCTTAAGCCTCGATAATAAAGTCTCGGATAAGGACCAGGCCACGACTGGATTACAAAGTAAACAAGAAGCAGACTTATTGCAAAGACTTAAACAAAAGAAAATAAGTATATCGAGAATCTAGCTGTAGAAAATAGTTTTGTATTTATCTTTCATTTCTTTTGGTAGAGAGAGACGTTGATTGTAGGTACATTATAGTTTTAATACAGGGGAAAATTGCTGTAAAACCGTACAGCATTCATTAATCCGATCTAATAACCAAAAATTAAATTGCTATCAAAAATAAATTATGGAAACTGAGGGTGTTATTTATGTTAAGTAAAATCAGCAAAACACAACATAAATAAACAGACACAAGACTTATTCAGAAGTTTACATTAAAATGATTTTCGCTTTTCATTATTTCAACCACTTTCTTTCACAGTCATCTCAAGCAAAATCGCACTTCGCCGAAATTCTTAAAATACGTAAGTTATAGCCACGAGAAGTTAATTTCACTAGTTCATGCTTCTCTTCCGTTAGCAAAATATTTAATAACGAATAAAAATGAATACGCTTGTTCCATCTCACAAATTATAGCCTACACAACCATAAAATAAAGCTTACAAACTATATGAAGTGTTGAATCACTTATTTTTTTAAAAGGTAAATTTAAGAAATAAAAACTTCCCTCAGATAAGGTTTTAAACTGTTTATTTCTGGACTATACAGCAGGTGTTTGATGTTAAGTAAAAGTGTTGTAAAATGGACTACACCTATGTATGCAGAGAAGAACATTCTTCCACCACAGTCTATATCGCCAGCTCAGGTGTTACGCTAGACTGCAAGTTGCAGAACAATAGAAACTTATGAAAATGCTACAAAAAATTCAGTAAGAAAAGATTTTTAAAAATTGGTTCTGCTACCTAAGAAAACAAATTTAACTTTTTAATAATTAAGTTATAGTGATTTTTTTATGACAGAAGTGTAACATCTTTTTGCATCATGGAAACATAGCATTGCAGAGACTATTAACCATTTAAACACTGATAGCTGTATAAAATCTAAACAAAATATTTCTGTACAGTAGGTTTATAACCGTCGACTTTGTTCAACTATGACAAGGATTATTATTTCTAATTAGCCAATTTCCTTTACTATAACATGTTAATGTAAAAAAAAAGTGCCTTATGATAACTTTAAAACTTCCTTACTTTTCCTAGAAACGAAGAACACATAATCATAGTATGTTAGTAACAATTTTTACAGTAGTTTCTATTTAACAATGGTTCAGCCTTGTATTTTAATTATAGAACATATGCCTTAAAAATTCTGAAAACTCTCAGAATTACCAGATTTTCTCTAAAGATATGTCGTATTGTACTTACGAGATTGCTTAAGAATAAATTGTTACAAAAAATGTAACTTTTCACTCCAACCATTTATTTGTACAGTCTTTGAAAGTATCTACACTGAAGTTCGGTTGTTAATTATCACTGCTACATTGATACAGGGGCTTACGCTATATCTCAGGTAACTATTCACCGACATAAAAGGTGACGTTTATATAATATAGTCGATCAACCAGTCTCTTAGACGAAACGTTAGAATAGATAAGTCTTTTGTCTTTAGTTAATTTCACCCATCTGGAGCAAATTCGTACAAAAATAAGCAGGAAAAATACTGTTGAAGCCGTCTGTAGTTATAGTGGTGTCACCGCTGCGCCCCGGCAAGCAGCGGGCCAGGCGGTCAGATGCTGGGCAGGTGGTCGGCGCGCCTGCTCACGCCGCCCCCGCCCCCGCCTGCGCGCGCCGCCTTCGGCTCCGCCCCCAGCTGCGGCAGCACCGTCGGCGCGCCGCCGCCGTACGACGAGTTCTGCAACACAGTTGCTCTCCATTAGCAATCCTGTACGAGATGTGGTGTGGAGCACCACTAAACAATAAGTGGTTCATTTTTATTTTTTGCTTCATCACCTCTCGACTGGTTTGATACAATCCTTCATCCCTTCCTATCTTCTGCTAACATTTTCAGCTCCACATACCCCTTACAACGAACTTCTTCGTATAATCTAATCTTTGTCGATCGTTACAGATTGCTTTAGTGAAATTCCTGTAGCTGGAAACGTTGTCACAATTGAATATACCACCTGAATCATTAGCGTCGTTCATGTTGGATATGAGCAAAAAATCGAATATTATTAGAATTACACATGAGTTTTGTCATTTGATATTGTTAAAAGTTCTAGCATCAAAAACATATGCAAAATCGTTTAATAAGCGGTTTTGATGGATGTTTAGTATTAGGGGTAACTAGATTTAGGATTTAGGGTTGTTAGTGCTAGCAAGCAGTGCTAACATCGAAGGCTGGTGGAGCGGCTATAAGTAATAATTTACGAATAAAACCCTTTGCGTGAGTAAACAGAACAATATCACTGACAATACTCTTGACATATTCAGGCCATACTCACACAATATATAGTTGAGGTGGATTGTAAGGTTTTTAGTTAAGTTTCATTTACTTACGTACTCCTATAGACTAACATGTATATTCAACTGCAAGATGCAATTAAATTTTCTTGACTGCGATTATATTGATCCGATTTTGCTTATACTTACAGTAAATGTTTGTTGGTCAACAAGAAATTGTTTTAGTGTCCTTAGGCTTCGGCAGGTAAGATAGGGTATGTTCATTTTGATGTCTAATTAAAGAAATTAAAGATAAAAATTTCCACAAATTAGTAAACATTGTTTGTTGAACGCGAGTCACGTATCGTATTAGTTTCTTTGCCGCACTGGCGTTATGTTAATTGCGACATACTCGATTTAAGAGAGAGCTCCGTGCTTTTAACACCATACGTGAATGAAGTTGCTGGCAATATCCAAAGATCCTTTGAAGTGTATCTGTGAATCCTCACAAATCTCAAATTCCGCATGGATGAAGTCGTGGGCTCAGTTAGCTGTCCTGTATATAATTTGAGAGGATTACATGTCTTCGATATACCCTTAGGGTGTTTAATGCAGTGGATTTCCGTTGTCTTCTGCATCCCCATGGCGTTGTTCATTTCTGATTCATCCGTCTTTAAGGGCCGTTTCCAACCCCAAGGGTTAGAGGGTGCCCTGAACCATTCCCCGCTCTTCCGCCCTCCTTTCGGAGGCCGTTGGCAAGCAGTAGGTCATTCCTTATAACGGGAATCATTCAGTCGCCAGAACCTCTTCTGTGCAAACAGGGTGCACCACGTGAAGGAGAGGTTGAAATTTGGTTGGAAGAGGCTAATATAGCCTCTCCTAAACTCTTATACCCCATTAGTAACCTAAGTAAAAACATGTAACAAGTGGTGTATATTATAACCTTTCTGTGAATTTCATTTAACGTTTCCATCGTTAACCAGGTGAATTTTTTTTTTTTTTTAACTTAAATTTGAAAATTATTCCAGGGTCGACGGGTATTTTTCTGACACCATCTCCTCCCGTTCAGCTGTTCGGAAGAGTAAGCTTTAGCTACGTATACTACGTGCAACACTCGCCAGAGGAATGGAGGAGCTTATCATTCGTCTGTGAACCGTGTAATCTGTATAATAAAAATGGGCAAAAGTTTTGTCTGTACGTTAAATTTATTTCAAAAAGAGTAATTGGAATGTTCACTACTAATGATAATACAGTTGCCAAAAATTTAAAATTTTGAATTTTCTTCGACTGGCTGTATGTTTGCGGCCACACGTTAAAACAAATCGACTGATTGTAATGAAATTACACACAGTGATAATTTATATAAGCGATCAGGCACTAGTATATTTTTTCTCCCAATAGGCTACAAAGTTACCGGTGATACAAAGCTCAAAACCTTAAATTTTGAAACTTTTGTCTGTCTTTACATCTATCACGCGAAAACTAACAGACGACATTAACAAAACTGCACTTTTTTTTGATAACTGATGTCACCGGGTAACATTTAGGATACATTTAATCCAGGTCAGTAACATATTTTTCGATAATTCTACGAAAAAAACCGTACGTTCAGTAATTTTTGTGTATCTGTGCGCATATCTTGCAAAAAACTAATGAACGCAATCCAACGTAACTATGCATAGTGATAGTTTATTTCACCAGGAAACATTAACATAATTTTTTTATCTAGATTATTAACAGTCCCAGATGATAAAGGGGCCCAAACCGTAAATATTAGAATTTTTGCCTTATGACAAAACATGAATGGATCTTGCTAAATCTGCATAGTTTGGGCATATGAGTCAGTTAGTCAGATGCTTTTCATTCCGATTATTACCATATTTTGCCCACGATACACATCCAAAAAACTTATACCCATTTAGTGTAGTCCCGTGGTAGTTTTCTCGCTGTTGAAATGTATGTTATATTTTATGCTACATACGCGATGATGGTATATTCGAATTTGCCATTGAGTTATGGATTTTATATCATAGTAAATATAAATACGAGTAAAGTAATTTGATGGTTCACACGCTAGGCAGCATCACATGATTATGATATGTATATGATACGGAAGTGTCTCAATCTGGTGCACAGAAATGGCGCAGCAACTACACACCTACCGCGCCGGCCGAGAAGCAACGTCGGAAACTTCTTCCCTCGTGACACTGTCGTGGTGTCGCAACGACATGAGCGTACTAGTTATTTTATGTAAACGATAATTTTATGTAAACCACAAAAAACAAGTGTTGCGTGAAATTTAAGTTTCACCTTTCCCTGATTACCTCAATAAAAAAATTCTATCAAAAGAACCTGAGATGACAAAAAATTTATACATTGGTTTAATGAACGGCACGCAGGAACGAAAAAATGGGTATATGAACATATAAGGTGACATATTAATTTGTACCAGTTATTAGATTACTACTATAATTTAAAAACTTGGAATGTCAAAAAATACTCCAATATCGAGAAGCAACTTTGAGTTTTACACGGGCAAAACAAGTGTCATATTCTGAATGAAATCCAGTTGATATTGTCTTCGTAAAATATTAATACTATTAATTTAATTTTAACAGCATAGATATGCGGGAGAAGAAAATAAAAATAGTTGTTGCATATGATGTGGCGCGAATTACCCTGGAGCGATCCCTCATCTTGCGCAGCTTCTCAAACTCCTGCATGTCAGCTTCAGGTAGCTGGAACTCGTAGTTCTCGAAGAAGGCGTGTCCCAGCAGCTGCTCACAAGACCACCGAGCCTCGGGGTCCCTGTCGAGGCATCTCTGAAACACACACCAAATAACTCTACAGTAATTCGCCTTCGCATCTTTTAATATGAAACTGCAGTGTATCTTTGTTGCGCTATTACGACTGTGTTGTGCTTTCCAACTGCTAATCAACACTACAGTAGACAGAGTTCAGTAATCCTCCAAATGTTGCTACTGATCTGTCATTCTTCGATATTAATTACTACTTAATCCCAAAATGAACATATCTATCTGTTAGCGGACGTGATCATGGGAAAATTTTCAGTATACCCGACTCTTTTCGGTAATTATCTAACGGCCCTGTTTAGAACCCCAGAACCTCAGAAAATGTGTGCGATCTGGGTTCAAAGCTCCAAGTAGACAGTAACATTTAATATCAGTAAGCAAACTGGGGCAGGTATTGGGAAGCACCGGATGTAACATGTCGCATGGAGGCTTTGATGGAAGTAAAATCTGTGTTTGGGAGATCGGTTGTTGCATAAGGTGTTGACTTGATTCACTGAATGGTAACTAATTGTTTGACGAAATAAGGGTCGAAGTATTAGCTCAAAAGGGACTGCCACAAAGAAGAGAACTGATGCACAAAGTGATATACCGACTTGGAGGTAAAGACCAAGTAGTAGGGGTAGGCCGATTCAAGGAAGAAACCGGGAAAACCCGTGACGTCACGAAGTGGTGGGGGGGACCTCCCTCCCCTCCCCTCCGACGGGCTTTTTGAATCAGCCAATGGCGGCCAAGGTCGTATGACGTCACACGTTAGTTCCTCAACCGGCCGCTGGGAGTGCAGCACCGGGCGGGCTTGCGCTGCACCGTTAGTTCCCCGATCGGCGGCTAGATGGCGCTGGACCGTTAGTTCTTTCGCTCACTGGTAGGTGGCGAGGCATGTATCATTTTGGTCTCGGACAAATATGTGTCACTGCTCTCCATTAGCCGTTGCGAAATGTTTCAACACACATACAGAAAGTTCCACTCTACTGTTTGCTTAATCCATTAAAGCGTGACGAAATGTGTACTCTTCGCAGTCGGCTGACTATTTCTGTTCTGGCAAGATGCAAATATTTCAGCACAGTAAAATATTTTCTTCGGTTCTTAAGCGTAAATCATTGCAATTTTACTAAAAAAAAAAAGTCCACATCAACGGATATTACGTGAACAGACATCGGTAGCGTTGGGGCTAGGTCGCCGGTTCGAGTCCGGCCGCGGTGTTTTTATTGAAAAAGCCGTTCCAACTCGTCAATTTCAAAATCGAAAATTATAGTTTCCATACCTAGAGAGGATACCTACCTTGAATAAAAAAAGCATAAATGTTTCCTTTTAACGTTCGATATGGGGAAAAAAACCGTCATAAACTCCAGATATAAATTCTATGTGTACCTGTTTTCATGAAATTATTTAGCGTTCTTGCCTCGCATTCGGGAGGACGGAGGTTCGAATCCCCATCCAGGCATCCATGGTTTCCCCAAATCACTCCAAGTGAATGCCGGGGATGCTACCTTCAAAAGGCCATGACCGAATTCCTTTCCCGTCTCTAAAGACCACGTTGTTAGAGAGACGTTAAAAAAAAAGTTACCTGTTTTAGCGTTCTGGCCTTGTATTCGAGAGGACGGCGTTTCCGGGCATCCAGATTTGGGTTTTCCATGGTTTCCCAAAATCACTCCAAGTGAATGCCGGGGATGCTACCTTCAAAAGGCCATGACCGAATTCATTCCCATTCCTTTCCCGTCTCTAAAGACCACGTAGTTAGAGAGACGTTAAAAAAAAAGTACCTGTTTTAGCGTTCTGGCCTCGCATTCGAGAGGACGGCGTTTCCGGGCATCCAGATTTGGGTTTTCCATGGTTTCCCCCAAATCACTCCAGGTGAATGCCGGGATGCTTCCTTCAAAAGGACATGGCCGAATTGCTTCCCATTCCTTGCTCCCCATCCTTTCCCCGTCTCAAAAGGCCACGTTGTTAGAGAGACGTTAAAAAGTTTAAAAAATGAAATTATTGTGATAAAGTATAGCAATACCACACATACGTTATTCCTTTCAAAATTCGTAGCCTCAAAAACCCATCAATGGTGAAATCCTTTCATTGAAACCGAGAGACATTCACCGACGAAGGTAGGGAAAACCATAAAAAAATTCCGTTCATCGAAGCAGGCAGACATTAAAAATTAATACACCGACGAAGAGACGGGAAACAAACTCACTTAGTCACATCATGTTGGATTCAGTTATGAACAATATAATATAAGCTGCACGAGTGTCACCTATATTCCGTGTATTTTAAAGGAAGTATTAAATTATGTGTAATGAAACACAGACACTTTTTGAACTCAAAGAGGCATTGAAGGGGTTTACTGATGGATGTAAGTATAACATCGATGGGTTGAGAGCCTCTAAACTAAAGCAAAGTTATCGATTTGAAAACCAGTTTCTTTCCCTACAGACATTCCAGAAGTGAATACATGTTAATCTCTCAACTTATGTCAAACCAATCAGGCTGTAATTTTTTTCAAGCCTATTTCTCAACCCTGTCTTTGGACAAGAGGCCACTTGAAATTATTTGTGACAAAGCCTTTCCCACACCAAGGCTAGGAAAATCAAAGTTTCCAGTTTGACAATGGCAAAACTCAAGGAATGGAAACATCAGTACGACTCCTTATTTATCTAACTTATATCTGTTGCCATTGGTATAAAATATTTCATTGCACTCGTAATTGTTGCCACCAAGGTCAAACCTTTGTCGTCTGTATCAATTCTGTTATGCTTTCGTAAGCAATCACAAATTGAGTGTCCTTAGCTGCACTTTGTCTAAAATTCCAATAAATCCCTTGTGATACATCAATGATTGACACCTTTAACTGTATTTTACAGCTCAGCACGTATGTTCCAGGAACGAAATACCGTCTGTTAATCTTACTAATCGAATCGAAGTACGCCAGTCCTATGTGATAAAAATCGAGTCACGCTAAGCACAGAACATGCCTGAGACCAAGGTGGAGTTATAGAAAATTTACCCACTCCCTTATGTGCCAGCTTCTACTGATATTCTATTCCTAATTCTTTCACCAAGATCCACTCCTAGCCTCATCGCCAACGTACCCACAGCACTTCCTCAAACCACCTTCTGTTTTCCAATGATTCCCATTCAAACCCCTGATCAGTTACAGACAGGGTTACCTTCTGTTCGTGCGTTAAAGTAAACAAAAAATTCGCAAAGTCTTCTCCTAATCAGTAGCCAGGTACCAAAATATTCACTTAAGGTGCTTCTACTGCAGTTTTCCAGGAAAATTCTCCCTTTTACCAGGAAATTATTTTTCAATAAATCAGGACCCAGGAGAGTTCTCCATTCGGTTTAAAATGTTCCCATCTAACGCCAACCTTCGGATTCAGGGCCAAGTGTGACATTTGTTTGTAATTGCATGCTTTGTTCAAGTAACCACGATAGAGTTATCATAATGCTCTTAGCTAACTGATAGTTTCTTGGTCATCAAACAGACATCATAACCCACATTTTCATAGAAGATCCCCACACATCGACAAGTATCCATAGGTGCAGACGCTAGTTCTATTACGCCTAAGATAGTGCTCACACTTGAACTGTCGTAAATTGTTAGGTCAAAGTGGGTGTTTAGATATTTTATCCACTCAGGCCTCATCACCTAAAGTCTAGTGCGAGATTGTGGTCATGGTCAACTTAGGCTCCATACACCACTCAGAATTATTCCACCAATATCCATTCTAACAGCATTATACGCCACCTACAGCCCCTCAACACTCTTCCTATCTTCCAATGACATCCATACTACACCACACAAGCAATGGTCTGACTGTGGGTTTGTACCCAAGTCCTTCGCTTCTCTGGTACATCACCCCTCTCTGTTAAATGATTTTTATGTAGTGGGAATCAAAATTCACATGCCAACACAAACGGCAGTAAACTGTAAAGAGCACATCGAAATGGGAGATTGTCTAAGCCCTGAAACAATGGTTAGAAGCACACGTTGATGGTGAGCATAATTCTATAACCATATATTTAAGACTCAAATCCACAGAGGAATGACACACGCACACACTTGTACATGCATACAGCAAGGTCGACAGAACTAACAGCAAGCATCACGGAAACGATGAAGTGGGGGCAGAATTGTCGTTACAACTGATTAACTGGACAGAACTATCGTTACAAAAATCATCAGACAGACGAGTTACTTACGTTTACATATACAAAGAGAGACGCAGATACACATGTCCAAGACTACACAACTACCGGTACCAATCATGGAAACAAAAAAGTGGTGTAGTACTCTCTTGCCTCATGACTGAATGAAAAACAGAAGTCTCCTTACATATCATCAGCCTGGCGAGATAGAAGGTGTGCAAAAGATGACATGTTTTCACCATAAACCTAAGTGCTTATACCATAAATAGTGTTCATCGCGCCCCAGTTGATTATATTTACCATCAACACGTCTCTCCCACACCGCAACCCTTTCTACCATTCAGTAAAAAAGTGAATGTACGTGTGTATGCATCTCTATCTCTGTGTGTTTTTTGCGTAAATGTGGTGATACATTCCTTTATCTCGTTTGTCCTGCACTTATGCTTGTGTGAGGTGACGTATGGATTTGTGGGTGAGACCTAGTATGAATATGGGAGTTAAGATATCTGTCTGATGACCAAGTGTCTACTGCTACTCGTGGTACATGGGGGGCACATATTACTAAATGACAGAAAGGGTTGCGGTGTGGGCGAGATGTGGCTGTGATTTCAAACTTCACACATCCTGTAACTCTTCAGTTTGGATCTAGCATGTTCAGTCCCTTTCCTCCAGTTATGTGTGGTGATGTATGGAACTGTGTGAATGCATTGACATGTGAGTGTGTGTGTGTGTCTTTCTATGATTTTTGGCCAGTCATGGGTGTTCTGTTCCACTTTTTCGTTGCCATGATTGGGCTAGTTGTTGAGTCGAGATCGCTTTAGGCATGGAAATGTACGTGTGTATGCATCTCTATCTCTGTGTGTTTTTTGCGTAAATGTGGTGATACCTTCCTTTATCTCGTTTTTCTGGATGTATGATGTGCTGTTCCTGCACTTATGCTTGTGTGAGGTGACATATGGATTTGTGGGTGAGACCTATTATGAATATGGGAGTTATGGTATCTGTCTGATGACCAAGTGTCTACTGCTACTCGTGGTACATGGGGAGCACATGTTACTGAATGGCAGAAAAGACGTGTTGGTGCTGATGTGAACAGTTTTGTACCTAGCACACATGATACTGGATGGTAGTGAGGTCTGTAGTGTGAAATAAATGATATGATGTTGATGTGAAGAGTATGGTGCCTGGAACATATGTTACTGATGATTTTTTTTGGACAGTTATGAGCCATGGGGGTTCTACCCCACTTTTTCTTCGCCATGATTGGGGCTGGATGTTGTTTCTAGCTCGCTGAAGGCATGGAAATGTGAGTGTTTGTGCGTCTCTCTCTGTGTCTGTATGTGTAAATATGGTAATACCTTCTATAAACACGTCTGTCTGGACGAATGATTTTGCTGTCCCTCCACTTATGTTTGTTTGTGCTAGTGTATTGAGATGTATGGATTTGTGGGTGAGATCTGATAGCCAAGTGTCTATTGCAACTCATGGTACCTGCGTCACTTTTTTACTGAATGGTAGAAAGGGTTGCGGTGTGGGAGAGACGTGTTGATGGTAAATATAATCAACTGGGGCGCGATGAACACTATTTATGGTATAAACACTTAGGTTTATGGTGAAAACATGTCATCTTTTGCACACCTTCTATCTCGCCAGGCTGATGATATGTAAGGAGACTTCTGTTTTTCAGCCAGTCATGAGGCAAGAGAGTACTACACCACTTTTTTGTTTCCATGATTGGTACCGGTAGTTGTGTAGTCTTGGACATGTGTATCTGCGTCTCTCTTTGTGCATGTAAGCGTAAGTAACTCGTCTGTCTGATGATTTTTGTAACGATAGTTCTGTCCAGTTAATCAGTTGTAACGACAATTCTGCCCCCACTTCATCGTTTCCGTGATGCTTGCTGTTAGTTCTGTCGACCTTGCTGTATACATGTACAAGTGTGTGCGTGTGTCATTCCTCTGTGGATTTGAGTCTTAAATATATGGTTATAGAATTATGCTCACCATCAACGTGTGCTTCTAACCATTGTTTCAGGGCTTAGACAATCTCCCATTTCGATGTGCTCTTTACAGTTTACTGCCGTTTGTGTTGGCATGTGAATTTTGATTCTCACTACATAAAAATCATTTAACAGAGAGGGGTGATGTACCAGAGAAGCGAAGGACTTGGGTACAAACCCACAGTCAGACCATTGCTTGTGTGGTGTAGTATGGATGTCTTTGGAAGATAGGAAGAGTGTTGAGGGGCTGTAGGTGGCGTATAATGCTGTTAGAATGGATATTGGTGGAATAATTCTTAGTGGTGTATGGAGCCTAAGTTGACCATGACCACAATCTCGCACTAGACTTTAGGTGATGAGGCCTGAGTGGATAAAATATCTAAACACCCACTTTGACCTAACAATTTACGACAGTTCAAGTGTGAGCACTATCTTAGGCGTAATAGAACTAGCGTCTGCACCTATGGATACTTGTCGATGTGTGGGGATCTTCTATGAAAATGTGGGTTATGATGTCTGTTTGATGACCAAGAAACTATCAGTTAGCTAAGGGCATTATGATAACTCTATCGTGGTTACTTGAACAAAGCATGCAATTACAAACAAATGTCACACTTGGCCCTGAATCCGAAGGTTGGCGTTAGATGGGAACATTTTAAACCGAATGGAGAACTCTCCTGGGTCCTGATTTATTGAAAAATAATTTCCTGGTAAAAGGGAGAATTTTCCTGGAAAACTGCAGTAGAAGCACCTTAAGTGAATATTTTGGTACCTGGCTACTGATTAGGAGAAGACTTTGCGAATTTTGAATTTTTTGTTTACTTTAACGCACGAACAGAAGGTAACCCTGTCTGTAACTGATCAGGGGTTTGAATGGGAATCATTGGAAAACAGAAGGTGGTTTGAGGAAGTGCTGTGGGTACGTTGGCGATGAGGCTAGGGGTGGATCTTGGTGAAAGAATTAGGAATAGAATATCAGTAGAAGCTGGCACATAAGGGAGTGGGTAAATTTTCTATAACTCCACCTTGGTCTCAGGCATGTTCTGTGCTTAGCGTGACTCGATTTTTATCACATAGGACTGGCGTACTTCGATTCGATTAGTAAGATTAACAGACGGTATTTCGTTCCTGGAACATACGTGCTGAGCTGTAAAATACAGTTAAAGGTGTCAATCATTGATGTATCACAAGGGATTTATTGGAATTTTAGACAAAGTGCAGCTAAGGGTGAAAACATGCCGAGCAGCTCGCGCTGAAGGTCGCGGCCGCGGTCGCGGTAGATATTTCATCCACGTGAATCAAAAGCATTGTTAGTAATGAGTCAGCGCACGCCGAGGCGGTCGCGGTCGCCGTCGCTGCTCGCCATTCAGCTGCAGGTCGATGCCAGAACAAACTATTTTGTTTTCTCCTCGCGGCCTAGCGCGCCGCTGGAGGTCTGCTTGGCGCTGATTGGCTGAGCTATGTCAAGGCCACGCGATCCAGCTGCTACACTTGATTACGCAGCTCGGCTTTCGTATTATACAGAGTGGTGTTGTTTAAATTTGTCTTGTTCTAAATATTGATTTATTTAATGGATGTCATTTCGTTTTATACAACTGCAGATATAAATTAACAATGTACTGACATTGAAAATGCTACATTCTGTATTAAATAAATTATTGATGAAATATTAAGTACCGATTTTTATAAATTGGACAACTACCGAAAAGTTAATGTTTCAAGCAATTAGATAGTCAGCGGTAAATAAATTACAACAAATTTTATAATAATAATAATATTTAATTAAATTCCAATTCAGCGCACGCTCCGGTTTTCAATTTTCCTACGCACCCAGCTTTCTCCTTTCCTGCTCCCACCAACATTTGCCCTAATTGAAATAATTATCTATTGTTGATGACTTGATTGCCTATTCAGAAATTATTACACATCATATACCGACGAATATGGAACATCAGACAATTCTGTCCAACAATCATTATAAATTTAAAGAAAGTAAAAAATATATATATATATATATTTCGTATTAATTATTGTTTAAAATAAACTGTTGATTGATTTTGAAATGGAAAATTCTGATTTTTAAATAGAAATTCTGATTTTGGATTGATAAATTTTTGATTTGACTCGAAAATGTTTTGTTAAACGGTATATTACTTTATTTACAATAATTACCATTAATTTATAGTCACGACGAGTTTTCACTCAGCATATATTGGATTGTTGTGGTAACTGTTATAAACTTTTGGCTTCAGTTTGTCCAGGATTTTACCGTTAAGTTTGTGGTGTGTTTCGTAGGTGGGTATGAAATTAGTCTGGATGGACAAAAGTGAAGAAATTGTTTTAAATAAATTTTTAAAATCTTGCTTTTATTGAATTTGTAATGCAATTATTAATAATTTGGCAAAACAGTAAAACTTCATATAAACGGTCCTTAGCCATTTACAGTTTATGCTGGTTTAAAACTTCAGTAACACACAAAAGGTTTATATTGAATGGGTGATAATTTGGTTATGTACACAACACACAAATAAACCCCGCGAAACAAAAGTCTGTTTAAACAAAAAGTAAGTTGGCAGCCGAATTTGACCTTCTAACCCCAAGACACCTGATGGCATCGTTCACTGCACTCGACCCATTCAATCGAATGCACCAGAGTAACAAACAAACCCCAATGTTTCGTTCTAACACTATTTTTATAGGTAAAAAGACAACCAGTAATGTGAGAATGTGTATTGACTAAAAAAAATATTTTAACCTACTGTATTTCAGGTGGCCGTAATAACTTACGAAAGTAAAATAGAGAATGGGTTGCAATCCTATCTAAACGGTACGTTACTTTCAATAACTATTTACGATAATTATCATTACCTTATGGTCACGACGAGTTTTTCCTCAGCGTGTATTGGGTTGGTGTGGTAATTGTTATAGATAATTGACTTTTCTAGTTCGTCCACGATTTTGGAGTAAATGTACTGAAAAGTTTCTGGTGTCATTCGCAGGTATGCGTGGAATCTATCTCGGTGATTTTTCAGTTCTTGATACAAATGGTGATATTCACCTAGCGTTTGTCTCTCTTCATTTATTGGGTGTGAACTGAACTGTCTGTTGCTAGCCCTAGAAAGTAGCCACCACTTTGTTGCTACTGACAGGCCATCATCATCACTATCATTTTCACTTGCACGAATCATTGCAGCGTACACAGACTTAACTAATACTCGGGATAAACACAAAATCCAAACAATGTGCGATGTGGGCACCTACGAAGGTTTGTAAAGCACTGTTGAACGCTAGCAGCTGTACCTCGGCAGCGAGCTGCGCCGCAAGCATCTACCGCGACCTTCACGGCGAGCTGCGCGGCAAGCATCTACCGCGACCTACAGCGCGAGCTGCTCGGCATGTTTTCACCCTAAGGACACTCAATTTGTGATTGCTTACGAAAGCATAACAGAATTGATACAGACGACAAAGGTTTGACCTTGGTGGCAACAATTACGAGTGCAATGAAATATTTTATACCAATGGCAACAGATATAAGTTAGATAAATAAGGAGTCGTACTGATGTTTCCATTCCTTGAGTTTTGCCATTGTCAAACTGGAAACTTTGATTTTCCTAGCCTTGGTGTGGGAAAGGCTTTGTCACAAATAATTTCAAGTGGCCTCTTGTCCAAAGACAGGGTTGAGAAATAGGCTTGAAAAAAAATTACAGCCTGATTGGTTTGACATCATGTATTCACTTCTGGAATGTCTGTAGGGAAAAAACCGGTTTTCAAATCGATAACTTTGCTTTAGTTTAGAGGCTCTCAACCCATCGATGTTATACTTACATCCATCAGTAAACCCCTTCAATGCCTCTTTGAGTTCAAAAAGTGTCTGTGTTTCATTACACATAATTTAATACTACCTTTAAAATACACGGAATATAGGTGACACTCGTCAGTTATATTATATTGTTCATAATGAATCCAACATGATGTGAAAAAGTGAGTTTGTTTCCCGTCTCTTCGTCGGTGTATTAATTTTTAATGTCTGCCTGCTTCGATGAACGGAATTTTTTTATGGTTTTCCCTACCTTCGTCGGTGAATGTCTCTCGGTTTCAATGAAAGGATTTCACCATTGATGGGTTTTTGAGGCTACGAATTTTGAAAGGAATAACATATGTGTGGTATTGCTATACTTTATCACAATAATTTCATTTTTTAAACTTTTTAACGTCTCTCTAACAACGTGGCCTTTTGAGACGGGGAAAGGATGGGGAGCAAGGAATGGGAAGCAATTCGGCCATGTCCTTTTGAAGGAAGCATCCCGGCATTCACCTGGAGTGATTTGGGGGAAACCATGGAAAACCCAAATCTGGATGCCCGGAAACGCCGTCCTCTCGAATGCGAGGCCAGAACGCTAAAACAGGTACTTTTTTTTTAACGTCTCTCTAACTACGTGGTCTTTAGAGACGGGAAAGGAATGGGAATGAATTCGGTCATGGCCTTTTGAAGGTAGCATCCCCGGCATTCACTTGGAGTGATTTTGGGAAACCATGGAAAACCCAAATCTGGATGCCCGGAAACGCCGTCCTCTCGAATACAAGGCCAGAACGCTAAAACAGGAACTTTTTTTTTAACGTCTCTCTAACAACGTGGTCTTTAGAGACGGGAAAGGAATTCGGTCATGGCCTTTTGAAGGTAGCATCCCGGCATTCACTTGGAGTGATTTGGGGAAACCATGGATGCCTGGATGGGGATTCGAACCTCCGTCCTCCCGAATGCGAGGCAAGAACGCTAAATAATTTCATGAAAACAGGTACACATAGAATTTATATCTGGAGTTTATGACGGTTTTTTTCCATATCGAACGTTAAAAGGAAACATTTATGCTTTTTTTATTCAAGGTAGGTATCCTCTCTAGGTATGGAAACTAAAATTTTCGTTTTGAAATTGACGAGTTGGAACGGCTTTTTCAATAAAAACACCGCGGCCGGACTCGAACCGGCGACCTAGCCCCAACGCTACCGATGTCTGTTCACGTAATATCCGTTGATGTGGACTTTTTTTTTTAGTAAAATTGCAATGATTTACGCTTAAGAACCGAAGAAAATATTTTACTGTGCTGAAATATTTGCATCTTGCCAGAACAGAAATAGTCAGCCGATGCGAAGAGTACACATTTCGTCACGTTTAATGGATTAGCAAACAAAGTTAACTTTCTGTATGTGTGTTGAAACATTTCGCAACGGCTAATGGAGAGCAGTGACACATATTTGTCCGAGACCAAAATGATACATGCCACGCCACCTACCAGTGAGCCAAAGAACTAACGGTCCAGCGCCATCTAGCCGCCGATCGGGGAACTAACGGTGCAGCGCAAGCCCGCCCGGTGCTGCACTCCCAGCGGCCGGTTGAGGAACTAACGTGTGACGTCATACGACCTTGGCCGCCATTGGCTGATTCAAAAAGCCCGCCGGAGGGGAGGGGAGGGAGGTCCCCCCCACCACTTCGTGACGTCACGGGTTTTCCCGGTTTCTTCCTTGAATCGGCCTGCCCCCCCTACTAGAGCAGAATACAGGAACAAAATCGGAAACACACTGTCACCGAACTTTATGCTCTTGCCTGGCTGCGGTGCAACATATGATTTTAATGTGGCATAAAATAAAAATTAATAGAAGTGAACGTGAAGGAAGGAGTTTACTGGCATCAGGATATCGAATATACTACACTCTAATCGCCGATGTTTGGAAGTCTTGGAACGGCGCGATTTTCAGCTTTCTTCAAGTTTAAAGTTATTCTGACCAATAGAAATTGTACTTAACTACACAGCGGCAAATCAAAAACTGTGTTACTAGTAGTAAACTGATGACCTGCACACACGTGAGTACATACCTATTAAAAAATAACGAGTTGAGAGTAACATGTGGTCTGACCTTGACGAGGTCGAGGACCTGCGCAGAGGCTCTGCTCAGCTTGTGGTCGAGTGTCTGCAGAGGACCAGGCGGCGGCAGCGACACTCCACAGAAGAACTCGTTCGACCCGAACACGTCCATGTGACGCGCGATCAGCTCGCCTGGCAAACACACAGCCACGGCTTCACCCAACATGCAGTTTTCATTTCTCAAGATTGAGGAAAGTAGCAACTTGGCGGCAGACATTACTGTCCTACCGAATATGGTGGGTATTTTGGAGGATGCGATTTCATTTTTCCTTTATTTTTCGAAATCACTCCTGACGAATACAAAGATAGTTTCTTAAAAATACCATGCGTGAGTATCTCAGAGTTCTTTTCCTGGCAATTATGTCTTGGATGACTACGATCCGTAGAGACATAACCAACCTAGTGGTACTCCAATTGTGCAGGGCAAGCGTTAAAAACAGTAACACAAATCTCTGGAATTTGCAAATTGTCTTTTGCTTTAAGAGCGTAAAACTTAGAAACTGCTGCGGCGAATTTTCTAGGCTGCTTAAATGTTTTTGAAGAATACTATAGTAGTGTCAAGAATGTGACTGTTACGACGACATTCTCTATATCAGTGTTTCTCAACCTGTGCTCCGCATACCACTACTGGACCGCCAAGATATATCAGGTGGCCTGCAGGTAGAATATAAGAAATTTAGGTTCCGTAGTCGTAATATATAAGGCTATAAGCCGTAAGCCAAACTTTTTAAAAGACATGCATATTTCAACTACCAGGCAAAAATCTGACATTTCCAGGATATCAGGATATGAGGATAAGACAGCATTGTTCCTACAGTAGCATACTAAATACGTTTCCAGTAGATGCAGATGTTCGTTTAAGGATATGTTGAAGACCCTTTTTGAGGGTCTTGTAGTAGGTGTGAGTGAACGCGGAACAACTATTAATATACGAGTGGTGAGGCACTCTAGCGTGCACGCAGGCAAGTGGTATACAAGTAGTGTAGCATTCAGCCTACAGTATCATTATTAATACTCGTTTTGTTATTAAACATTACGAGTCTAGTCAATATGTAGTTAACTTTTAACAGTTCACTTACATTTTCATAACTGTATTTCCGTAGGAACTCAAAACATTCATTCAGATTAGTTATGTTATAATGGTGCAATACAGTATGTCCGAGATGTTAATAAAAATAAGAAACGATATGGAAAATGACTCATCAATCACCAAAGTTGAAGGCTGCGAGGAGTAAAACACATATCAGAAAACCAAAAACGTATACAATATTTCGATTTTACTTCTTATTCACGTGTAGAGACCGAGTCATGTGGTTCGGGAGGTGTGATCACGTCGAAGTGATAGTCTTTTTCCCTATTATTTTTTATTTATATTGCCTAAAAGCCGTTTCCTTTTAACTTGGTATCATTACTGTTGCCTATCGAGATGTTAATAAGATACACACACAGGTAAACAATTAGGCACACATAAGTTTATTTTTCCGCAGTATTCTGTTTCCGGTTAGAAAAAGCTGAGAAACGCTGATCTATGTCATTTATCAGGAACACTGGAAATCTTGTCTGATATAATACAATAAATATCAAGCATTTAAATAAAGGACTAGTTTTTAATTGTATGGTTACAATATTACGGAGTTGCGATAGAAGAAGCATCTAGCTATGGCCTACTAGTGAACATATTTTGAATGGGTTTCACAGTTTGAATGTTCCCGGTCTACGTTAAAATCTGACTACCTCTTAAAACACTGGTGCAGGAAAATAAAATCTATTCCGAGCAACAACTTTAATTTAAGAATAATCAGCCTTAACCTGAAAACTGCTGAATCGATTTTGACGGGTGTTTCACAGTGTCAAACATTAGATTCTGACTTAAAATATGAAGCAGGTCTCATTGCGCTGCGTCATCAATAGCTGGAGCACAAAATTAAAATCTGTTCCTCACTTCAATCCTTTTTACCTACCAACAACGTTTCTTCAAAATTCCAACTTAAGTTGATATACTCCAAGCATTAATTTAAAATGGAATCTTATAATATTATTCATACCTTTACAATCGAATATCATATTTTCAGAATTAATTTCATAAACTTCTTTTATTGCAAACGCTAAAGGCTTAATAAATAGTTCACTTCCATATTAAAACTATCACGTGGTTACACATTGGTTATTGTGAATACGGATAAAAAATTTAATTGAAACGTCAGAGAGACTTAGCTAAGCTGTCTGACATAACGGTAACTTAATGACACTGAATGGTTTTATAACTACACAGAATACAAGATCGCAAATTTAAAGGAAAAAAGTGAAGATTTCGTTGCATCATATAATTGATTCATAATCAAGAGACCCTTAAAGATAAGGTAATTAGTTTGATAAACGAATAGTGCTAGGTGCAAGTATAGCGATTTTTCAGCTAGCAAATGATGAAAATAAAGCAACACACAACCAGATAAAGTTAGTTTGCGCCGAATCACTTCCTCAGGTAGGCCCTACCAGGTAATTTTTCGCCTGGAAAGATGATTGAGGTGTCCTTATTTAAGTCTCATAAATGCTACCATGGTTATTTAAGAATAAAGTTGACCAAACTGGAAAGATTAGCGGCTTTTTTCCTTTAATGAAAATAAGGGAATAGTTTCCTTTACGTCTTATCCGATATTGCGAACCTAATATTGATTTTTAGTTTTATTCATAGCTTCAAATTGTGTAGTAGATAAAAGTTTAATAGCTTGAATTTTTTGCCTCGCTTATGCAATGCTTCAGTTGGAACAAAGCCTGTTATTGATACCGAGGGCACATACTTTTTCTGTGTAGAGTGATGTGCCGGATCGTTAAAAATGTATATCCGCGGATACGGATACAGATACGGATAATTAGTGCCTAGATCCGCGAATACGGATACGGATACGGATCTCAACTTACTCAACTTGGATCGACAGTGAAAAAGTCGTCAGCTACGATCTATTATCGACGAACGTCCAGCTTACGCGACGTGTTTTGACCTTGCACTGTGCGTGTTTATGTTTATATTTTAAGAAGACATAGGATAGCGTAGATTATATACGTTCGTGTTTTTTTGTGAAGTTGTAAGTTAAATTAAAATTAAAACCATTTCTACAAAAAATGTATAGTAGTGTAATACGGAAATATTTTACAATAATAAACGACGAATCTGATAACACAAAATTTGTGAAGGAATGTATTGACATAAAGGTACAACTTCGTTAAAAAATCACCTTCAGACGAAACACACACAGAAATATTAGTTATTTTTAAGAGAAGACTCCGCTAAGAAGATAGCCCGTGAAAACATTCAGCAGGGAACGTCTTTAAAAACGGTAAATAGAGAATTTAGATTTTTTTTTTAACGAATACATAGAAAAAGTCAAAATGTGGAACATTGAAAAATAAAAATTAACCATTTAAATGCGGAAATGAGCTTTATTTGGTTACTTTTTCAACACGTAGAAGTTTTTGGGTTCAACGATTGATGGATCTTGTTGTTGCAAATTATGTTCTAAAAGGCAGGAAATATGTTAAGTAATTTATTTGCAGCGAACTTTACGATTGAAAATAAAGAACGTGTTGAAGGATTTTGAGAAAATTTCCTATATATCATATATATGGTAGGCTTTTTGGTCAGGTGTTTCATTGTTATCCTTAACATTACAAAATATTTTAAAAGAAAAAATATTGCTTTAAAAGCGGAGATTTCGGCAATATTTCAAAGTATGTTTGAAGAGTAGGGAATCGCAACCAGAATGTGCACTTCATGGTAAGAAATGTGGGATCCAACATGAGGCGTGCCTGCACTTTATCTGGCGCAGATAATATTCAGTGTACAGCACATCAGCTGCACCTGGTTGTTAAAAAATTAGTTAGCAATAATAGTAAAAAATTTGGAGGTCTATGACACATGTGTCGCACATATTTATCATCACCTGCAACAAGAGTTTAAAGTTAACAGTTTTTCAGTGCAGCTGAAATTATTTACGATCCTCATCGTAATAGACTTTCAAAGCTGTTTTTTTTTTTTTTTTTTTTTTTTTTTTTTTTTTTTTTTTTTAACAGTTTAACGTTCCTTTTTAACAACGTGGTCTTTAGAGACGGGAAAGGATGGGGGCAAAGAATGGGAAGGAATTCGGCCATGGCCTTTTTGAAGGAAGCATCCCGGCATTCACCTGGAGTGATTTGGGGAAACCATGGAAAACCCAAATCTGGATGCCCGGACGGGGATTCGAATCAAAGCTGTCATCTTACTCTTTTTGAAGTACAATTTACTAAACTTAATTTTAACTATAACATTTATTTTTCTAAGTTTCTGTAAAAGTGATTGTTTTATCTGATGTAAACACTTTAACAGTACCTTAATGACAATTTCAGCTAGCAAATCACAAAGATTAGAGGTCTGATCTGACTATATAGTTAAAATAATACCTTAAAAATTACTACAGTGGTAAGTTACCAGTTACCTTTGGTAACCTAGTAAAATAAATGTTTAAATAATTAATTTTTGCAGTATAAATGTGTCAGATATGAGATTTTAATAAACACAAAGTTATTGGAATTGAATTTAATAGTATTTCATTGCTAGCTATCTTTACAATTTATATACGTGATTCATGAAATTCTATACAAAAGATCCGTTAAAGATCCGCTAAAAAAAGTGACGGATACAGATACGGATACAGATCTTTTTTCCCCCTCGGATATCCGCGGATACGGATCCGGATACGGATATCCGGCACATCACTATGTAGAACATTTTATGGTAAGTGTTAAAACTGTAACATAATGCGAAACACGCATCCTAGTAAGGGTAGGAGCAATAGCTTGGAGTTAAATTACAGAGTCAAGAGCAGAACAGACTGATGTAAACTACAAAATTCTAATAACGAATTAGATATGATACAACTAATGAGGTGCGGTACAAATAGTTTCGGAGAAAAGATACGAATATTTTTAGGAACACCTAAATTTAAAATACCCAGATATTTTAAGTAAACTATCTTAAGTAACTTGTGTAGATATTCATAGAATTGAATTTAGTTCGGTTAACTATAATAGATTATAGACTTATTTGGTTTAGTAGAGCACGATGCACCTTACTTACCCAAGGTGTTTCTGATCAGGTAGAGCTGGTCGACATCTGATTTCCCTGGCCACAGGGCTTGTCCTTGCACCATTTCTGCGATTACACAACCTAAAAAATTAAATCCTTTTGTACTCTGCAAGATTTAATATTTTTTTCGTTAGACCAGCACTATTTAAATAATCATATATATTATTTCTATAAGGTATTTTTTTGTCACAAGCCTATATCTTCCTTCATACTTAACCGAAATCAATGAATGAGGTGTCATTTTAAAGCTTATGGTCTCCACTTAGGTTAAATCGTATTTTAAGCAAGAAAGTTTTCGGAATTCGACCCTTAAAGGGCAAAAATGTAAATTTTTCTAAAATGCTGTTTTCTGTGTTACGAGTCAGTTATCTCCCTGGATACCTATCTGAAACCGTTTCATGAAGTATCGTTTTAAAGATTAAGATCTCCGCTTTAGTGACGTCATATATTAAGCCAGAAAATTTTCGGAATTCAACCCTTAAAGGGCAAAAGTATCAATATTTTTGCAATGCGTTTTTGTGTCACGATCGATTTATCTCCCTTAATATCTAACCGATATAGATAAATGAGTTATCATATTAAAGAATAAGGTCTCCGCCATGGTAACATTATATTTTAAGAAAGAAATTTTTCGTAATTCGACCGTTATAGGGCAAAAATGTAACTTTTTCTAAAATGCGTTTTTTGTATCTCGAGCCATTTATCTCCCTGGATATCTAACCAAAATCGATAAATGAGGTAGGATTATGAGGAGTAATTTCTCAGCTTTGTGACATCATATTTTAAGAAAGAATGTGTTTGGAATTCAACCCTTCAAGGGAAAAAGTATAAATTTTTCTATAACGCATTTTTGTGTCACGAGCGATTTATCTCCCTTAATATCTAACCGATATAGATAAATGAGGTATCATATTAAAGAATAAGGTCTCCGCCATGGTAACATTATATTCTAAGAAAGGAATTTTTCGTAATTCGACCCATAAAGCGCAAAAATGTCAATATTTCTAAAATACGTTTTTTGTGTTTCGAGCCATTTATCTCCCTGGATTTCTAACCAAAATCGATAAATGAAGTAGGAGTATGAAGAGTCATGGCTGAACTTGGTGACATTATATTCAACCTCACTATTCATTGCATTTTATTCGCGAAATTTTCGCACGGGTCGTCTAGTTATATTAATTTTCATTTAAAACTCGTCTATGCAGATCTCTTATTCTACCGTTATAGTATGATGTTGAGGAGGAGTAATATGGATTTAGTGGAAACTTCTCTGGTATATTTATTCCTTTTAAGGATATGGATTTTGAACAGTTTGGAGGGAAGTGATAAACATGATTTCCCGTTTATAATAAGAGACGTTTTCTAAAATGTGATAGCAAATGTGGTGGGTGAGTGGCGGAGGATGCAGTTCGAATCCACATCAGATCATCCAGATTTCGGTTTTACATTTTTCCCGAAATCTTTACCTACTAATTCCTGGTTAAGAGGAGTTGGTAGAATTCCTTCCCATTGCTTGACCCTACCTCCAGTCGTTTCCCGCACCTAATAACATCGACATCATCGAGTCGTAAAGCCATGAGGAAAAAAGAAGAAAAGAAAAATAAATTGATGTTTTCAAGAGGAATACGTCGCCCAGCAATAAGTACTGGTGTGGGATACGCATTGCAGACGCATGCGGTGATGGCACTCATCACTGAAGCGAGTCTCGGTGAAATTTTCTTGCTATAATGTTGGTCTGTTTTTCCGTTTTTGATACGCGGCTTAAGTGTAAATTGGTGGCTGTAAATGACTCAGTATTATATCACAATATTGCTTGGGGCTTCACGCGCGTTGACGAGGCGAAAGAATTGGGGAAAAGCAACGGAAAATGATTCGGCCATGGCCTTTTCAAGGAACTATCCCAGTATAATTTAATATCCCACAGGGCTATAATCACCAACCTCACGATAGTGTTACGTTTTTTCTATATTTTTTGTGGATAAAATAAAAATTTCCGCCTAGAAAAAAGCTTTAAAAACATGGCTTAACTAACGGTAATTTTTTGGTCTCGTAATACGTTTTTACAATATAACCCCACTACAAGCTCAACATAAGAGACTGGCTTTAAGGGATGCAAAATGTTGTCAATTTATAGATAAAAAGTATCATAATAACATAAATGAATACACTAGAAGATGCTCTGTTATGGTATATAATTATGTACATTAATTATATCTACTATATTTGCACAAAATAATGCCAATTAATTGTCGATACCTTATAAATAAATTCTTCGATGGAATACAATCTAGTTAGTAGTGTTAATCTGCATGAAGTTTTACTGCTAGCTGAACACATAATGCTTATTACTTGTTTTTGGGTTCAGAATACTTTGTCTCTATGAGTATATTTTATGTCTATGTCTGGTGATAATCTGTGTGATGTACTGAACTGTATTATCAAAGTTTAAAGACAAGTTATTAGCTGTAAACCAATCATTAATAAGATCAAAGACATAATTTGAAATATGTTCAGTAGAGAAATATGGAGTATTTTTAATTTATATGCTTGTTTCATGTGCAAATAGGACAAGTTTTGAGTTTTTAGCTGTAACACAGGGTAGATCATAGAATCCTGTGGTATCTACTCCACATCTGACAAATCCCCACTCAGAAAACAGTGAACCACATGACGCAGCATTCAAATGTTCCACTGACACTTTCTCTTTTCTATTCAAAAGGTAAGAACTAATTCATTTATTAATAATGCCATCTATATCACAATATTTTAATTTTTTTATCAGAATTTCATGCTCAACACATTAAAATACCTTAGAAAAGGCTCAATCAGTAATTTATCATTTATGTCTTCCTAAATATTGTGAGCGAACGCAAATATAGCTTGTTTCATTGAATGTCTTTTTTGAAAACCAAATTCTGATTTAGTTAGAACATTTTTATTTTCAGGGAATTGGCATGGTAAACTTTGTTTGTACATTACTTTCTCAAAAAATTTGGAGAAGGCTGTCAGTAACGAAATCCCTCTTTTTATAAAGTGCACACTTGAGTGTTTCTGGAAAGATACCTGAAATAATAGTAAATTCAATAGATAACTTAGTACATTACTAAATTCCGTTGAGCACAATTTAATAATCTGCTGGAAATTCAATAATAACCGTTCGAGTATTTGCTCTTAATAGATATGATAACTTTCTTATTTCTTTTGGAATAGCTAAATTTACAGCTTGGAATCCTATATTGACGAAATCCATAGTGTGAATTACTGAGCTATTGATAGTCAATTTATCGATAACAGGTAAAAAAAATATTTGTTAAATATATCAGCACTGAAAAATTGGATTCTACTGAATTTTTTCCCAATTTTTATTCCTACTAAGTTCTATATTGTATTAATTTTATTTTTAGTGTCATGAATCTTATTATTGTAGTACATACATTTTTAGATTCTATATTACCCTTTTTAAGTATTTTGCAACATCGCTTATAATGTGTTTTAATATTAGCATTGTGAGTGTTCCTAGAGCAACGTGATCATGGAAATTGAAACTGGAGGAAACAACATTACAATGGAAGATAATTAAATATGTATGAACAAAGAAGTACAGTGTGGTTCTGACCGATGGCCCAGACGTCAACTGGTGGTCCGTATAGCGTGTCTCCCACCAGCAGCTCCGGTGCGCGGTACCACCTCGTGGCCACGTAGTCCGTGTAGCTCTCACCGGGGTCTGCCAACACCAGCCAATAGAATCAACTTTAAAATCATCAGCTATCCTGAAACGAAAAATCGATTAAAGTGACGAAACTGCTCAGCATTCTTTGAAAACACTTCGCTATGTCTAACAGAAATGTTAACCTTTTTTCTTCATAGTTAATCCATATTAATCTGGAGATAAAAGTACAAAAAGGTGTCCAAAAATTCCTGCCACTGTTACAATGCAACATATCGCATGAACTATACAAGACAAGGGCATCTTTTTTTTTTCAACCGTTTCCATAACCACAACTATCCATCTATAAATGTAGCAAGATCTGAAGATCTGGGAGATGATCCTTCCCGTCCCCCAAAAGAAAACAAATCCAAACGGACGATATCAACGTAGCGCGGTGGTCAGGCGGTTGTTCCATCATGGACAAATCCATCTCCGAGGTATAGTATGTCGCAGTATGAAGTGAACTACACTTAATGGTTTCTTGAGGTTTATTACTCTGTACACAAAACAACTGGTAACAATAACAATGTGGGTACAGTTATCGGATGACCGTCGAGAAATTTAGCCTGGTCCTGATCCGGGGTAGAGAGAGACAACTTCTACTTCTCGCGAACTTCCGGTGGTCTTCTGTAGTTGACGCTGGTTCCGTGGTCAGGCCGGAACTGCCGGTGGATGATGATGATGATGATAGGAGGTTCGCGGCGTTGCGGGCATGCCCACAACGACGCTGGGCGCTTTAGGCGGCATTTGCGCCTCTACACCCTGTTTTATTAGGTATTTGACGTGCGTGTTATGATTTACGGGTTCTAAATTTCAATGACCAGTCGCGGCGAATTTGGCGCAGGCCAGGGAACCGCGTGACACAGCCAGAGACCACCAAGCAGGCCACCCGGCGCCCCCTCCGGCCGTGTCGGCCCCAAGCGAACATAGGTACCCTAAAGTAGGAGGGGTAGTTGAAAGATTGCCACCATTTAGTGTCTGAGTCAAGCTATTGTCTGTTTACATTGTTAGTCTTGTGTGTTTGCATTATTGGTCATATGTCTGAGTAGTCCCAGCCCTCATAGGCAGTAAGGCGTCTTAGAAGATTGGTCGGAAGTAAGAAAAGGTTCTTCTTTTGCGTGGAGTGCGGGGCTAAATGCTCCGTGAGAAACGGGAGAACCGGTGTCGGCTCACCGGGCAGAAACCCGTTACCCCGGCAGCAGGCGGCCGTGGCAGCTGTTATGTGTATGCTTGTTTGGCCGCGGCCGCGCCCGTCACGCCCCTAGCGGCGTGGCGGGCGCGGCCGCGGGCGTTGACCGCGACTGAGTCATGTTGTTAAGGTTTGGTGCAGCCGGAGGAGGGTGATAGTCCTCGGGATTGGGGAGGGTCTGTAAGTGCGGAATTTGGTCTAGTAGTGGGCGGGCGGCAGGTCGCCCCGCTGCCCGCAGCATGTATTGGCGGCCGAGTTCCTCTGCATGCTCGAACAGCGGGACGATGCCCCCCCGCTCGGTATGTTTCGGCGTTGTGAGGAACATGGGATGTGTCCGTAGCGCTGTTCGTAATGCTTTCCTTTCCAGGATGTCTAGTTTCTTGCGTCTTGTGTTAGGAGGATGGAATAGGAAAGGGTGGCTGTATGTGATGTATGTGCGGATAAGTGTTTTGTATAGTATGAGGAGTGTGTTGCGGTTGCAGCCAGTCCGGAGTCCTCGGAGCAGGCGCAGTGTAGAAAGTCTTCTGTTTGTTTCGCTAATTAATTTGTCATACTGGGCAATGTATGTCAGTTTGTGATCCAGTGTAACGCCGAGATATTTGGCTGTGCGTCTGAAATTAACTTGTCTGTCGGAGACGAAAATGCGTTGTTCGCGCAGTTTCCGCTCCGGCAGTTGCTGTTTTTTGAAGACTATGAGTTGTGTCTTGTCTGCGTTTAGTGTAATGCGCCATTTGCAGCACCACCTTTCAAATTCAGTGATCGATCTCTGTAGTGCTGCAAATGGCGCATTATATCGTGTGTGTGTGGCCCAGTATGATGTGTCATCCGCGAACAACCCGAGCCCGGCATTGGGCGCGTCTGGTCGCGGAGTATCACGCACATATATAATATACAGTAGTGGGGAGAGGGCTGACCCTTGGGGTACTCCTGCCTTAATGTCAAAGGGATCTGAGAGGGAATTCCCTATCTTGATTCTGGCGCTGCGGTCCTGTAGGAAGTTGTTAAGCCATCTACAAGCCTGTTGTGGTAGATTGAGTTCAATTATTTTCCGTCTTAGTCCATCCAGCCAGACGGTGTCAAAAGCACGCTTCACGTCCATAAAGGCCATGGCCGTTGAGCGGTTGGTGGCGAGTGCTGACTGGGCGACGGTAGCGACGCGTAGCAGCTGGTCCAGGATGGAGTGGCCGGGTCTGAAGCCGGCTTGTTCAGGTGGCAGCAGGCCGTGGTTGTTGAGATGGCAGTGGAGACGGCTGACTATGATGCGCTCCATGAGCTTGGAGTAGCAAGAGGTCAGGCTGATCGGCCTGTAATTATCGGGGTTAGTTTGGTTTTTCCAGGGTTTCGGGAAAAGTAGTACATGGGCCTGCTTCCAGTTACGGGGCAGGTAGCCAATGGTGTAGCTGGCATTAAACAGCCTGGCCAGATGCTGGTGATAGACTGGTGGCACGTGCTTGAGGGCAAGGTTGGGGATATTGTTGGGTCCTGGTGCTGTGTTGCGGAGTCTTTTGGTGTGCCTGGCTATTTCATGCTCGGATATTTCGGCTGTTAGAGCGTTGGTGTTGTCTGGGGCAATTGCGATAGGGAGAGGGTGGGTGAGGTGGTAGTTGTAGAGCAACAAGTTTTCAGTTTCGATTTTGAAGTCGGGGTCGAAACGGGGGGGAATCGGGAGGCTGATGGATGCCTGACAGGTGTCTGCGTAGCAGCTCACATTTGTCAGCTTGGGTGGTTAGGATTTGGTCCCCATTGCAGAGAGGGTATGTGTTAATTCGGGAGTGGCCGGTCAGCCTTCCCACTGCTCTCCAGAAGCTTCGTGGGTCGCCTTGTCGCTGCTCGTCGAGCTGGCTACAGTAGGTGGTCCACTTGTTTTCCCTGTGCGTCGCTATTAGGTCCTTGACCCGGCGGGCTTGGCGGTTGTAGAGGTTGCGGTCACCCGGGTCACGTGTTTGCGTCCATGTCCGGTGCAGCGCTCGCTTGTCTCGGATGGCCGCTATGATGTTTGGCGGCAGTAAGTCTGGGGCGCGGCGGGGTAGCGGTGCACTCGGTACCGCAGCCTCAATGGCTGCGTGTACTGCGGCCTCCAGCACGTCAATATCGGTGGTCGTTTGAAGGGGCATCGCTAATAGCGGCGGAAGTTCTTGTTGGATGACACACTGGTATTCCTCCCAGTCGGCATCGCACCACCTGTTGACGCGCGGTCGCACCGCGGCCTCCGCTCGCGCGACGGCCGGCGTCAGCGCCCAGCGCTTGACGACAGGCAAGTGGTCCGAGCCAAGGTCGGGGCCAGTCTCGCAGCGGGTCACGCATCTTGCGAGCGGGCGGGTGGTGAGGACTTTGTCGGGGCTAGTCGCGTGCACTGCACCCTGCCTGGGTGCAATGCGCGTGTACCCTTCAACCTGGACGTTGCATAGGCCTGTGGTGGTAAGAGCCGCCACTAGCTCTCTGCCCCGCCTTGATGTCGTGCGGTCCCCGAGGACCGGGTGGTGTGCATTGAGGTCGGAGAGGATAATAGGATGTTCGTACTGGCGGTTGATGTGCAGCAGGAGGTCTGTAGGGAAGGGAGCGGACTGCGGGGCATAGATGCTGCATATAGTGAGGCGTCGGCGGCCGACCTGTATCTGTACTGCAGCGCACTGATACTGGTCGAGCGCCGGGTCACTTACCTCAACAACAGGGAGGCAGGATTTGAAAAGGATGGCAACACCGCCTACTCCCCGGTCCCCGTCGCGCCGCAATATTTTATATCCAAAGGCGGATAGTCTGTTGTGCGGCGAGAGTCTGGTTTCATTCAAGCAGATGATGTCAGCTTGCTCCTCGGCGGCCATCTTCTCTAGCTCTGCCCGCTTGTTGCGAACCGACCGAATATTGACGTGTACTAGAATGAGAGGTGCTGTCCCCTGAGGATTAGCCATCGCTGACTGTGTCGGTGTCCCCGCTCGTGTCAGTTGTGACGGGCGCGTCGCTCGTTGCCGAGAACTGCGGGACAGTGAAGGCTTCACCTGTGTTCGAAGCTATCTCCTGTTGTGCTTCTTCTGCCGGTGGAGCTGTCGGCTACGCTTATATAGGCGGCCTGGCGCAGGAATTCCGTTGTGTGGTAGTACGGCGACCTCTGTAAGAAAAAGTCCCACTTAGCCTCTAGATGATTCTATTTATTTTCCTGGTTTGTTTTGATGCCTCTGCGCCTGTTTGGAGTCGTATATGTATCCCGGCGTGCAGGCGCGTTGTGTGTGAGGTCTGCCTGGCAGGGGCCTTTACTGGCAGACTGAACACAGTACAAGTCGTCGTTGAAGAAGAAACCTCTTCTAATCTATATGTTACATCAAGCAAGTATAATGGGACCACTCCTTTTCTTAATTTTACAAAGAGTAAATAGCAGTTTTAGATTGTTTACTGATGATGCGGCCATTTATAGGGAGGTAGGAATTCGGTAGATTGCTTAGAAATTCACCGCGATCTGGATGTTATTTCGGCATGGTGCGACGAATGGCAACTTACACTAACTTGTAAAAAGTACATGGCAGCAATGTGCATAACTAATAAAAATAATCCGTTTGTTCAAAAATAGAAAATAAACATTTCAGTTACTCATATGGTTGATTCTGCGAAATATTTGGATGTAACAGTACAAAGCAACATGAAATGGGACTTGCACATTAATTCTGTCGTATGTAGAGCTAATTCTTAGCTGTGATTCATAAGTCAAGTTTTGAAAAATTGTATGCACAAACTATGGAGATAACGTACAAATCTCTTGTGCGTTCACATGTTGACTTCTGTTGTGCCATTTGGATTCCGTTTGGTAAGGGGTTAATTGACAGTATAAAGAAAGTACAGAAAAGAGCCGCTCACAGAATTGATTAATAGATTGAGCTGGGAGTCCCTAACATCACCAGACCAATGAACAGGTGCGCCGTCTTGTTGGGACAATATAGTTGGCAGCAGGTCCAACACGTGAGGAAGTAGCTACTCATAAGTCATGTAGCAGTAAATATAGTTGGCTGCAGGTCCAACACGTGAGGAAGTAGGTACTCATAAGTCATGTAGCAGTAAATATAGTTGGCTGCAGGTCCAACACGTGAGGAAGTAGCTACTCATAAGTCATGTAGCAGTAAATATAGTTGGCTGCAGGTCCAACACGTGAGGAAGTAGCTACTCATAAGTCATGTAGCAGTAAATATAGTTGGCTGCAGGTCCAACACGTGAGGAAGTAGGTACTCATAAGTCATGTAGCAGTAAATATAGTTGGCTGCAGGTCCAACACGTGAGGAAGTAGCTACTCATAAGTCATGTAGCAGTAAATATAGTTGGCTGCAGGTCCAACACGTGAGGAAGTAGCTACTCATAAGTCATGTAGCAGTAAATATAGTTGGCTGCAGGTCCAACACGTGAGGAATTAGGCACTCATAAGTCATGTAGCAGTAAATATAGTTGGCTGCAGGTCCAACACGTGAGGAAGTAGCTACATCTAAGTCATGTAGCAGTAAATATAGTTGGCTGCAGGTCCAACACGTGAGGAAGTAGGTACTCATAAGTCATGTAGCAGTAAATATAGTTGGCTGCAGGTCCAACACGTGAGGAAGTAGCTACTCATAAGTCATGTAGCAGTAAATATAGTTGGCTGCAGGTCCAACACGTGAGGAAGTAGGTACTCATAAGTCATGTAGCAGTAATATAGTTGGCTGCAGGTCCAACACGTGAGAAGTAGCTACTCATAAGTCATGTAGCAGTAAATATAGTTGGCTGCAGGTCCAACACGTGAGGAATTAGGTACTCATAAAGTCATGGTAGCAGTAAATATAGTTGCTGCAGGTCCAACACGTGAGGAAGTAAGCTACTTCATAAGTCATGTATCAGAGTAAATATAGTTGGCTTGCAGGTCCAACACGTGAGGAAGTAGGCTACTCATAAGTCATGTAGCAAGTAATATAGTTGGCTGCAGGTCCAACACGTGAGGGAAGTAGGCTACTCACTAAGTCATGTAGCAGTAACTATAGGTTGGCTGCAGGTCACAAACAGCGTGAGGAAGTAGCTACTCATAAGTCATGTAGCAGTAAATATAGTTGGCTGCAGGTCCAACACGTGAGGAAGTAGTCTACTCATAGTCATTAGCAGTAATATAGTTGGCTGAGGTCCAACACGTAGGCTTACTCATAAGTCATGTAGCAGTAAATATAGGTTGGCTGCAGGTCCAACACGTGAGGAAGTAGGCTACTCATAAGTCATGTAGCAGTAAATATAGTTGGCTGCAGGTCCAACACGTGAGGAAGTAGCTACTCATAAGTTCATGTAGCAGTAAATATAGTTGGCTGCAGGTCCAACACGTGAGGAAGTAGGCTACTCATAAAGTCATGTCGCAGTAAATATAGTTGGCTTGCAGGTCCAACACGTGAGGAAGTAGGCTACTCATAAGTCATGCTAGCAGTAAATATAGTTGGCTGCAGGTCCAACACGTGAGGAAGTAGCTACTCATAAGTCATGTAGCAGTAAATATAGTGGCTGCAGGTCCAACACGTGAGGAATTAGGCTACTCATAAGTCATGTAGCAGTAAATATAGTTGGCTGCAGGTCCAACACGTGAGGAAGTAGCTACTCATAAGTCATGTAGCAGTAAATATAGTTGGCTGCAGGTCCAACACGTGAGGAAGTAGGTACTCATAAGTCATGTAGCAGTAAATATAGTTGGCTGCAGGTCCAACACGTGAGGAAGTAGCTACTCATAAGTCATGTAGCAGTAAATATAGTTGGCTGCAGGTCCAACACGTGAGGAAGTAGGTACTCATAAGTCATGTAGCAGTAAATATAGTTGGCTGCAGGTCCAACACGTGAGGAAGTAGCTACTCATAAGTCATGTAGCAGTAAATATAGTTGGCTGCAGGTCCAACACGTGAGGAATTAGGCACTCATAAGTCATGTAGCATAAATATAGTTGGCTGCAGGTCCAACACGTGAGGAAGTAGCTACTCATAAGTCATGTAGCAGTAAATATAGTTGGCTGCAGGTCCAACACGTGAGGAAGTAGGTACTCATAAGTCATGTAGCAGTAAATATAGTTGGCTGCAGGTCCAACACGTGAGGAAGTAGCTACTCATAAGTCATGTAGCAGTAAATATAGTTGGCTGCAGGTCCAACACGTGAGGAAGTAGCTACTCATAAGTCATGTAGCAGTAAATATAGTTGGCTGCAGGTCCAACACGTGAGGAATTAGCTACTCATAAGTCATGTAGCAGTAAATATAGTTGGCTGCAGGTCCAACACGTGAGGAAGTAGCTACTCATAAGTCATGTAGCAGTAAATATAGTTGGCTGCAGGTCCAACACGTGAGGAAGTAGCTACTCATAAGTCATGTAGCAGTAAATATAGTTGGCTGCAGGTCCCAACACGTGAGGAGTAGGTACTCATAAGTCATGTAGCAGTAAATATAGTTGGCTGCAGGTCCAACACGTGAGGAAGTAGCTACTCATAAGTCATGTAGCAGTAAATATAGTTGGCTGCAGGTCCAACACGTGAGGAAGTAGCTACTCATAAGTCATGTAGCAGTAAATATAGTTGGCTGCAGGTCCAACACGTGAGGAATTAGGCTACTCATAAGTCATGCTAGCAGTAAATATAGTTTGGCTGCAGGTCCAACACGTGAGGAAGTAGGCTACTCATAAGTCATGCTAGCAGTAAATATAGTTGGCTGCAGGTCCAACACGTGAGGATTAGGTACTCTACGTCATTGTAGCAGTAGTTGTCTACTATCGAGTGTGGGTTGTCCTGCAGGCCAGTAAATATAGTTGGCTGCAGGTCCAACACGTGAGGAAGTAGCTACTCATAAGTCATGTAGCAGTAAATATAGTTTGCTGCAGGTCCAACACGTGAGGAAGTAGCTACTCATAAGTCAATGTAGCAGTAAATATAGTTGGCTGCAGGTCCAACACGTGAGGAATTAGGCTACTCATAAGTCATGTAGCAGTAAATATAGTTGGCTGCAGGTCCAACACGTGAGGAATTAGGTACTCCATAAGTCATGCTAGCAGTAAATATAGTTGGCTGCAGGTCCAACACGTGAGGAATTAGCTACTCATAAGTCATGTAGCAGTAAATATAGTTGGCTGCAGGTCCAACACGTGAGGAAGTAGCTACTCATAAGTCATGTAGCAGTAAATATAGTTGGCTGCAGGTCCAACACGTGAGGAATTAGGTACTCATAAGTCATGCAGCAGTAAATATAGTTGGCTGCAGGTCCAACACGTGAGGAAGTAGCTACTCATAAGTCATGTAGCAGTAAATATAGTTGGCTGCAGGTCCAACACGTGAGGAATTAGGTACTCATAAGTCATGCAGCAGTAAATATAGTTGGCTGCAGGTCCAACACGTGAGGAAGTAGCTACTCATAAGTCATGTAGCAGTAAATATAGTTGGCTGCAGGTCCAACACGTGAGGAATTAGGTACTCATAAGTCATGCAGCAGTAAATATAGTTGGCTGCAGGTCCAACACGTGAGGAAGTAGCTACTCATAAGTCATGTAGCAGTAAATATAGTTGGCTGCAGGTCCAACACGTGAGGAAGTAGCTACTCATAAGTCATGTAGCAGTAAATATAGTTGGCTGCAGGTCCAACACGTGAGGAAGTAGCTACTCATAAGTCATGTAGCAGTAAATATAGTTGGCTGCAGGTCCAACACGTGAGGAATTAGGTACTCATAAGTCATGCAGCAGTAAATATAGTTGGCTGCAGGTCCAACACGTGAGGAAGTAGCTACTCATAAGTCATGTAGCAGTAAATATAGTTGGCTGCAGGTCCAACACGTGAGGAAGTAGCTACTCATAAGTCATGTAACAGTAAATATAGTTGCTGCAGGTCCAACACGTGAGGAATTAGGTACTCATAAGTCATGCAGCAGTAAATATAGTTGGCTGCAGGTCCAACACGTGAGGAAGTAGCTACTCATAAGTCATGTAGCAGTAAATATAGTTGGCTGCAGGTCCAACACGTGAGGAAGTAGCTACTCATAAGTCATGTAGCAGTAAATATAGTTGGCTGCAGGTCCAACACGTGAGGAATTAGGTACTCATAAGTCATGCAGCAGTAAATATAGTTGGCTGCAGGTCCAACACGTGAGGAAGTAGCTACTCATAAGTCATGTAGCAGTAAATATAGTTGGCTGCAGGTCCAACACGTGAGGAATTAGGTACTCATAAGTCATGCAGCAGTAAATATAGTTGGCTGCAGGTCCAACACGTGAGGAAGTAGCTACTCATAAGTCATGTAGCAGTAAATATAGTTGGCTGCAGGTCCAACACGTGAGGAAGTAGCTACTCATAAGTCATGTAGCAGTAAATATAGTTGGCTGCAGGTCCAACACGTGAGGAATTAGGTACTCATAAGTCATGCAGCAGTAAATATAGTTGGCTGCAGGTCCAACACGTGAGGAAGTAGCTACTCATAAGTCATGTAGCAGTAAATATAGTTGGCTGCAGGTCCAACATTTGACGAAGTAGGTACTCATACGTCATGTAGCAGTAAATTTCCCGCCTAATCGTCTTCTCAGCAAGAAAGTACGCCCACTATTCTATCGTGCATAGAGCACACAAAACGTTGACTTGGGGCTACCATGAACATGTTCGCACGTTATGTGCGGATTTTCAGAACTCCATATCTGAACTTTATGTAAAAATACAAATAAAATGGCTTCATCACATAACATCTCCCTCTGCAGAAACAAAGGCTTTTCCGGCGTATCTTTGACACAAAATCTTCATCCGGCGGCAAACCTGTGAAGATTTTGCATCTCCCTCTGCAGTCACCCAATGTCATCTTCGATTGAGGCCAGCACGGAAGCAGAAAATTTTCTGCGGGCAGGAATGTCATTTGTCTGTGAAGCCTGCGTAAGTTGAAATTTTAAGGTCTGAAGATGTGACGTCTTTCTGAGGACCTTATGAACTGTCGATTTCGGTACACGCAGTTCCGTGACTCACGACACATCGATTTCTGAGAACTGCTTTGAAATGTAACTTGCACATTCTCCAGAAAGGCATTCGTATTGTAATTGTGTCTATTCACCAAATCCTACAAATATCCTTTAATTAAGGTGTATGGTTCGTCTTTTAGCTAAATTTTAATGGAATAAAATCACTGTTTCGAAACGCTTGTTCTGATTTGAATTTTTGCTGAAAGTACTTGCAATTAACTGTATCCCCTCACCATAGGAGATTAACTGAATAACTCAGCAGCTCCTTCTATATACCGAGTAATGAGCTCGGTGATGTCCAATCCTCTATTCTTATATGCAAACGTGAATTTACGACCTGATAAAGCCAAAGATCCATTGAATTTCCAAGTGTTAAGGCATCTGCTTACTAACAACGGTATTGTCTGTAATCTGACTGGCTGGATTAAGATAGAAGATTACACGATAATTTACAGTTAAACCTTATAAGGACTAAAGAAATCGAAAATGAGAACTGGGAACTTCAACGGTAAAAAAAAAAAAAAAAAAAAAAATAGTAATTAGGAAAATTAGCTAGACAGTTCAAAAATATATGTTGGAGACATGCAACATTGAGAGACAAATATCTGCAAAATATAAACTATAATAACATAGTATCACAACTATAGGGAGAAGTAAACAGTCTTTGCACTATATGCCTTTTGTGGAGAAAAGAAGTAGTATTTTTTTTTAAAAGTTGCTCCTCGTATGTAAATTAAACGTAACATGGAGCATTCGTTTCCCTGTCAGTTAACGAGTCTCGATATTGTCGTTATGATCTGTTGTAACTCACTGATGATTCTGGCGAATCCGAAGTCGCAGAGCTTGAGGACTCCCGAGGAGGTGAGCAGGATGTTCTCTGGTTTGATGTCCCTGTGGATGACGTTGTGGGCGTGGCAGTAGGCCGTGGCGTGCAGCAGCTGGAAGGCCATCTGGCGGGCGAGCGCCTCGGACAGGCCTCGCGGGCTCCTCTCCAGCTCCGCCAGTAGCGTGCGCTCGCAGAACTCAAACACCAGGTGCAGCCGCCGCTTCCGGCGGAACACCTCCACCAAGTTCACCAGGTTCGGGTGTTTCAGGTTCTGCAACAGCACAATAGGACCAACTCACAATCAACAAGCACCAGCAACTTCAAATGTCGCGGTTCTGAGAAAGAAACAACACACTTGGGAGAACCACGTTTCCACCTAACAATCAAACGTTCGTACGATTATCATACAAAACTCAAGCGTAGACTACATAAAGCTATCAAAAGTCGGCGTATCGCCTGTTTCTTAAAGGTCCTTGACCAGCGATTATATTTAGTATACTTTTTGGTAAGAAGTTGCCACAGCTGACAGGTGTGTGTTGGGCTGACCTTGAGCATGCGGACCTCGCGGAGGGCGATCTTCCTGATGAGCGGGTCGTCCTCGGAGTCGACGAACTTCTTGATGGCCACCAGCTGGCCCGTGGTCCGGTCGCGACACTTGAACACCAGGCCGTAGCTGCCCTCGCCCAGCTTGGACAGCTTCTCGTAGCGCTCCATGAGTCGCGAAGTCGTGCCGGACCTGCAGAGACCCCGAAATGTCGAGTAAAATAAAAAATGTAATCGGACGCAGTCAACCTTTAGAGTTATTATATCGAACATGCAACAGCCACTTCACAAACGTTTAATGTTTTTTTCTGAAAATATATTATTTCATGAAATTCTTGGAAAGTTAAATGTTATTTTGGTATAATTTTCACTTCCTTCATGGAACCTTCTTACAAGAACCACTTTAGCGAATTGTTTGACACACATTTAAATTTGTTCTTTTCTTTGTCAAACTCTGCAGAACAAACTAAGCTAATAATAAAAAGTTCTATTCAAGCTATGATTATAATTCTTTCTCATCCATTTCTTTATCTATACTTAACGTGTTAATTTCGTTACTGTCACCACAGTCAATTTACAACATCTATTTAAAGTAGAAAATCTAAGGCACTAAAAGGGGAGTCGCAGTCGCAATCACGAAAAAGCTGGTGCACTGGAGCCTAAGTACCAAGTTTTTCTGCAGGTTCGGATTAGCTGTTATTGCCAATTTAGATTGCAATATACACAAAGGTTTTTTTTTTTAAATCAATAAAAAAATTGCCTTCGGTCTCTGTGATCATTTAAGCAACTCCAATTTCTATTGAACCAAGTATTATATGAAGCTGCTCTCATGTAATGTTGGGACCCAATGGAGAGGACAACACACGACGAACACAACACTTGATTAAAACCATCCTCGCCCATGGCTGGGACCGGAAACCCTTACATTGCGAGGCCAGCTTGCTAAGGGACCATGCACAAACTACGTGGTTCGGTCCAGAGCGGGGGGGAGGGGGGGGGGGCTGGAAGGCTACGCTGGGCTACGTGGGAGGAGGGGGGGAGGTTCCAAGCCAGACCACGTAGCTTTCCTTTCATAACATTTTTCACAGTTAAAATGAGGAACAGAACTCACAACAGCACGTGAATTTTTATTTAAATAACTTAGTATGTAATTTACAATAGTCTGACAAGAGAAAACAGTACAAAATGTCTTCTGGAATCAACGTGGGGAGGGGGGGGGGGAGGGAAGAGGCAAAAGCCACGTAGGGCTACGTGGGGGGGGGGGGGGGGGAGGGGGGTTCGCAGGAGGGCAAAATGGAGCTACGTGGTTTATGCACGCTCCCTAACCCCTACACTGCCAGTGCCTGCTAGACACAAGGTTGTCGAAAACAAGCACCAAGTACTATGAAATGCGCTGCTCCACACCATCTGCTGAAATGAACACTAAACTACTTCTGTCTTATTCGTCGTGTATGTTAAACAGCAGCGATACCAAGCGATTAATTGTTAGGCTGTCTTCCAAAAATTAAGTTGAACCTGTGACTGTACTTGATAAATGGGTTAGGCTACAGTAAAATCACTCTAACTTGTGTAGGATGGGATTTATTGACTCAGCTGGTGGATACAGTTGCCTGTCTCTTTAATAATCTCTACTGTGTACAATCCGACATGATGCTGATATTTTCTCATCGAAGACAGTGTCTGAGACGATTGCTGTATGATGCTGTTCCTGTTAGCTGGACGCACATGCTGCAAAGTTTAGCACCATCATCGATAGCAACGCGTGACAGCATTAAGTTGCGAGTTATTATTTCGAGTTAGTGGATACGTTGGTTGTTGAAGTGCAACCAGAAATTTCTCGTACTCCGATGGCTAAACGAAATGATCTGCACAGTCATGACAACATATGTTAATAACATTACATATGGCCCGTTCAAACGCTGGACTAAAAAACCAGAAATTAGGGTTTACAAACAATTCTTAATATATAATGATGTAAGAAATAAAATAATTAGCATATAAATTGTCGTTGTATTTAGTTATTTATCCATCGCTGAGCAGTTCAAAGTACACTTTCAACAGCAAACACAGCATTACTTGACTTAAAGACGCTTGCAGCTAGCAGATTTGCCATCATATTATATATTTATCTCCAATTAAAAGGGACGAATTCTTTTCTGTATTCTTGCGGAAAATAGTATTAGAAATTATAATTAAGGGAAATTGACATAATGTATGACCCAAGATTTTTTCATCCACTCTGGACATATGGATATATAACTTTTTTTCATTTAAGTGAGGAATGGGAAACAACATTATGATCTTGACATTATTCTTTTATCCGCTTCGTAAAATATGTCTAGAAAAGTGTGCGGAATAGAACGAGAATACTTTTAAAATAGTGAAATCTTCAAACTTAAGGTGGAGATGTTTCAAATATTCAGTTTCAAAGTCAATCGTGAATTAGTTAAAACCCTAAGTCGTATCATTAAATTTTACTTCAAATACTTGAATGGGAGATCATTTTGAAGCCTCATTGTTGAAAAAAAAAATGTGAGTTCCCGTAATCATAATTTTGCAAAGAAATGCCTATTAGTTGTGAGCCTGTTAGACTGCCGAGAGGGTACCAAACCTCAACGAATCGAAACTACGGAATCTGTTCGACGACCAGGCTGCAGTGTCCAATGGTTAAGGTGCTTGCTTTAACTCTTCTGGGTCCAAGGTTCAAATTCTGATATGGTGATGACTTTGTAAATGCCATGTTTGATCATATGAGGATGTTGCGTGGTTCGTATTTGACATTCAACTGTATATCCGTCCAAGACAGTGGCGGCAAACGTGGCAAATCTAGTCACCGGGTCGTAAGACGACACGAATTACCACTAAAAAGGCTTAGAAACATAAATGATAAAAAAATTAACCTCGTGACCAGGTTTGATATACTATCTTCACAAAATCTTTCGTACATTTAATTTTATTTTTTTAATGCTGAAACATATTTTTTGCACTATTAAATTCGCTCTAAGGGTGCCGGTAAGGGAAATAAAACTTACGAAATCTTCATCAGTAATAGCGATAGATTTGCACTAAATGGGTAGCATAACATTACGAGTTTTACTCATCCGCAACCAAATCGAATTATCATGGGTATTTATCATCAAGAAAGCATTTTTAAAAAAATTAAAACATTTTCCAGGATTCCAACTTCAAGAATTACATCAATTAAAAGAGATCCAACAAAGAAGTCTATACCAATAAAATCACTGAAACAATCCGTAAAAGACGGGTACAGTTCTATGGTAATCTCAAACGAAACAGACTTAATAATCTTTAATTTTTTTGATGCAAAACTCAAAACCGTAATGCCCTGGTATATCAAATAAAAATTTCATTTGTTTTGATTAAAACCCGAAAATGCCTTAACAGAAATCTGTTTCGGAAGATGTTAGTAGCACATGGGACAAATCGAGACGAACAGTCCAAAAGAAGACGCGGTATCACTTGGACAGAAGTGTAGTGGTCAGTCAAGAATTTTAGGCTACAATTCCTAAAAGTTAAAAAAGTTGGGTGATAGTGATTGCATGGAGCAGAGTTTGGATCCAGGGCAGTTGTAACAGGGATTCAAAACATTCAGAAGACTTATAATGTAAGCATCCAAGCAGCAACGACACCAAAGTAGATCGGAAAGTCAGAAAAATTAGGAGTTAGCAAGACGTCATTTGGAGGCAGATGGTAGGGAAAGAATTATTCATATTGGCCAAAGGCACTCCGCACTGCGATGGTAAGGGGGGGGGGGGGGGGAGATCTGCATACAACTGGACTGCACGGGCTGGGAAGAGATCGGTCTTCGATCGATCGGTGGTCGGTCGATCGTGACTGGTCTAGTTGTCTTGGATCGTCATCAGCAGATTGAGCTTGGGAAGGTCTAGGAAGTTGTACAGACTTCCTATGCAGCCAGAGGACTACGAAGTGGTGTAGCGAGGCGACTTCACCAACAGTAAAACACGTGGGAGCTAGCCAGTGACTTATAAACAACGTAGAAGGCAATGATTAAAGCAACATGCAGGGAGTGACGGTCTATGGAAGTCTAGAGGAAGCTAGGAGAGGCCTTGTTGTACATAAATGATATAATAAAGTGTATATATGTACATTCACTTACTGAGAGTTTTATTTTTAAGTGCTACTGCTCACATGACTAAGAGGTTACCCAGAGTTTATATGTTCCTCTTGGGAGCGGCAAGGCGGACAAAAGAAAGAAAGTTTGCTTGTCCAACACAGAAGAGTGCAAACAGACCAACTCAAAACGAATGAAGGACTTCTGGGCTCAAAAGAAAATAAAACTCGCCACCAAATGCAAGAAGCCTTGACTAGGTACTAGTTGGTTTCCACGAACATACATATATACAAGTTTGCTTTACAGCGGTTGCTTTACATTTTAATTTCGGTCCGTACATCACAGCCCCGCAATTCCATCGATTTTACGGCGATTGTGATGAAATTTAGCTAAAATATGTATTTCATTAACCGAAAAAACACATTCGTTGACAAATACCGGAAAGTATTTCTGTTGTACCTCATACGACATAAAAATGTTCAATCTTCGTCTGGAGTATTTCTATGTATTTTCACATTTCATGAAATAGATTTCTAAAGTTGTAAAAATAAGACCCTCCTTCCCTTTCCGTACTTAAATATATGAAAAATTTCAGTATTATGACACTTTATTAGGACATCCAATGAAAAGTTTTTTGGACAAGATACGTTCACGAGGAGTTTTTTTTTTTTTTTTTTTTACATTATTCTGTAAACAAAAAACAGCAGCTGATTGATCGTCTATTATGAAATTTCACAATCACGTGTTTTCTGTTGACCACAAAATAGATTCTTTATAAAAGCTCAAAAAATATATTTAGGGTTCCTTGCTACGCATAGAACAGAGGGATGGATTTTTTCCTCGCATATTCCATCCAATGTGGTCCCGTTGAACAGGAATTCAAAGAAACAGCTGAAGCAGTTCCACTAGTCTTCCCCCTATTACGCTGTTTCAGGGTACGACGTATCGACGGCTTTGTTTCAGCCCTTATTCCACCCTCTGCTACTTCAAGCCAGCTGGACCTGGCTCTGTCAGCTGCGCTTTTCTTCCACTAGACCGCCAGGCTACATGCAGGCTTGTCGTAATCCTTTCTTTTTACACGCTTTATTTTAGGTCGACTGTATGAATGTAACGAAATCTTCGAATTCAATTTTCACCCACCGCCAGACATCCGAATTGTTTGAAATTTTGCACGCGTATTAAGATCTGATGACAATACAATAATTTCATAGCTGTATTGTTGTATTCTCATTACTTTTATAGGAAGAACAGAAAACTGATATAATGTAACGGAATCTTCGAATTCAATTTTCACTCACTTCCAGATGTCCGAATTGTTTGAAATTTTGCACGCCTATTATGAACCGATGAGAATACAATATTTTCATAGCTAAGTCCAGGTACACTCTTTACTTTGACGGTAAAACGTCTTAACAAATTAAGAAACACGCTTTTCGTAGCAATGTGAATTAAAAAGTTTTAATAATCTTCAAATATAGTTATAGTTCAGTATAACTAAATTATTTGAATAAGCTTAAGACAAAAGTAAAGTCATTGATAAAAAACTTAACTGCAGTATAAAAATGAGCGTATGGTGCTAGGTATCAGTTGTCTTAAATTTTTTATCGCTATGACAGCTGTATTATGAAAGTAAACAGAGAGCACACCACGATTTTTTACATTAAAGCTGTTATTTTGTTCAATGACTTTATTCATATGTTAAGCTTATTCAAAAATCTAAGTTTACTAAACTAGGGACCTTTTTTAAACTATAATATTATTCATCAATCATTCGCACGCTGTAAGGTTTCATATCATAAGTCCAGAATCCTGACTTACCGGCTGGTCTGACAGCGGTTTTTCGTAATCAACTAATCGAATGTCGGTTTTAGTATCATAAAGAACACATTTTAAAAACAAAATTGATGCTTATCATACGGAACACAAATTAGATGCTTTCCCGACAGATCGCAAAGCTTAACACCCATCGCTGTCTCGTAACTTACTATCGCTGCGATAGAAAATTCTCAGTGGCAGTGGCGTAATCCTATTGTTAAGTTTAAAAAAATAACGTAAATAATACAAAGTTTATCCAGTTTACAAGTAAAATGCTACTTAAAATACGCACCTAGGATTTGTATTTCTTTTCTTGCTAACCCGCTCCAGTTGTTCACATTGTTACCTCAATCTTGATCCCACATCTTATCTCTGAGATTCTGAAGACAGTATTCTTTCAATTTTTTATTTCATACAGCAGGTCGGTTTTAAGCTTCTGCAATCAATTTCTCTGTCTCTAAAACGTTTCGCATTATGTTACTATCACACTCCTTGTAAGACGTGACTTCGTAATAACATTTGTTTAGAGGGCAAACAGCATCAGTTGCAAGCGTGTGTAGGCTCATACCTGTCTGAGAAACCTATTGTCATTTGGGATTGTAGCGTCGGTAGATTGGAATCCGGATCCAGTTTCATTTCTTTAATCTGCTACTTCTAGGATGATGCAGTTAAATGATCGAGGCACTGAAAATATACGCGCGCATTAACCCAGGTAGGTTTGAAAAGCGAGATGGAACAACTTAAGTTAGATGTTGTTGGGATTAGCGAGATTAAATGGAAGGACGCACAGGATTTCTGGTCTGGGGAACACAGGATGATTAGCACACAAGCTGTCAATGGAGTCACTGGTGTGAGATTTGTAATGAACAAGAAAGTAGGAAAACGGGTGAGTTATTATGAACAGTTTAGTGACAGGATTATTTTGATGAGGTTAGAAACTAATCCCGCCCCAACCACGTTAGTACAAGTGTATATGCCAACATCGCAGGAAGATGACGAAAAAATAGAGAAAATATACACCGAAATTGAAGAATTAATCCAATATGTGAAGGGGGAGGAAAATCTAATAATCATGGGTGATTGGAATGCGATAGTTGGAGAAGGAAAAGAAGGGTATACTATAGGAAGTTTTGGTCTAGGAGAAAGAAATGAGCGGGAAGCAGGTTGCTAGAATTTTGTGAAAGATATAAGCAAGTAGAGGCAAATGCACTGTTTGAGAACCATGCAACAAGGGCCTAGAAACGTCCTGGGGATACAGGCAGATATCAGCTACATCATATCATGGTCAAACAGAGATTCAGGAACCAAGTTCTAGACTGTAAAGCGTACCCAGGACAGACATAGACTCTGACCATAATTTGATAGTAATGAACTGTAGGCTGAAATTGAAGCGAATAAGGAAGCAGCATAAGCAGAACAGACTGGAAGTAAAACAATCTAGTACGGGAGAAAAATTAGCAAAAATGGTAGACTTGGGTCTAAGAAATAACTCTGAAATGAGCTCAAACGAGGACAAATGGAATGCATTAAAGACCGAAATAATGAATAATGAAAGCTTGGATCACAGAAGAAATGTTGGAATTGATGGATCAGAGAGAAGTTACAAAATTGCACAGGATGAAGCAGAAAGAGAGCAATGCAGGCAATTTAGAAATCAAATAAATAGGAAATGCAAAAAAGCAAAAGAAAAATGTGAAGTAGTAGAAAATGAAATTTTCGTAGGTAAAGTAGATGTTGCATATAGGAAGATCAAACAAATTTTGGAGAATTTATGAAAAGCTGCCGATGTCAAACCTCTTTTAATCTCAGAAGATAGAGTTAACCGATGGAAGGAACACATTGAGAAACTGTATGATGGGGACTACATGAACAATAGCTTAATAGACAAGGAAGACGATGTTAACATTGATGACTTAGGAGATCCTGTTTTAAGGACAGAATTTAATGGAGCTCTGAATGACTTGAAAGCAAATAAGGCAGTTGGAATTGATGAGATTCCTGCAGAACTTCTTAAATCCCTAGGAGAAGAAGGAATCGAAAGATTATTCAAGATGATATCAAAAATTTATGAAACAGGAAAAATTCCAACTGATTTTAATAAAAATTACATCTTCACACTTCCGGAGAAAGCAAAACCTGACAAATGTGAGAATTATCGCACCATTAGTTTGACATCCAAATTACTGACCAGAATAATATACAGAAGAATGGAAAGGGCAGTAGATGACATAGTAGGTGAAGATCAGTTTGGGTTTAGGAAAAATCGCGGTACAAGGGAAGCAATTTTGGATTTAAGATTAATACTTGAAGGGATACTTTAGTGGCATTCATTGATTTAGAATAAACTTTTGATAATGTTAGGTGGGATAAGATGTTCAAAATTTTAAAGACGGTAGGTCTAAAATATCGAGATAGATGAATACTTTATAAACTATATAAGAATCAAGTGGCTGTAATAAATGTATAGAATCATGAGAGACAAGCATCAGTTAAAAAGGATGTGAGACAAAGTTGTAGTCTATCCCTGTTAATATTCAACTTGTATGTAGAGGAATTAATAACGAAAGTAAAAGAAAAATTTCCATGTGGCATAAGTGTTCAGGGAGAAAAAATCGGTATGCTACGATTTGCTGATGACACTGTCTTGTTAGCAGAAAGGGCTGAGGATATTGAGAAATTGCTGAATGGCATGAAAAAAAATACTGAAGGAAGATATTGGACTGGATATAAATGAAAGCAAGACTAAAGTGATTAAATGTAGCAGAAATGATAAAGATACTAGTAGATTAAATATAAAAATAGGATCGAATGCAATTGGAGAGGTAAGTGAATTCTACTTAGGAATCAAAATTACAACCGATGGCCTAAGCAGGAATGTTGTTAAAAGCAGAATAGCACTAGCAAAAATAGCCTTCATGAAAAAGAGAAATCTTTTAGTTTCAAATATTGATCTAGGAATTAGAAAGAACTGTTTAAGACTCTATGTGTGGGACACAGCACTTAAGGGTAGCGAAACATGGACTTTAGGAATACCGGAAAGAAGGAAAATTGAAGCATTTGAAATGTGGTGCTACGGTAGAATGCTGAAAATTAAGTGGGCAGTAAGAAATGAACGAGGTTTGGAAATGATGGGTGAGGAAAGAAGAGACAGGCTGGTAGGTCATATTTTGAGACATGGTGGATTGGTTAATTTGCTGGTGGAGGGAACAGTCGAAGGTAAGAACTGTAGAGGAAGACAGAGATTAGAACATATGAAGCAAATAATTGAGCACGTGGGTTGTAAGGGATATGTAGAGATGAAGAGGTTAGCACAACATAGGAAGGGATGGAGGATTGCATCAAGCCAGTCGAAAGACTGATGACAGCATAAAAAAAATTTGAACAATTCTATCGACAGATGTAAGTAAAACATTAAACTACAATTATGGTGCGAAATTTCCGAAAATGTAGAGTTTTACATTAAAATAACAATATTTTTAAGTTATTTTTACACTTCTTTGGAACAATCATTCAACCCTAATTCTGTTTACAAATCAGTGAGGCTGAAGTGGATGCCAATGTGCCGAACCACTTTTGGCATATAACACTGAGCGGCGTGAAATTTGACGGCAAATGGATGCGATAGCTGCACCGAGCATAGTGGGGTTGCACGCGCAGCAGGCGTTATCTTGCATATCCTGGCGCATAAATTACAGACAGGTCACGGCACGCGAAATAGAAATAAAACTCTGCTAGATCGAATGGAGCTCGCTTCCCAGCCGAGAGGCAAACAACGTCTCACACAGTGCAGGATGATGTCTATTTCAGCCCAAATAAATTGCTTAAAAAAAAAAAAAAAAAATCCCCCACTGGAATGCTGACACTGAAAAGTTATCAGTTACAGGGATCCGACGTTTTAACATAGTTCATGGTTCTCCTGAATGAACATACGTGGTTTAAGATGTTCTCAGAAACATTTGGAATTTGTTCGAAAGTTTTTAACTATTGAAATAGTTATTTAAGAAATAAAAATGCAACTAGTGCGCATAGAATAATAGTTACGTGCTATGCTGATTATCCTTTGTCAGGTTATTTTTTTTAAAAAACTGTATTTCATTACTCGGGAATTTAAGCATCGAACGAGACAACGAGACCAATTATTGAGAATAGGGAATAAACCGTGGAAATGTGGGGTAGTATTATGGAAAGCTGTATTCTGAAGGAATTAACGATGCAGCAATGCAGCTATCAAAATAGTTATCGGTTACGCAATCAATGCCATTAAAAATCTTTAAAAAATAACAAAATTTCCTGTAATTTATGGTATCTCAAGAGAGAAGCTTAAAACAATGGAAGAGAAAGGCGCTGAGGTGCAACAATAAGCGTTTAACAGAGTTTGGATAGGTGGAGCATGTACGAAGGATTGGACAAGCTCTATCTTAATCCCTTGGTTACTAAGAGCGGGGATTCTACGATATCCGAGGCACTGAAATTTTACGGATTTGATGGTTGTTTCTGATAGATCTCGACGAGAAAAAATCGAAAAGGAAGAATAAGTTTTTTTGGTATCTAGCTTAGTTTCCGAGATATCAAATGTTTAAAAAACGAAAATATACACCTCACTACTAATTATTATCCAAGAAATATGTATTGTTACCTGTTTAAAATTAACGCAGATATATACTAACGATCATTGTTCCATAAGAAAAGGATTTCGTGTATATCTTCGTGTAAAAACCAGAAACGAAACAGAAAGTAGTCAGTAATAAGTTATGCTTAGCGCTGCCATTATTTACCAAAGACGTTGTTTTACTGTAAGCTTCCAACGATTTTGTAGCACAGATATAGCTGTGCTACCTAGGATATTATTAATTTTACACATCTGGCATGGCTGAAAACTTGTTCGAACGAAAATAATTAATATTGTAATAAATGGCTCTGTGTTGTTAGGACGGAGTGAAATATTAACATAAAAAATAAAAAATATGTATTTACTATTTCTCAAGGAAATATATCATGAACATCCATCTTCTAGTTATTACATACAAAATAGACGAGTACGAAAGGTCGCTCAATTACTGACAAATTCTTCCTGTTACATCTAGTGTTGCCCAAATGCAAGAACAAGACGAGACTTGGCCGGTCTTGGTCTTGCATCAATACACCTGGTCTTGGTCTTGGTCTTGCAAAAATGCAAGACCAAGACCGATTTTGGGCAACACTAGTTACATCTGTGAGGCGCGTGCGTAAGACGGTTGAGGTTAGGTTGGAATGCAGCGTGGATCAGAAAGAAAATGTCTTTTGTTAATATCTGTGAAGTAAGGCGGTGGAGATAAGGTTGGAATGCGACGTGGACCACAAGGAAAATGTCATCTATTCATATCTATGAGGACCGTGCGTAAGGCGGTTCTGTGACCTGGACCAGAAGGAATATACGTCTTTTCACATCTGTGAAGTTCATGCGTAAGTTGGTTGAGGTTAGGTTGAAATGTGGCCTGGACCAGAAGGAAAATTCCTATTCACATTTGTGAGGTTCGTGCGTCAGGCAGTTGAGGTTAGGTTGGAATGCAGCCTGGACCAGAAAGAAAATGTCTATTAACATCTGTGAATTTCGTGCATAACACTGTTGAGGTTAGGTTGGAATGCAGCCTGGACCAGAAGAAAAATGTCATTTATTCACATCTGTAAGGTTCGTGCGTAAGGCAGTTGAGGTTAGGTTGGAATGCAGCCTGAACCAAAAGGAAAATGTCTATTCACATCTGTGAGGTTCGTGCGTCAGGCAGTTGAGGTTAGGTTGGATTGCAGCCTGGACCAGCAGGAAAATGTCGTTTATTCACATCTGTGAAATTCGTGCATAAGGCGTTTGAGGTGAGGATGGAATGCGGCCTGGACCAGAAGGAAAATATCACCTATTCACTTGTGTGAGGTTCGTGCGTTGGGCGGTTGCTGTTAGGTTGAAATGCAACCTTGACCAGAAGGAAAATGTCGCCAAGCGCACAACTAATTACCGAGCGTGGTGGTGTAACGGATAGCGTTCTGGCCTCGCATTCGGGAGGACGGCGGTTCGAATCCCCGCCCGGGCATCCAGATTTGGGTTTTCCATGGTTTCCCAAATCACTCCAGGTGAATGCCGGGATGCTTCCTTCAAAAGGCCATGGCCGAATTCCTTCCCATTCCTTGCCCCCATCCTTTCCCGTCTCTAAAGACCACGTTGTTAAAAAGGGACGTTAAACTGTTACAAAAAAAAAAAAAAACAACTAATTTCCGAGATATCGCTCTGGGGTATGCTATGATAACTGCAACTTCATAATTTCTTTGTAAAAACATTGCATGTATCAGAAAATCCACAAAAAGTCATTTTTAGTTCATAACTAAGTAGATGATGTTGCTGCAGAAAATGTAAACATTTTCTACACCCAGAACGCACCACGGGGAAGTATCACTCTACTGCGTTCCATACACACGTAAATGTGCAATATTTATTTTTCTTAGATAAATTAATTAATGTTTGATAAAATAAATTATAGATTTTAATCATTTTTTACGTGTGCAGAAATAACATTGTAAAATTTTAAAAGAAGTCATTTGGAAGTTCATCGTTGTCAGATTGAGCTCCCGATATTAATTTTTCTATGTCTTCACTGTAATTTTGTTCCAAACCTTCATCCAAACGTGATCTTTTTGGTGGCTGAAGCAGGAATTCAATTTCCGGGATTAATGTAGGTGTGTCAATTTCTTTTAATGATAAGCCTTCTTTCATATCGCCATCCGTGAAGCCTGGGAACACTCTTTTAATATTTAGGAGAAATTTGCATGATTTTAGAACCTTTGTTGTTATACTTATTCAGTACATTTTGTCGATAACAGTACAGTGTCATGTATTGGTGGAGAAGTTTTGCAGATTGTCGACATTTGATACTTTTTTTAGTAATTTATTCAGAATTTCTAAATCGTTTATGGTGTTCGTTTTGTCTGTTTCGTTAACAAATTCTCCTATACTATGGTTTGTTTGCAAATGTAGGCTACAGTTTTGGTAGAGAACATTTTCTCAATACCAATGTATTGTTTTGCACTGTCTGTGCATTTCTTTGACGAATCATGGTGAATGTACCGGTAGACATATCACCTCAACTTCTTTTTACTTTTCGAATTAACTTTGAAGAAAAGGCCAGACTTGGTTTCTTTGCAGTATATTCCTAACACAGTTATTGTCATGTGTTCCGTAAGACGGCCACGATTGTATTTTCTTTTTGTCAGAAATGTCTCGTCTATCTGGACCGTCTTACCTTCACCGCCCAGTACAGTGTCGGTAGATATGACTTCAGTTACTTCCCAACAAGAACTATAATAGTCAACAACTATACCACAACTGATTTCTTTTCCATTATTTGAATAACGCCAATATTTTAGGTTCTCAAATACATCATTAATTTTCATGTTTATGGTGAAACTAATAATTATTGCAACAGTCTCCCTAAAAGAAATTCTACAACAACATCCACCGAAGAAAGTACATTGGCATGGATTTATGGTACTGTTGCACCACTTTTTTGTCCTTTTTATTGCGCATCTCCATACCCATCCCAATTTTCAACTATGCCATATACCTCGCTCGCAATTAATTTGCTAAACGAGGTGTATATATTGAAATTGTCTAATTGTGGATGTAGCAGTGGATGTTTTTCACGCATTTCGGAATAAGAAACACCGCGAACAAACGCTACGAGTTTTACTATATTAACAAGAATGTTGTTAAGGTGACAGTCGATAACTGAAGTAGTTACTTCTAGATAAAGGCACTATAAATTTGTATTTATAGATAAGCGTGTTAATGTTATTAACGACGACCTTAAGTTTGATTCTTTGCTCATTATGGTGAAAATACGTCAAACTAAAAACTCGTTTTTTTTCAATTTCCTATAGGTTGGCAGACATGCGCAATGACTTATATTATTAGCATCGTATGTGTTACAATAATCTATGGTACAATAAGGCAGCGCTGAGCGTAATTTACTACTGAATGTTTTTTATGTCATTTCTGGGTTTGTACACGGAAGATCTATACGAATTCCTTTTTTTATGAAACAATGATCTCTCTAATATATATCTACGTTAATTTTTAACAGGTAACAATACATATTTCTTACATAATAAGTAGTAGTGAAGTGTATATTTTCCTTTCATTAAGATGTGATATCTCGGAAACTAAGCGAGATACCAAAAAAATGTATTCTTCATTTTCGATTTGTCTCGTCGAGATTCATCAGAATCAGCCATCAAATCCTTAATATTTCAGTGCCTCGGATATCGTAGTATTGCCCTAAGAGCATTAACTATCGTATCACCAATCCTATATCAAATGCACAGTTTTATTTTTATTTTTTAATTTTTTTTCTAGAAAATCTCTTTCGGCTGTATTTTGTGTGATAAGCTATATCAGGTTCACAGTGAATTTATATCATTGTTAAAAAGCCTCTATTACAGTCACATTATAGCTTTAACTGTAGATGGTGACACCTCGAATTTTTTCACTGTCTCGAAAGGCGTCAATGAGGGTTACACCTCATCCGCACAACTTTTCAATGTAGCCTATACTCCTAGTAAAGCTGGGATGGAGGAATTTCGATAAGTAACATTACTAGTAACCTATGCTTCGATGGCGACACTACTTTCTTTGCCAACATTGAAGATGAACTTGCAGACTTTCTTTTACGAATAAAGTTTATCAGTTTAAACTATGGATTAGATATAAACTTATTGTGATTGATCGAGCAACTGGGGACGAGCTCATAGTAGATTAAGTGAACTAGAGGCAGTAAATGATTTTGTTTAAAAAGTAGTTCTGAGGAAAAATAAGGAGAAGAATCACATTAGGGAAAGTTTCCAAGATGTGGCAGAACAGAGCTCTAACATATGCCAGATAGATACGCCTGGTTGAATCATTTTGTACTTTGTTTTCTCCTGTTACTGTGAATCATGGCTTCAGATTACAACCCTCTTTGATGGTTTAGAGAAGATAAGAGCTGTTAGCGTAGAATGCATTCTTTCTTCCTTAGAACTATATGCCTCATCGACGGAACTGGAAGGAATTTGGACATGGCATTCACTTGGAATGTCGTACCGGAATCTGAACCCGCTTTCTTCCAAATACCAGCCCGAGCGTAACCAATCAACTATCGGTTTCGGTGAGTTTGTACAAATTGGGGATAAACCATTTGCCGTAAGCTATTATTAGTAATAATAATAGTATTTTGTCCCATGATGGATTGGTGGAATTCAGCGACTGTGTTATCAAATTTGGGTTAATATGGAAGACAGCGACCAGTTATTAGTTTCATAAAAGATATTATGCCCTGCTTGCTCTGAAAATTAAATATGGAACAGCTACATTGTCCGTTATTTATTAACAATTGATTTAACCAAGAAACTACAGAAAAATGGCCATTAACAATATTTAATTTTCAAGATCTGCTCCTATTTCGTTCGCAAACAGAAAAAATTTACATTTCGGGCTTCTAATAGTAAGTACTTTGTTTAAATTAAAAATAAGTCGGTAAGAGTTTGAATAACACTACATGCAACAGTCCACAATTTAGGAAACTGCATATCGCCAATGGAGACTGTGTTTACTGAGCGTGACGGGTGAGCGATAACGTTCTGGTCTCGCATTCAGGAGGACGTGGGTTCGAATGCCCGTCCAGCCATACAGATTTGGATTTTTCATGGTTTCTCCAAATCACATCATACCAATTCCGGGATGGTTCCTTCAAAAGGCTCTGGCTGAATTCTTTCCCATTCCTTGCCCCAAGTCCCTTCCCACCTATAATGTTTTCTACATCGACGAGGCGTAAAGCTATTAGAAAGAGAGAGAGAGAGACAATTTTTTTTTTCGATTTAGGTTATTTTCAAATCATTTATTACCAACTGAACTTATTCCATTTTATTTTAACTCGCGCATGAAGATATTATGGCTTGAACCAAAAAACATTAAACAATTCTCAGGAAATTCATTGAGACGGCATCTTTTTTTTATTAATTGCTTCTAAAGTGTTCTCAATAAAAGTAACATTGTCTCTGCCTTTAAGATAAATGCACGAGGTGGCGTATCCAATGCTAGGGCTAGTGAGGTTGTAATGATTGTTACTTAAAGGGATTGAAAAAATGTTAAAAGAACGTTGAAAATTTCTTTGCAAGCGAATATTGTAATAACTCAAGCACCTTCGTGTAAATTATTTGCCCCACTTTATTGAGTTTATCATAAAGTTGAAGATTTCAACAAGTGGAATAAAGTAATATATGGGATAGCATTCATTCTCCGTTATCCGTCGAAATAAATCATGATATTAAATGATGAGTTGTATTACCTGGAAGTAATAGAGATGATCCCTGTGTTTGTAATTCTAAAAGACCACATAAGCAAAATTTTATTGTGTTACACCCAAAATCATCGAATCATCGGCTCATTACAAGTTGTTCACAGACGAAACTACACAGAGTGCTGCACCTGAAACTAACAACATTTTTTACACTGTACTTAGCACTACATTCAGTAATATAAACCAGCGACAAAGATATAAACTGAGGAACCTCTCTTTTGTTTGATAATTATCTTTGACAAAGAAATAAGTATTTTGCTTCACATTATTCATCCCCCATTCTAAATTCAAAGTGTCACTAGTTGATCAGACTCGGATTGTAACTGCTTGGACCAATTAAAAAAAAAATGAGTAAAAAGTTCTTAATACCATTAAACACACAATCGACTTAATTTAGAAAAGCCGTAAACTCATCCAATGCACATTTTTGGAAATGTTTATCTCCTAGCAAAACATTTGGTCTTAGTACCTCTATAGCTCTATAAGCAAAATTTTTTCATTGGGAAGAAGGCAACTTGGAGGGATACAACTGATTTATTAATCGGCAAGAGTCACTTTGAGTAGCAAAAAAATCATGCCAAACAAATGTCGTTGCTGAGAATTAATCAAATAGAATCAAGGTTTTTTTTTTTTTTGTTGCTTTTTTTGCTTTTGCAATGGCTTTGGGGACGCATGGTAGTGATATACTTACTGAGAATATTTTACTATAGTGCAAATATGAAAAGTATATGACTACATTCTTTAAAATGTAGTGCCCCACTGATATGCGCCTGAATGAACTAACCCTTTCGTCTCCCTTCCTCCTGTAACTTATTCAATCTTTAATACACAACGACGAAGATATTGCTATAAGCTGTAGATGGTACTCAAGCGACTATTCGGATCGGAACTGTGGATAACACGGAATGCAGTGATGGTAAATACAAATAAAAGTCTACCATCTAGTCACCCTGTCCTATCCCAGATTGAAAGCCACTTAACTTTTGGCCACAACCTGAAATATTGGGGACACGTGTTCGATACCAGAGTCAAGGAGCGGATCTCGCCAAAGGAATTTTGATGTAAAGTAGGCAGGCAAACTCACGCTAGAAATGACAAAGCCAATTCCAGAACATTGGAGTTTAATAAATTCAAACTAGTCTACAGACACTTTGAAATAGGTTGTTAGGTAATGCTAGGTGCGGGAGAGAAAGTTACTGCTTCCCCAAGTCAGATCCGCTGGTCAACTACGGCAGCATTAATACGCAGCAGTACAGCGATGCAAACTGTACTGCACTACGTAACAACTTGATGGTACTGGCCCTTCCCTGTGGTCTCCGTGATCCTTTATACTAGTTGACAACAGAGAACGTAGTGCCACTTGGCTAATTCTTATTTGCACATGAGCAGCAGCACGTCTGCTCGCCCAGTGTGGTTGTAAACAAAACCAATGGGTGACACAAACTCTTGCGTACATGATACTCCTTTTCCATTTGACCCTGACGGCAGCGCGCCTTCCTATACGGGCTATTTATCCCAACTGACCGTGCTCTGCATCTGACCCTATCTGTAGCGAGCCTTCCTATACGGACAATTTATCCCAACTGACCGTGCTCTGCATCTGACCCTATCTGTAGCACGCCTTCCTATACGGGCTATTTATCCCAACTGACCATGCTCTGCATCTGACCCTATCTGTAGCGAGCCTTCCTATACGGGCAATTTATCCCAACTGACCGTGCTCTGCATCTGACCCTATCTGTAGCATACCTTCCTATACTGGCTATTTATCCCAACTGACCGTGCTCTGCATCTGACCCTATCTGTAGCGAGCCTTCCTATACGGGCAATTTATCCCAACTGACCGTGCTCTGCATCTGACCCTATCTGTAGCACGCCTTCCTATACGGGCTATTTATCCCAACTGACCGTGCTCTGTATCTGACCCTATCTGTAGCGAGCCTTCCTATACGGGCAATTTATCCCAACTGACCGTGCTCTGCATCTGACCCTATCTGTAGCACGCCTTCCTATACGGGCTATTTATCCCAACTGACCGTGCTCTGCATCTGACGCTATCTGTAGCGAGCCTTCCTATACGGGCAATTTATCCCAACTGACCGTGCTCTGCATCTGACCCTATCTGTAGCACGCCTTCCTATACGGGCTATTTATCCCAACTGACCGTGCTCTGCATCTGACCCTATCTGTAGCGAGCCTTCCTATACGGGCAATTTATCCCAACTGACCGTGCTCTGCATCTGACCCTATCTGTAGCACGCCTTCCTATACGGGCTATTTATCCCAATTGACCGTGCTCTGCATCTGACCCTATCTGTAGCGAGCCTTCCTATACGGGCAATTTATCCCAACTGACGGTGCGCTCCAGCGCGCCTGCCAGCTCGGCTGTCCACCACGTGTGGTCAACACAGCTCGGCATTCCAAAGGCGACATCTAGATATCTTTTAACAATTATATTTTACTTTAATATTGAGTATATTACAACCCTATTCACGAAGCCTCCTTCGATCCAGCTTCTATTGATCGGTGCCCGTCTCAGAGACTTTAGATAGACCGCTTACCTGGGAATTCGATGTACAACAATGTTCAAGCAACATTACAAAAAAGATATCGGCTACTCAAAGGCACATACATTCGGCTTTCTGTCGAATGCGGAAGTGAAGTCACGATACCAATCAGCGAACCGACTGCGGTCAAGCGCTCACAGTTATAGCTGCAGAACCGAAATCTACGCCTATTGTTGATACGTTCTCTCAGACAAGTATACTACCTGTTCAAAGTCGTCGTGAAAAATCTGTTTTAGGACACGAAACAAGCGTCTGTACTAAAGCCACTGGTGGAACTATAACCAAGCTTCTGAGCACCTAAAATCTGGACAGACCTTCTAACTGCCGTAAAACATATGCTTACTGTATTCAAAAAAAATTGTTCTCTGGACGTAGAACTGAGAAAATCTATCCTGGAGATCCTACAAATCTAATATCAAGGCTGAGAGTGGATTTTAACACACTCCAACTGTTAATGTTTGGATAGATTTCGGCAGATTCATAGAAGGTAACGTAGAAGTAGGCGCTCTATTCAGCAACTTTGACGGAGAGGTAGCAGAAATACTTCAGGCTATCCAATGTCCAGATAGTAAACTACCTTTCTCATTGACCGCCATGCAGCTATAGCAGTACTTACCTTCAACACACTAATTAATTCTAGCTTAACAATTTAATACAAAAGTCAGTTATACGAAATGATTACAAAAGAATCAGAGTTAAGACTGCAGTTGGTTCCCAACCACGTGGTGGTTTATTTATATACTTAGTTTAATTGGAATGGAGTGCACACTCCAGTGACAATTCACCTTCACACCCATTTTTCCCCTTGCTTGTTCCCACCTACTTTGCTCTTTACAACTTTTATCTTTTCACTTCGATACATTTCTCCTAATTCTTATACCAATAACTTTCCACGCCTTGTCCCCAATTTAAGCCTTGTACACTCCCAACACTCTCTTCACCCTCTTCCTGTCTTCCAGTGAATCTCACTCCAGCTCCTTTATCACATCCGTTACTATTTGTGTTTCTAGTAGTGTTGTAGATTTGTGAAAAAAAAAAAAAAACCATGAAAAAAACCTAGCAGCCTTGTTTTTTTTTCTAATTTTTTTTTCAGAAAACAATATATTTGATAAATTATAGTTTTACTAGCTGGTACCCACGACTTCGTTCGTGTTTGTAAACAATTTTTATTGACAGCTACCGACATCTAACAACCATAGTGCACGACAGGAGATACGATTCTACTACCATATACAAACACCAATGCTCTATGTTATGTAGTTTTGGCAGAAAAGTGACATTTGCGGAGGCACATGTCTTTCGTCGAAATACGAAAATATCCTTGAACGGCCACTTTCAACCACCATATCTCCCACACTACCACAGTTACTGAAATTCGGCCGATGTTGTGATCAAAAGGCGACTCTGTGTTACTACCACACACAAACGCCAGTGATCTGCGATAGATAGTTTTAGCTGAAAAGTGATACACCATGACACATGCGTCTTTGGCAGAAATATGAAATTGCCGCAGGTCGACAGTAGTGTCTATACGCCGGTCGGCGCCATCAAAGGGAACGTTAATTAGCATGCGCATTAACGCTAATTGATTTTAATTGAATTGCGTGGGGTCCTTAATTGATTTTAATTGATTTTAATTGAATTGCGTGGGGTCCTTAATTGATTTTAATTGATTTTAATTGATTTGCGTGGGGGGAGCCCTAATTGATTTTAATTAAGGCTAATTGAATTGCGTGGGGTCCTAATTGAATTAAGGAGGGGAGCCGAGGAACTAGGGGAGTTTAATTGAATTAAGGAGGGGAGCCGCTGCAATCTCACATCTGTAACCTCAGATTGACCTTATTATTTCCTTATGTACAGCGGTCAGCGGACAGTTTTTTCCCCATGGTTTTAATTAATGCTAATTGAATTGCGGGGAGGGGGTCTCACATCTGTAACCTCAGATTGATCTTATTATTTCCTTATGTACAGCGGTCAGCGGACAGTTTTTTCCCCATGTATTCTTATGGAGGATGGAGTGAGCCCACTTTCCCCCCCCATGGCGGGGAGCCTTAATTGATTTTAATTAATGCTAATTGAATTGCGGGGAGGGGGTCTCACATCTGTAACCTCAGATTGATCTTATTATTTCCTTATGTACAGCGGTCAGCGGACAGTTTTTCCCCATGTATTCTTATGGACCTGTCTTTGCAGACAGTTTGGAGCGGAGGGGAGCCGAGGAACTAGGGGAGTTTAATTGAATGCGGGTCCGTAATTGAATGCGCCACACCCGAATTATCGCTCCCCTCCGGAAGCCATCAATTATCGCTCCCCTCCGGAAGCCATCAATTATCGCTCCCCACGCAGCTGCAGGATGCGGGTCCGTAATTGAATGCACACACCCGGAAGCCATCAATTATCGCTCCCCTCGCAGCTGCACGATGCGGGTTCGTAATTGAATGAGCACAGCTGCACCACACCCTAATTATCGCTCCCCTCGCAGCTGCATGATGCGGGTTCGTAATTGAATGAGCACAGCTGCACCACACTCGAATTATCGCTCCCCTCGCAGCTGCATGATGCGGGTTCGTAATTGAATGCGCACAGCTGCACCACTTTTATCATCGTGGGCGCAGTCTTCCCACACCAATTCTCCATGGCTCCAGACGCGTGTATAAATAGGGCTGAGACGCCCCTTCTGCCATCCAGTCTTCTCTGAGTCGTCGAGCTGAAAACTTCAATCATCGCAATGTCTTCTGAGGATCTTAGCTTATTCAGCGATATTGGTAAGTAAATTATTGTTATTTAACTTGTTTTTTCTGGCTGTTTTAAATTCTTTCACATATACTGATGAGCTTTTTTTTTCTGCTTCAGACATTGATGAAATTCTCGCTGAGGATGATTTCGGTAATGATAATTTTTCAAAGTAATTAGATTTATGAAAATGTATAGTGCTGAAGCAGTAGTCTATATTATTAATTTATTTGTTCGCAGGTGATTTGGATATTTCATTCAGCGACCTTTTTTATTTCAGTACGTATTTATCTATAGATTTTTTTTTCCATGTCTTTATAACTATTGCTAATACATTTTTTCTTTTTCAGATGAACCATCACGCGCAGAGAAGCGTAAGGGTAATTCTCAAGAAATAAGTAGCCCAAAAAGAGCTTGTGATTGCTCACAATGGAGCATGCTCCCAAATATTGACGTGGATGTGCCGCAGAGCATGTCACCACCACATAGCATGCCGCCAACTCCGCCACCACAATGGGTTCTTCCACAACCACCAGCACACTGGAATATCGGTAAGTCCAGTACATCAGTAATTTACCTATATTATTTTATGCTTACAAAATTATGTTTTTTCATGATACTAAAACATTTTTCTCCTTTTTTTATGTTTCAGAGGGGGCGGTCGGACACCCAGCCAACGAGGCAGTTCCGCCACCAATATGGCGACCATGGGAGACGTCAGGACTTAGCCGACCGCCCGCCACAGCAGCAGCACCTCGCCTGTCCAGCCGCCCATCGCCGGGCCCAAGTCGACCACAGCCGGGACCTAGCCGACAGTATGCCAGTCCATCGCCGGGCCCAAGTCGACCACAGCCGGGACCCAGCCGACAGTATGCCAGTCCATCGCCGGGCCCAAGTCGAGCACAGCCGGGACCCAGCCGACAGTATGCCGGTCCATCGCCGGGACCCAGCCGGCACTTCAACAACCCACTGCCGGGGCCCAGCCGACAGTATGCAGGTCCATCGCCGGGGCCCAGCGGCCAGTCCGCCGACCCATCGCCCGGCTCCAGCCGCCCATCGCCGGGGCCAAGTCGGCAGTATGCCGGTGCAGGGGCAGCCTTATGCAGTCATGATCATGCAGCAACGATAGGTGAGTCAGCAGTATCGCGATTAGTCCTTGAAGACAGGCTTAGTGCATTTAAAAATAGAATTTATTCCGGGGCAATTTCAAATTCTCTAAATTTTATTGATCCAATGAATTTCATTGATGCTTGCTTTAAACTTGTTGCCGGTAAAGTTCGCGAAATTGTGGATAATCGGTCCTCCCCATCTGTAAAGGTGCAGGTTGGACTGATTAACACATATAAAATACAGAAGGAAATGATTTTAGAAACCGCTCGTATGTGCTTTTTAACTAAAATGCGTGAGGTCACAACAAGCACTTGCCTGTCGGATTGGTATGAAAAATATGTGAAGTCGGAGCTCAGAGTAAAATTGTGTGAGTTTCAAGAAAGGACAAGTGGCAAAACTCTCGATAGAATAGAATCCCTCGACATTAGCATTTCTAATTTTCAACCTTTCTATCGTGGGTCTTCCTATGTTGCTCTGCCACTTGATATCTGTAGAAAGCAAGCCGTCATCAATGTTAAAAACAATAATGACGAGTACTGCTTTTTATGGACACTTCTTGCAGCTCAAGTAAAGGCGCCGAAAAAACATGCGTACCTAGTCAGTAATTATATGGAAGCCTTCGCCAACCACCGTTTCGATTTTTCAGGTATTGAGTTTCCGGTAAAACTCTCTGACATTTCTAAATTTGAGAGGCAAAATCCAGACTATTCTGTAAATGTTTTCGGTCTGGATGAAGTTAAAGGTAAACATGTAGTTTCCGGAGCCCTCCATCACACTGCAGACAAACGCGTTCACCACATTAACATGTTGATGATTACCGACGGCAGTGGGAAAAAATTCCATTACTGTTGGATTCACGACTTGCCGCGGCTAGTCAGTTCTTCTTTAAGTTTGCATGAGCATACTATATTTATTTGTGACAGATGTCTGCAACATTTTGGACGCAAAGATCTCCTGGACCGCCACGAGATTGACTGTGCAAGGGTTGATCCTGTAAGAGTGGATTTACCCGGCGACGACGATAAAACCTTAAAGTTTAAGGATTTTGTGCACCAAGAGCGTGTACCCGTCGTCGTTTACGCGGATTTTGAAAGTTTATTGCTACCTTATGATTCTTGCAGTCCCCCACCCAACGCCTCTCACACTACTTTAGTCCAGAAACATCTCCCTTTCGCTGCCGCATACCAGGTCGTTTGTCCACTCGTACCTAGTCTGTCGCGTTTCAACTCCTTCAGGGGAAAAAATCCTGAAAAATGGCTTGTTGACGAACTCGTCAAACTTGCCAAGAAAGTTGATAAAATTTACAAGAGGTGCATTCCTCTTGTAATGACAGACGAGCAAGAAGCAAAGTTTGCTGATGCTACGGTATGCCACATCTGCGAGAAAGACATTGAACCGGGGACTGTCAAGGTCCGCGATCATTGTCATATCACAGGTGAATTTAGGGGGGCTGCACATAATGATTGCAATTTGCAGTATAAGACTAAAAAGTACATACCCATTTTCTTTCACAATCTTTCTGGGTATGATGCTCATTTCATTGTAATGGCATTATCAAAACTCGATTCCGAAGGAATGGACGTGCTTCCCATCAACACAGAACGTTATATTTCTTTTTCGAAAAAGATTGAATTCACTTCAATCACGTTAAGGTTTCTGGACTCATACCGGTTCATGCAGCTCCCATTAGACAAACTGGTTGGAACCCTTGAGGACGACGACATGGACATTACTAGTGCTCATTTCACCGACCCCGAGAAGTTCCAATTAGTTAAACGGAAAGGTGTCTTCCCTTACGAATACATGGATTCGTGGGATAAGCTCACCGAGGCCACGCTTCCTCCAAAATCAAAATTCTACAGTTCGTTGTCGGAGTCACACATTTCTGATGAAGATTACGAACACGCGACAAAGGTGTGGCGGACCTTCCAGATCAAGACTTTGGGCGAATATGCAAGTCTGTACATGGACACAGATGTGCGGTTACTTGCAGATCTGTTTGAGAAATTTAGGAGTGTATGTTTGGGGAAGTACACCCTGGACCCCGCCCACTATTTCACATCCCCAGGCCTTTCGTGGCAGGCTATGTTAAGGAGCACGCGTGTCGAACTGGACCTTCTGACGGATATCGACATGCTGCTCTTTTTCGAACGAGGTATTCGCGGAGGTATTTGCCAGTGCGTCCACAGGTATGCGAAGGCAAATAACCGGTACATGTCGGAGTACAACCGCGAGGCGTCTGAAGATTTTATAATGTACTTCGACGTAAACAATCTTTACGGCTGGGCCATGTCGGAGTATCTACCCTCTGGTGGGTTTCAATGGCTTTCGGCTAAAGAGATTGCTAGCATAGATTTCATGAGCGTTGCAGCTGACTCACCTAGGGGGTTCGTATTGGAGGTAGACCTTACGATTCCTCAGGATAAACACGACGTTTTAGCAGACCTACCGCCATGTCCAGACCACAAAGCCCCAGAAGGTTCTACCCTCCCCAAGCTGATGACCACACTGGAGAACAAGGTACGGTATGTTCTCCATTACCGAGTCCTCCAGCAATGTGTAGGCTTGGGGCTGCAGGTGACCGAAATACACCGGGTAATATCTTTCAATCAGTCACCGTGGTTGAAAGAATACATATCTCTCAATACGTGTTCTCGCCGTGACGCCAAAACAGATTTCGAGAGAGATTTTTACAAACTGATGAACAATTCAATTTTCGGCAAGACTATGGAGAACATTCGAAAACACCGCGACGTGAAATTGTGTACAGCATGGGTGGGCCGCCGCGGTGCCCGCAAACACATAGCTTCACCACACTTTAAGCAAGTAACAGTTTTCAACAAGAACTTTGTGGCCGTGGAGATGGCGAAAGCTAGGATAGTTTTTAATAAACCTGTGTATGTCGGAATGTGCATTCTTGACCTGTCTAAACTGAGGATGTACAGATTTCATTATGAATTTGCCATTCCTCAGTTTAGAAGCCCTAAATTGCTATATATGGATACAGACAGCTTCATCTACTTGGTGCGGAACTGCGATCCATATGAAGTGATGCGACGCAACGGGGAGGAGTTCGACACGTCTGGTTATAGCACCGGCAACCGTTATGGGATAGAGTCCCACAATGAAAAGGTTGTCGGTGTTATGAAGGACGAAGCGAATGGCACCCTGATTGCGGAGTTTGCTGGGTTAAGGGCAAAAATGTATGCATTCCGGCTCGAGACAGACCAGACCTCTAGACGGGCTAAAGGTTTGGCTGGCTCAGTCACTAGAAAGCTGCAGATGGAGGATTACATAAATTGCCTCCATGGCGAAACACCCAGGTACCATCTGCAGCAAAGGATCACATCAACCCTTCATGTTGTAAATACTGTTCAAATATCCAAACTGGGTCTGTCTAGAACGGACGATAAGCGGTATATTTTCCCCGACGGGATAGAGACCCTCCCGTGGGGGCACAAGTCTGTAAATAATGTGTGAATGTTTTGTAAATATACCGTTTATCCGTGTTTCTAGTTTGTAAATATGTATCAATTTTGTAAATATGTAGATAAGTTAGGACTCTGTAAAAATCTCAGTTTATCAAGTTAGGACGCTGCATAAAATATAAATTGGCTGCTGGGGGAGTGCTGCTGAATTGCTTTGCATGACATTTTGTTTGCTGAGCTGTACGCTCATTTGCATTATATTAACGTAATTGAAGAAGAAAAAAAAAACATTGTAAAATAGACTAAGTGTACACAAGAAATTATTGCTGTACATAGATTGTAAGTTTGCTGAGCTGTATGCTCATTTGCATTATATTAACGTAATTGAAAAAAAAAAAACATTGTAAAATAGACTAAGTGTACACAAGAAATTATTGCTGTACATAGATTGTAAGTTTGCTGAGCTGTATGCTCATTTGCATTATATTAACGTAATTGAATGAAAAAAAAATACAATTGTTAGAAAAAAAAATAAGTTTATTTATTAAGGGAAAAAAATGTATTTTACATTTTAAATAAATCTTTTTTATGAATCCACGTGTTATGTGATTTATCAAAACCCAACCACTTCACCAAGATCATATTTTTCCTTCTCTTTATCACTCGTTCAACCAAAAAAAAAAATGTACTTGTAAGTTTTGTTAGTTGTAATTCTTGCTGGTAAAATGCTCCTGCAATATCTTTACACTGATAGTCTTTAAGCAAATAAGTTACAGGATTTGTTAATTTCACTTTACTGATGGTAAACACTTCCGTTGACCATTCTATGATCCTCGGTGGTCTCTCGTTCAGGAGGATCCCGGTGTGAATCCCCAATTCTGTTGTGTCATAATTATGAAAACCGACCAGTCAGAGAAAAAGAACAAAGTATCGAGAATTACAGGGAGCAAGAGAGAAGCATAATTTCATGAAAAAATATACAGTTTCAGTAAGAAGCATGAAAATCTCATAAATTCCATTAAATTTAATGAAAAAAAAGATTAAAATATGTAAAATATTACCAAAATTACGTAATTTCCTTCCAAAACAATATGTCGTTGGTTGACATGACAATTACACATGCGTGCACCACAGAGTGCAGTGCCCAACTATATGATGTGTTTTCATTTCTACAACTGGCTACAGAAAAGTGTCATATATGTACAAAAAATATATGTTCGGATGTAGCGACATTTCCCAGACAAACCTGCACGGCCCCTCCAACACACACATCACATTACCGTCAGGGAGTGCAAAGGATGAAAACTACAGATGTTATCGATCAAAGGGGCAAAGGTTAGGAAAACTATGTGATAAGTATTCACAACGCATACAATCTTCCAATCATGATAGGGTGAGCAAAGGATGAAAGCAAACTATGTGTGCATCACAGAACTAAATACAATCAAAGGTGCTGACATAACGTATCAGACACATTAACGCACACACAAGTCTTAACAAAAACCACTATCATGAAGGTGGAATAAGTTAGCGTAAGTTCAGGTTAATTCTTATTTTCCATAAATTCAGAGTGTATGTGAAGCGATAATGAGGGTGGGATGCACTAGAGGTGGATGCGCGTCAAATATAGGAAAATATTGGTTAAAAAATTATGGCACTTTCTGAGACAGAACTTATGTTGAGGTCTGGTTAATACAGAATGTTAAAGTGTTTGTTATAGTTGGTTAGAGTAAATTCAGGTTAGGTTATTTCAACTCACCTTCTCATGGTGCCACTGATACATGGAAATCCAAATACTGTTTGCTGAGGTTGCTTGGGCCCCACAGTAAGCAGCTGCTGCGTAGAAAAATACAAACGCGTAGCGCAAAATACCGGTCTTCTTAGGTCGCGCAAAATACCGGTCTTCTTATGCCGCGGTGGGGCCCAAGCCGCCTCAGCAA
>JARYHS010013630.1:213511732-213613024 GCA_031002005.1 Vandiemenella viatica
ATATATTAATATCCATAGAGGCCTAATCAACTTGAAGTCATACCAAAGATAATCCTAACGCGCCTTTGTTTTGTTTTGATTGAGGGAAAAGAAAAGTGTTGTTTTTACTATTTTCCTTCCAGTTTTTGCGTTTTTTCTCTCCATAAGAACCTTCCTTGTGCCTTAACGAAAATATAAAAAAAAGAATTAGCCGAATTGGTCCAGGCGTTGTTGAGTTATGCGCTTACCAACACATTTTGCGATTCATTTTTATATTATAGATTTATGGAACTTACGTTTTACATATGTATTTTAAATCTTACTAAATCATATAATGTCTTACATGATGATTCATAAATGTATCTATATAGGTAAAATAATTTTTTATTCATCCTCTATGTCGGTACCACATTCACTAGTATCAGTACTACCAACACTAGTTCGGTCGGAGTCGGAATTTTTTGTTTCTTCTTCTGTCTCCTCTAGATCCGTAACTTCAGAAATAGTTACGTTTTCTTTTACTGGTTGTATTGTATACAAAAGCTTTTGAGATTTCAATTTTAAATTGTGAGCAAAGTACACAATGTGCATAATGACTGCGCCGATAGTTCTGTATTACGGTCTTTTAAGTTTTAATTTAAATCTATTATCATACAAAATTGGAGCTTTATTTGTTTTCAATCGTTGGTTAACGCCAATGGTTGCAAGGAAATGATTCATAATTACTGACAATTACTCAGTATCACTATACGCTGCGAGTTTAACAAGTATACGAATATAAGGAAAGCACAATAAGTAATAAAAAGGGGCAAAAAACCGTAGATAAATTAAAATTCCTACTTTTTTAAAAAAGATTCGTAGGTTTACAGATAAATTTGTAGGGCCTGGCAGCACTAGTTCAAATAGCGAGTATCAATCCAAACAATGGGGAATGGGGATTCCTTCTCACGCAATCTAGCCTTTTCGGGAAGTCCCCATTCGTAAAAGAAAACTTCAGTCAATGTTGTCAATATTTTTGTAATTTTTTTTCTACTGACCAGAAAAATATATAAGAACGAAGACTTTCCCGGCGTATGACTGCAATGTAGTCTTCACGGGTGTACCGCCGGATAGTGTTGTGGAAACACAATAGTAAGCCGTCGCCGAGGCCACGCGGACATGTATATAAGGAAGAGCGGCACCCGAACCATCTCAGCCCCCAGACGGCTGCCAGCAGCCAGCGAACACGTTTTTTTTTTTTTTTGTTTTTTTTTTTTTTATCTTTCATTCCCCTGGCTGATGGCCAGGGGCGGGCCGTTGTAGAGCGAGAAGCTCTTTTCAGCCTTAGTATAAACATTTATTTTTTAACTTTATTTTATCGACTCATTTTATACATTATTTCCTTATTTTTTATCAGGTGGGGAATATGGGTTAAGCGGAAACTGTGGACGGAAAGTCCTTAATATGTTGTGCTGATCGTTGTTTTTATGGGATCATAGCAGCTATCAGCTGGGTAAGCAGCTGGACGATCTTGGTCAGTGCCTGGTGGTCGAGGCCGTTGCTGGCCCTGTCGTCTTGGACGGGGCGCCTGGAGCAGAGCTCACAACTGGTCCCTTGATTGGTGCGCTTGTCATCATGGCTGCTCCTTCGGTATAGTGCTTGTCCTCTTCCTGCCCCTTCTTGTGATGGACAGTATCTTGCTCTGGCGTTGTCTGCTTCGTGGCTGGATCCTGCGCCGTGTAGGTGGTCCTGGTGGTGGGGGGGTGCTCGTCCCACCCTCCCTCTGTCGTCGGCAGCTGTCTTGTTTCGATGTTTCCGTGCGAGGAATTTTCTTCCTCCACGGAGCTTTCTTCTTGACAGCAGTGGGGTGTTGCCCTGATTTCTTAAGCTGTTGACTGCTTCTTGCTGGCCTGGCTGGACATCGGGAGAAACACGATGCATGCCGACCCGAGCAATTTGCGCAGGTCGGTGTTGCGTCTCTCGGGCGACTGCATGACTTTACGCTGTGAGCGCCCGCGCAGCGAACACAGCGTTCGTCATCCGTGCAGTCCTTGACCTTGTGGCCCCAGGCTTGGCAGCGGAAGCATTGCTCACTCTTGTATGGTCTCTGCTTCTTCTGCTCTTGAGTGGCCTGGGGCTTTGCAGTCAGTCTTGGATGGTAAATGATGCCGTTTTCCTGGAGTAACTTGATAGCAGCTGCCATGTCAGCTGGCCGTACAAATATGGCGTCCCATTTCCTTTCGTCCTGCTCGATGGTAGATACTTCCTTATTGGCTGGTTCGAAGCGAAGACGTAGATCCGGGCTTGCTGCTACTGCATCACTTGTTGCAGCATATGAAACCCCCTCTGGGCTTGTAACTGGCGACATCTGCTGGGCGTGGGCCGGGGAGCCCGTTGGCGTGGCTTCTTCCTCCGTCGTAGTCTGGTCCGTCCATTCTCGGCTGTCATCTTCGATGTTGGACAGGTCCAGCAGCTTGAAGCTGAAAGTCGTCCCTGAAGAGCCTCGGGGTGTGTCCTCAGTTGGTGACTGGGGAGTACTCGTCTGGGAGTACAATACGCCTTCCGACAAAATTTGCTTTTTCATGAGGTCCACTAATGGTACCCCTGTCTGATCAGAGGTAAACGTGGACATGGATGGCGATTCCGTGTATCCCTGATGCCATGAAATCTCCTTGGCAGGGTTTGTGGGCTGTTTTGCTTTTCTTGCAGCCGACGCTGAAGCTTCTTCCTTGATTCTTCGCTGCTTGGCGAAGTATTCTTCAGCGACCACCCTCGTTAAGCGGCAATTTCGTGGCTCAGAGTTTGGAGTAGACTGGGTGTTGCGCTGGTATTCACTTGCCGTAGCCACATGGAAAGGCTTAGGCACAATGGGCGCTGGCGAGCGCTGCCCATTGCCGTCCCGGCGGCCACTTGGACCCGACCCGCCTACTCCGCAGCGCTGACTGACCGGTGGAGCATCCTGCAGCTTGGTCACCGTCCGGCGCGGCGAGAGCGCCGTGGTGGGGAGTCTGCGCGCCATACGCTGCGCAGTCGCCTGTACCTGTCGCTCCCAGTCTGTCGCTCTGAATGGTGACCAGCGAACACGGATCGAACGCTCGCCACCTTTAAGTCGAAAGCCGGGCCTCATATAGAGCCGTCGCCGTAAACGTCGAGATGGGACGTAGGAACAAGAAGCGAGGAGTGAGCCAGGCGGAAGAAATCCCGCCATCACCACCGACGTTCTGGAGCGAAGAAACCCAGGCAAGTATGGAGTTTCTTCGCAAATGGACTGCAGACGTTCAACTGGAACTAGCGTCACAGCCGGCATGTGCCGTCCACGGCGTATCAGCGCTCCAGCCGGCATGTGCCGTCCACGGCGAACTACCAGCGCCTGACCCGCCCCCCCCCTCTCCCGGACAGCGTCGCCGCTGACGAGGAGGGGCGGGAGGACATGGAGACCGAAGAAGATGCTACTGAAGAGGGTCAAGTACTGACCATCAACGCGACTCCGCCGCAGCTCGGCGCAATCCTCGGCTGGCTGCAGCGGCTCACGACTAAGCCACTGTTTGCGTGGCCGGTGAAGAACGGGATGAAAATCATGGCCTGCTGCCCGGCTGACCATGCCATCCTAGTCGCCAAGCTGAAGGACCCCCCGCCAGAGGGGCAGCTCAGGACGACGGAACCCACCGAGGACACACCGCCTCCAACTACTGAGGACACAGCGCCGCCGCCTCCAACTACAAGGAACGCCAGTACCCAGTGCAGCAGAAGGGCCCACAAACCAGACATCGCGCAGTGTTTCAAATGCCAGAGATTTGAACACTACGCCAAGCACTGCACCAACACGCTTAGGTGCGTGCGCTGTGGGGAGGGGCACCAGCTGGCGGCCTGCCCAGACCAAAGGAGAACCCCACCTGCTGCAACTGTGGGGGAAATCATGCCGCCTGCCACCGCTCCTGCCCTGAAAGGAAGCGACTGCAGCGAGAAAAGAAAGCGGGACGACCAACGAAGCCTGCTCCCTCTACCCAGAGGGGCTCAAAAAGCAAAGTTCGTCAGACTGACAAGGAAGCTGCCACGACCAGCCACCAAAGGCATCGTCACGTCCCGAGCCCTGACAAGAAACTGCCACGCAGTAACATGGGGAAGAAGAAGAGGACAACACGCCACGGAAGAGAGGCTTGCTGCCGTCACACCTGCGCTCGCCAAGACACCGAGCACCAGGATGATAGACTGCAGCCTCTCATCCAGCTCCTCACGGAACTGCTAACGGACTTCCGCTAAGGGAAGTCGCGCCAATAGCGCGCCCGAGAGCAACAGCTGCTCTCCCTTAAGACCTTTCCACCGCGCGAAGACCACCGGTCATCGCCATAAGAGGATTTAATCTTCTGCCAACAGAGACGACATTCCTACAGCGAGGTACAACCCGTCTACTATTGTCGAGGAGTAAATGCCGAAAGGCAACAAACTCCAACAAACTCAACTACAATATGGCTGGAGCTGATATTGGCTGCTGTGTGTGAACCATCTCAGTATCTGTGGGTCAGCCGACCATTACAGATGTCTCTACACCTGAAGAAGACGGCAGAGCCAGCCGTCGAAATATTGTGTTTCCACAACACTATCTGGCGGTACACCCGTGAAGACTACATTGCAGAAAAATATAGTAGATTTAAAAGTAAGATAAGTACTTAGTATAAACTCTAAAACAGTCATATTAAACGATAAATGCTCTAAAAATTTGAAATTTAGTAGTTATGAAAAAAAAATGTGACCCAGATAAAAAACATGTTTTTTTTTTTTCACAGTTATTTTTTCCATGTTTTTTTTTTTTTTCAAGTCAGAAAAAAAAGTTTTTTTTACAACACTAGTTTCTAGCTAAAGTTTTGTAACCCATTTCACTTACTTCTCTGGTATATTACTTCGTCACTACATCAACAAGTAAAGGATTTTAAAACTTTTTTCCACTACCTATTCAATGTTTTCTGCCCAGTTGACTTTGTTATCAAATGTTATGCCAAGGTATTTACATATCAAATCTTCAACAAGAATTTCTTTCACCATCTTATAATCATAATCGGTATTTAGTTTTTTAAGTGGGTACGTAATAAACTGACTCTTCTTTGGATTTATCTTCATCCCATGTTGACTTACCATCTAGATATACTGTCCAGATTACCCTGCAGCTGTTCATAGTCTTCTACCGTTTTGATCCTAAGATATAGCCCTTTTTTCTTTTTTTTATGCCTCGTTGACGGCTAAGTTCATTAGAGGCGGGATGGGACTGGGGACAAGGAACGGGAAGGAATTCTGCCTTGGCCTTTTTTTTAAGGAAGCATCCCTGCATTCGCCTGGAGTGATTTAGGAAAACCATAGAAAACCCAAATCCCTAATATATAGTATTATATCATCTGCAAATAACCTAACTTCTGACAGTATACTATTAACACAATCATTGATTAGAATAACGAATAGCAATGATCCCAAAACACTAGCGTGTGGCACTTTAAGGAAACATAAGAGTTGACTCGTTGGCTACACTTGGCGCTTTATTCCCACAATCGGTATATAGTACATTTCTTACATCTGTGAAGACTGTAATCAACGCCTCTGTGAGCATCTTCATAAGAACTAAAGTAATATCAGCTACACCATGCAAAAGCTGGAAACCACCTTAATTAAATTACTTAAACCACCAATTTCACATCCCCTTCCTGGCATCCATATTTGGGTTTCCATGGTTTCCCCAAATCACTCCAAGCGAATGCCGAGATGCTTCTTTCAAAAAGGCCATGGCCGAATTACTTCCCGTTCCTTGTGCACAGTCTAATCCCGTCTCTACTCACCTCGACATCGACGAGGCGTAAAGTCATAAGTGAAAAAAAAAAAAATACTTCACCTTCCAGTGAGTGGAATGACAGACCAATACTATCAACGTCATCTTTCAGTCCCCTGAGTGCCCAGTGTGTGGCATAAGAGATGTCGCCAGTGTGGACGAGCAGCAGCCATATACTACCGCCCATCTTTACTGATCAGAAAAATGTCAGTTATGTGTGTTGACTGCAGAAGAAGACGGTTCAAACCTGAGACTCCTCAATGCTAAAAATCACGCAATACATAAAAACTAAGTTGTTCTGTAAACTATAATAATGCATATTCTTCAACAAAACAAAATTGATCAATGTAATGTTCCTCCTCTTATCTCTGTGAAACAATGAGGAATTGTGTAATAATGGAGGTTTTCTCGGCGTTGAATATGAACAAAATCCTCTTGGGTAACTAGCCGACTGAGTCTATCGATAAAACACGACGTTTTGGCGGTCATAACCTCTGACTTAACAATGGTGACAGAGGTTATGACCGCCAAAACGTCGTGTTTTATCGATGGACTCAGTCGCCTAGTTACACAGGAAGATTTTATTTAACGAAGAATTGTTACGAGGCTATACAGAATATGACTTTTATTGTTATCAAACAAAATTCTATTCCTTACCCCGTTAATAAAGGGGGAGAATGATCCACCGTGGTACACATGCGAAGTCAAAAGATTACTTAAAAAACAAAGGAAAATACACGCACGCTCAAGAAGGAAGGGGTGTCGCAGCGATTTAGAAACCTTAGCTGATTTAAGAGGACGTATTAAGAATGTAAAGCGCGAGGCCTTTAACGATTTTCCCTCCCCTCTCTCTCTCTAAGAGTCTCACAGAAAACCCAAAGAAATTTTGGTCGTATGTACGAAAAGTTAATTGTACCAGCACTAATTCGTGAAGGTTCCGAGGTTAATGAAAGCCGCGATAAAACTAACGTACTTAATACTGTATTCAAAAATTCATTTACAAATGAACATAAGGATAGTATTCCCGTTTTCCCACACCATGGCGAGTCGGTGATGGAATCATTACGAATAGATACTGCAGGTATCGTTAAACAGTTAGAGCTCCTGAAGTGGTGGAAAGCACCGGGCCCGGATGGAATTCCAGTAAGAGTATTTTCAGAGTATGCGGCGGAAATCGGGCCATTTCTGTCTGATATATTCAGTAAATCATTAGAAGAGCGAAAAGTACCTTCAGACTGGAAAATCGCGCAAGTAACATCCGATTTTCAAAAAAGGTGATCGAAGTGATCCTGGGAACTATCGTCCCATATCTATAACATCTGTTTGTAGTAGAGTTATGGAGCATATTATATGCTCGAACATTATGAATTTTCTAGATTATAATAATTTGCTTACAACAAATCAACATGGATTTCGGAAGAAAAGATCATGTGAAACACAGCTGGCCCTATTTACACACGACGTAATGAAAGTTATCGATAGCAGGTTCACAAGTAGATGCAATTTTTTAGATTTCCAGAAAGCCTTTGACTCCTGTGCCACACAACCGCCTTTTAGCGAAGCTTCGAGCGTACGGTATATCGGATCAGCCTTTGTGAATGGATAAAGGATTTTCTAACTGGTCGGTCGCAGTATGTCTGTCGTTGAAGGAGAAAGTTCTTCTAATCTAGATGTTACATCGGGTGTACCTCAAGGAAGTGTAATAGGACCACTTCTTTTCTTAATTTTTATAAACGATCTCGGAGACAAAGTGAAAAGCCTTTTTAGATTGTTTGCTGATGATGCGGTTATTTATAGGGAAGTAAGAACTTTGGCCGATTGCTTAGAAATTCAGCGCGATCTGGATGTTATTTTGGCTTGGTGTCGCTGAGTGGCAACTTACTCTAAACTTGTAAAAAGTGCAAGACAATGAGCATAACTAACAAAAAGAATCCGATTGTTCAGAAATACGAGTTAAACAAGTACAGTTATTGATATGGTCGATTCTATTAAATATTTGGGAGTAACAGTACAAAGGAACATGAAATGGGACATACACATTAATTCTTTAGTAGGTAGAGCTAATTCTAGGCTGCGATTCATAGGTAGAATCTTGAAAAATTGTAATGAACAAACAAAGGAGATAGCGTACAAATCTCTTGTGCGTCCACATTTGGATTATTGTTGTGCCATTTGGGACCCGTTTCGTAAGGGACTTGATCGAAAGTATAGAGAAAGTACATGAGAAGAGCCGCTCGATTCGTGACCGCTTGCTACAGTCCTTAGGGGGCATCCATAAATTACGTGAGGTCAAATGGGGGAGGGGGGGTCCGGCGAAATCTCACCAAATCTCATCGGGGGGGGGGGGGTCTACGGAAATCTCACGTGAGGTTTTGAAATTTTTTTTCACATAGTAGAGCTAAACAAAAAAAAGTTACAAATTGCGCGAAAAGCGATTTTAGGGAGGAATTTCGTCGAAAAAACGGATTTTGAAGGGTGAGACCTAAAAAAAATGGGGGGGTATCTCACGGACCATATCTCACCAGAGAGGGGGGGGGGGGTTCCGGCCATATCTCACGAAATCTCACCAGAGGGGATGGAGGGGGGGGTCCGGAAATCCGGAAAAACACCTCACGTAATTTATGGATGCCCCCTTATGAAAGCGTCACAGAACTGATTAGTAGATTAGGTTGGGAGTCTCTGGTAGATAGACGACACACGTTTCGTTTAAACTTATTGGAAAACATGCGTACTCCCACTTTCAGTTTTGAGTGTAGTGAAATACTTCTTCCACCAACCTATTTGAGTCGGAAGGACAGGAAAGACAAAATTAGAGAAATAAGGTGCCGGACTGATTCTTATATGAATTCTTTTTTCCCTCGTACCATTAGGGATTGGAATGCACAGCAAAGAGATTAGGTTTGGTGCTGAGCACCCTCTGCCACCCACAATTTTGTGAATTGCAGAGTATATATATAGATGTATATGTAGATAGATGTGCTGCATCACGAAAAAAAAAATGTGAATGTTACACTGATCTTCATCAAAATTAAGCAAACGAAGATTTATTATTAAATTCAATGGTTGCAATGTATTCCAGTTTGTAAAAACGCTGCAAACACATGGTTTATCTGAACGATTGATCAGATACACTGCCGGTAACACGCTTTAAAAGCTGGCGACTTTCGCTTCAAGGTCGCTTGCTTATCATCAGCTGCTACTACTACAGATCTTTCCTTAAATCTGCTTTCTCGGCATACAAAGAGCCGAAGTAGCGAAAAACAACCAATTAATTTTTGTTGTCCGAGACAGAAGACAGCATCAACATACGAGCTTCTTCAATAGCAGAATCTATATTTATTTTAGCATCACAAAAGTAGTATTCTCACCAGTACTAAAGAAAGTTATTTTTTGAACTTTGAATTACTTTTATTTCTTCTCACAAAAAGATGTGTTGAAAGTGAAAGATACAATTCAATGTAATGTAGACACCTGGGTGGCACACACGCTGTACGAAAGGCCGACTTACCGTTAATCTTAGCTCTTTTTTTATTTATAACGAGAAAAGAAGCTAACAAATTCAAGTCTATTGTATACAGGAGGACTTGTATCTGAATGCACATTTATTACAGCATAAGGTTAATGTTAGGTACTGGGAACAGACCACTTTATGAATAGGATGTATATTATTAAATTACTATTTTCTTTTTATATTATAACAGCTTCAGTATAAAATACAAATAGGCTGTATTAGTGGGTTTATTTTAATGTTAAGAATAGGTTATGTTTTCAAATAATATCTAGATTTGTAATACATAGATACAGATGTTTAAACATTTTGATAAATGAGAAACTAGGCAAACAGTCTTGAGTGACCAAATAACAGACTATGGCAGATGCTATCAACAAAAAATTCTAACAACTGAAATGTTGAATTGCAGTTGTTCCCAAAAAAAATTTGTCGTCTTTAATGGGTGACAAGTAGGAAGAACACAGCAATCTGCTGTACTGGGAGTGACGTGTGGTGCCATTCCTGGCTTTCCACTCTGTTATCATGCTGGTATTACCCTTACTCCTCTCTTACTATTTTCGGTTTCCAGTACCTCTTAATTCGTTCTACGTAATGGAATGCAACTAATTTTATACCATCTGGTAAGAATAAAGCGAAAAAAGTGAATATTATATCACTCAGATTAGAATGATTGCACCTTAGAACAACACCTGATTCGCGTTGCAGATGAAATGTTTGAGAAAAATATTTCATACAGTAGTATTTGTAAGGGGGTCGAAAGTTATGCCGCGAAACAAACCTCCACGCTGTCGAATGAACCCTATGCGCTGCAAACATTTTCAAAGTGCTAGGAAATGATGAGGGCTCATGAATTGTGTATAAAAGGCTGTATAAGTTTCAGGAGGAAATGAAGCGACTTAGTGCTTTACGCCTCGTGGACGGCTAAGGTCATTAGAGGCGGAATGGGAGTGGGGACAAGGGACGAAACCCAAATCTGGATGCCCGGACGGGGATTTGAACCCGCGTCCTCCCAAATGCGAGGCTAGAACGCTAACCGTTCACCCACCACGCTTGGTGGGTAAATACGAGTACGGTAGTTCCATGATGAGCGATACTAATATCAGCAAAAAGCTTTACTTGGTAAAAAACAACAATTGATTAATATCATCCTACGAATCACTCCAGTTATCAAACTGGTTAAGAAATATTATCATGACGAATCAGTCAGCTGTAATTCAGCCCGACCTGTATAATTCAAACAATAGAGTATAGATCAAATGAATTATATTGCATTTCAGTATTTTCGGATGAAATTTCACGTTCATTCAGTTTTGTTTTTCGTAATTTGATATGGGCGTAAGTAATTCGAGTATTTACCGGAAATGTGTGAGGGAAGAGGTCATGTAAGAGCAATGTTTAAAATTACGACTAAAATACATTTTGTTCAATATTTACCTCCTTTTTGTTTCATTTCCCCACTTTCTTCATTCTTAACGAACTATTTTTTAGTTTTGGAAGCTACGTATTACCACAATCATACTTTCCTCTCTGGTTTTAAGTCATCTCTAGCGGTTGAATAACCTATTGTTTTCTCATCAACGTACATTGATTTACAATATCAACATTTCATTCAATGACCATTAAAACATTTATTCCGATCTCCTGTGGAATTTTAATACGAGTGGTTACTCGAAGCCTGTTCATCTTGCGCTAAAATTTAGTATCGAGGAGATAGTAAAACATTCTGTTGCTGTAATTTGTATACAGCATATGTGTTGGTGCTTTTCTTTTCTCTATCTTTCTCTTACTTATGGCTTTACGCCTTGTCGACCTCGAGGTCATTAGAGGCGGGATGGGACTGAAGACAAGGAAGGGAAGGAATTCGGCCATGGCCTTTTGAAGGAAGCTTCCCGGCATTCGCTTGGAGTGATTTGGGGAAACCATGGATTACACAAATCTGGATGGCCGAAAGAGGATTCGAACCATCGACCTCTTGACCGCGCGGGCAGAGCGTTACCATTCTTCCACTATGCTCGGTAGGTTTTTCTCAAACGGTTGTCTCCAGTCAACTGCAGGTCCACCATCCAAAATGTAAATATTTCCAATGTTATTTTGTAGCTGATGTGACTGCTTTACTTGAAGGAGGACGTGACGGCTGATATACCCTGTGTTGTTATTAGTAGTAGTAGATCCAATAATTCTAGACAGTTATCATCATGGTTTATTTAGAATTTTACTTTTATTTATTACACTAGCTGGTACCCACGACTTCGTTCGTTACTGTAAAGAATTTGGATTGACAGCTACCGAAATCTAACCACCTTAGTGCGTCATAGGAGACTCGATGCTATTACCACACACGAACGCCAGTCATCTGCGGTTTTTTTTTTTTTTAACTGTTTAACGTCCCTTTTTAACAACGTGGACTTTAGAGACGGGAAAGGATGGGGACAAGGAATGGGAAGGAATTCGGCCATGGCCTTTTGAAGGAAGCATCCCGGCATTCACCTGGAGTGATTTGGGGAAACCATGGAAAACCCAAATCTGGATGCCCGGACGGGGATTCGAACCGCCGTCCTCCCGAATGCGAGGCCAGAACGAGTCATCTGCGATATGTAGTTCAGGCACCAAAGTAAAATATACGAACACACATGTTATTGGTCGAAATACGAAAATATCCTAGATCGGCCATTTTCAACCACCATGTTTCCTACACTACCACAGTTACCGAAATTCGGCCAACGTTGTGATCGACGGGTGACTTTGTGCTACTGCCACACACAAACACCAGTGATCTGATCTAGATAGTTTTGGCTGAAAAGTGATATACCATGACACATACGTTTTTGTTAGAAATATGAAAGTGCCGCAGGTCGACCACTTTCAACCACCATATCTCCCACACCCCCATAGCTACCGACATCTAACCACCATAGTACACGATAGGAGACACGATACCACCACCACACACAAACACCAATGGTATATGCTATGTAGTTGTGGCAGCAGAGTGACATATACGGAGACACATGTCTTTCGTCGAAATACGAAAATACCCTAGATCGGCCCTCTTTCAACCACCATATCTCCCACACTACCACAGTTACCGAAATTCGGCCAACGTTGTGATCGACCGGTGATTCTGTGCTACTACCACAAACAAACAACAGTGATCTGCGCTAGATAGTTTTGGCTGAAAAGTGATACACCATGACACAGACGTTTTTGGTAGAAATATGAAAGTGCCACAGGTCGACCACTTTCAACCACCATATCTCCCACGCCCCCTTTGCTATCGACAGCTAACCACCATAGTACACGATAGGAGACACGATACCACTACCACAAACAAACACCATTGGTGTATACTGTGTAGTTGTGACTAGCAGAGTGACATATACGGAGACACATGTCTTTGGTCGAAATACGAAAATGCCCTGCATCGACCACTTTTAACCATCTTATCTCCCACATCCCCACAGCTATTGGCATTCGGTCAACGTTGTGCACGACAGGAAACTCCATGCTACCCACACACAAACACCAGTGATATGTGCTAGGTAGTGGTGGCTGAAAAGTGAAATATTTATATATGTATAAGATTAAGCTGAGGTTATAACAAACTGTAAGTTAACAACTACAATTATTTATTTTGGGTTCGATCAAATAATTTAAAAAAAATCAATGAATGCACTCTAAGTATGTGTTTTGTAACTAGCACCGTGTTATTACCAGAGATATAATTTCGCTTTTCTCAAGCGACCGGTGGAAATGATGAGATTAAACTTTCCGTGACCGAGCCAGGTGGGATGGCGGTTAATGCGCGGGCTTGACTGTCGCGATGACGCCGTTCCTTCCCCTTCCCCTTTCGATTTTCCATGGTTTCCCGAAATCACCCGAAGAGAATGAGTGTTCCTTCAAAAAAAAGGCATGGCCGATTTCCTTTCTCGTTTCTTGACGAAAATTATACCCCGGTTTTAACGATCTACAAGTTGACATCGCTGAGCCATAAAGGGAGCGTCCATAAACCACGTGGCTCTATTTTGGCCTCCCTTGAATCCTCCCTCTCCCCCCTCCCCTCCACGTAGCCTGACGTGCATTTGCCTCCCGAGTTCCTTGTGACTCGTAGCTTTTTTCCCTATTAATTGGAGAAGACATTTTTGCACTGTTTTCTCTTGACAGACTATCGTTAAAGTACATAATGAACACAACTGACAATTGCGTTGTGTACTTTTCTATAATTATAAATATTCTTTAATAAATGTTGTCACTAGCCAATCCTGCAAATGATCAATTGTTTGCAAAAACCTCTTTCTCAGCTACAGTCATGGATCCGTTTCTTCGAAAGGTGTTACTAAAACAATTATCCTTATCTCCATTTATCTTGTTCATTAATTAATAAAATGGAGCAAACTATACCCGCCTAGTAGAAAAATAAAAAATAAAAAGAGCAGCCTTTTTGTTTTTTATTGCAAATCTGTCACCTTTCTTTCTATACTACCAGCGAATGATTCCTTGATCTGATTAAATGGTAACTATAGCTCATTGGACAATGAAAACTCTGAAAAACAGTGAGTCTCGTAAAGTTTATTGTACAGCGCCACTTCAGGTCAAAATCTGAACTGAAAACAACACTTCAGCGAGCACTGTAAATAAAGTTGCACTGATATTCACTTAACAGAACAAAATTAGAATTATTTTAAAAATGAACCGTGTGGTTACACGCGAACGATCCTAATCGAAACGGCTTTATTCTAAACCATCGAAACAATACGAACTGTCACTGCCTTGAAAAAATTTCGCATGACATCTGTAAGCGAATATGAGTCAATGTATGGCATGTCTAATGTTTTTTTGAATCGTAATGAGCCGTTGCGTATCGTTTACCTCAAATGCGCCGGCTGCGTGCAACCCAACGCTATGACTTCATGCCACACGCATGCGAAGCACGGTGGGTATATAGGATATTCAAATTACATGCGGCGAAATTTGAATGACGGAAATAAATATCTACATGCTGCTGAGTGTTCTGTACCTTATTTTAACAGTGACAAATTATATGAATAAAAAGCTACGTGGTTTGGCTCGGACTTTACTCCCCCCCCCACGAAACTCAGCTTAGCTTTCTACCAAAGTCAAGTAGTTTATGAACGCTCCCAAAGCCCTAATAATAATTCTAAACAAGTGTTAAAATTCCCATCCAGCCATCCAAATTTCTGTTTTCATTTATTTCCCAAAATTGAATTCATGCGAATGCTGGATGGGATGATGCCTTAAAAAGTTTGTCTCCAAATCCGTTTCCATTTCTTGCTATCAGTACTTTCCCTCCTCTAAAACCTTGATGTAGACGAGGCATAGGAAGAAACAAATCTCTAATAAAAATAAAAGCACCTGGACTTGGCTTGATACTTGTTTCTCAAGAGTTCAGCGAACTGCATGTTAATACGCAACAGAAATTAATCTCTAACAAAATAAGTAACATAAAATCTTCTGGCAAAGCTCTGAACATCTCAAGACATCATTATTTTTTCTGTTCTCTCTGTAACGATGGTAGTTATCTCCCCCCCCCCCCCACACACAAACTGTAAATTATTCCTGAGATGTGACTGATGCATTTATCAGCATCTGTCATGTGGATTCTTGTAAGCAGGGTTTCTCAACCAAAAGGGAAAGGGGGAACGTGGAGGTGTAGGAGATTTTGAGGGGAGTCATGGAATGTTAATAAGCGAAACGTACATAAACTTAGTAAATATATATGTCGGATCTGGAGTATGGGGCTAGCTATTAGATGGAGCCACAGACGCAGCGAGCAGGATGCCAGCGCCACAGTGACTGCAGTCACAACTACGAGGGGCTACTTAAAGGGCAGAGCACAGCACACGAGGCTCTCTTCGTGCCTGATCATCGAGGCAACATCACTCCGCTATCTGTCATTGTGTATTGTGAGACCGAGTCTAATAAACCGGATGCTTGTATCAGCTGTGTTCTCGTAGTTTCTCTGCACTGTCCGAGGGATTTCCCCAGCCTACCTTCGCTCATGAACCATCTACCTCGAGCGTGAACGCCATTCGACCCACCCGACTCCTGATCTTTCCCGAATGGATTCGACATATAAATGTTAGAGAAATTGGACAAATAGTGAAATCTTATAAACAATGAATCTTATTAAACACATTTTAACTTTTTTTAAAAATGTAAATGACAATTTTTTATTATTATTATTATTATTATTATTATTGCTTTTCAGTATAGTTTTATGGGATGGGAAGTGTAACTTCAAGCAATAGTCCACAGGGAGCGTACACCCAAAAACATTGAGAAGCCGTGCTTTAAACAAATGTTCCGTACGGACCGTAATGAATTCATCTACCAAAATCTTCTCCTGCAACTTCTACTTATATGGAAGGATTCCTTGCAGACGTGACCCTGATTTTCGTATAGTCCACCAGCAGAGTTAGTAGTTTAGAGTTTCGTATAGAAACGTTTCTGGAGGCTCCATATAACACCTCAAAGACTTTCAAACCTTTCGCGTACATCAAGCCAGTTTTGTTGTTGCTATATTTAATGGTAAGCATGCGTAACCGAAGAAGACAGTTCGAATGATCAGATTGACATTTAAAGCAGCATCGTGAATGACCAACTGCTTACATTATGCAGGTAAGGTGAATGCTTAGAGCGCGTAGCTGGCCGCAGCGTGGCCTTGCGTGTAGTCGAGGGTCAGTCGGTAACGATCAGTCGAGACTGGACGGTCGATAGTCGAGACTCGCTATACTGCCCACGCTGCACTGCGACGGCCACCACCATACTATTGTTACGTAATAGTGGTCTTCCACTTGATCGATACGAAAGAAATGACGTAAGTCCGGATACATACATAAAACAGAGGTCAGTTCTAACGGAGACCTTTGTAATATTGACTGCCTTGTGATTCAGAAGCATTGACCATTTGACAAGTCAAATAGGCAATACGGATTTACCTTCGAACAAGTTAAACTTCATGCAGTTTACATTGCCCTTAAGGAGTTATTCATGTGGTATATATAAGAAGAAAAAAACTGCTTCCAGGTGCTTTGGTGCGCATATGTCCAATGTAAAGAAGTAAAAAGCAGGCATCCTGACTCTTCGAGCGCAGCCACAGTTCATTTTTTATTCCTTTACACGTCGTTTCAACATTTTAATAGCTGGTGGTTCCATACCTACGGTGTAATTATTGGACTAATAACTGCTAATCGCTTTTGATGATAGGGAAAGTGAACTGGTATGTGATCAATAGTGCGAGTGAAATACGAGCCATTCCCTCATTAGCCGTAGTGATTTATCGAAACCATGGAAAACAGAAATCTGTAGAGCGGTAAGAGGGTTTGAATCCACTTCTCCCCGAATTTCAGGCACGAACATTACCAGCTAGTGTGTATCAATTGCGCGCAAAACTAACTCTTCTTATTCATATCTCGAATAAAGTCCAATATTAGCACCTTACCATAATACAAGCTCCAAGAGAGACGGTATTTTCATAAACTCAATTTGTACGATACTCTCTTGGTAACTTATTCTAATACCTGATTTCCTTACCTACGAAAAAATACCTTCCTACGCCCTTGTGCCTGCAATCAAGTTCCAGCTTATGACCGAGCATGGTAGTGTAACGGTTAGCGTTCGGCCTCGCATTCGGGAGGACGGCGGTTCGAATCCCCGTCCGGGCATCCAGATTTGGGTTTTCCATGGTTTCCCAAATCACTCCAGGCAAATGCCGGGATGCTTCCTTCAAAAGGCCATGGCCAAATTCCTTCCCATTCCTTGCCCCCCCCCCCCCCATCCTTTCCCGTCTCTAAAAGACCTCGCTGTTAGAGAGACGCATCTTTTCTTTCCATGTATTACTTTTAATTATTACACCAATATCGTTCCACGCTTCATCACCAATATATGCCTTGTACGCTCCTAGCACTCTCTTCACCCTCCTCACCCACCTTCAAAGATCCCATTCCAGCTCTTTTATGATATAGGTTACTGGTTGTGTGCTGCGGTAAATCTAGCAGCCCTTCTTTGCACTGCCTCCAACTCCTGTATTTGATACCCAAAATGTGGGTCCCATACTACACCACCATATTCAAGCAATGATGGTCTGACCAAAGTTTTGTAACCCAATTCCTTTATTTCCCTCGTACATCCCCTCATCACTCTCTCCAACAAGTGAAGGATTTTGAAACCTTTTCCTACTAACCGTCCAATGTGCCTTATACAGTTGAGCTTGTTATCAAATGTTATGTGAAGATATTTACATTTCAAGTCTTCAACAATCAATTCTTTCCCCACCTTATAATCATAATGAACCTTTAGTTTTTTAAATTATTTGTGTATGTAATAAGCTGACTCTTCTTCGCAGTTATCTTCACCCCAGCTACGAGTAGATATCTTTTCCAGGTCAACCTGCAGTTGTTCACAGTCCTCTACCATTTTAATCCTTAGCATTATGTCATCTGCAAACAACATAACTTCTGATAGTAAAGCATGAACACAATTATTCAATCGCCTTAGACCACGCTTCAAAATGCATGTTTTCAGTTAGTTACTGCAAAGAGAAAAGGCAAGGCGGTGTATTTTGATCGATGGTCTAAAGACGTACTGTCAAAGAAGCTGCGACGGCAGCGCGAATTCGTCCCCTATTCAGTCCAACAGGATGATGACAGAAGAGTCGGGTCAAAGTCAGAGTACTCTCTCATCTTTTATGGACTACTTTGAAGAGATTGTTGCTGAGGAAAGTACGACCAGTACAGGGACATCAAAGGAAAAAATACAGTAGCAACGGAAAATGTTTATTTAAATAGTATTAAGAATATATCATGTCATGATAATCCATAAATTCGGTAGAAAGCAAGAAGAGATAAATTTCTGTGTGTTGACGAAGCTTGCAGCAAAATGCTTGTCCGCACCAGGAAGCTTTGTTTATTTGGGGCGGCTTTTCTCTGAACCTGGGAATTTCTACGAGAAGAAATGGAGAAAACTACTGCTTGACAATGCAGAAAAATTAGTATTTCTGCATCTTCCACTACTAAAATTCAATGATGATGATTCACGCGAATAGATATTTTTGTTAGTTTGGCTTTGTGGAAGTTGATTAAGCCCGATTATTTTTGAAATTATTTATTATATCAGGCAATTATCCACCTACCAAAAAAAAAAATCCTAAGTATTCTGTATTCGGCCGAATAGTACCTAGATATTCGGCATTCGGCCGACAGAATAGGCGGAATACCGAATAGTTGACGAATATTCGTTGCAAGTCTAATTTCAATCTCTCCATTACTTTACCTACCACTGATGTCAGACTGATTGGCCTATAATTTTCGACTCTATTTCTCACCCCTCCTTTATGCACCGATACTAATATCGCACTTTTCCTGTCCTCTTTTAAGTAGCAAATATCCAGATTCAATTTAAATAAGTCATTAAATTGTCCATATATTTGAATTACTTGGTTAGAAGGTAAAAGTTTGCTTCGTTTAGCGCGAAAGCGATCAGAAGCGCTGAGCTGTAAAGAATCATGGTTACTTCCAATAAGCTTTAAGGCCAAATTGTTTATGTCCATCGTAACAGCGACAGGCTCAAAGGAAGAGCAGACAGAAACTAAACACGATCAGTTAACTTCCCTGATCTACGAAGCGGTAAGAGATTGTCTTGAAAAAAAAAAAAAAACACTGTTCTCTTCATTTAGGTGACAAAAGCACAAAGTAACTGTGGACTTGCAGCTCTCGATCCACAATAGTTAAAACAAACTGCTTTGAACGTAATCATGAATACAGTAAGACGTGAAATCTTCATCGTAGTAAACGGGGAGTTAATAATCTTCTTACCTGGAACTAAGAGCTGTTTCATGACAATATTAGATACGTGCCGCCTCGTAAATCCACCTGCTGCCCGGAAACACGCTATCGGCTTGAATAGCAACAGGCACCAACCACAGGCAACGCCACACCTTGTAAATACGATGCGATTTGTTCCACACGTCTGTTATTTTTCTTCGGCTTTCATAAGGAATATTAGTTTGGCAGCCGAGGACGATGACTTCGGCCTTGACATTTAAACGAGCAACTTTATGCACGAACATGCGGAAAATCGATGTTAACTTTTAGCAATCTGAGATTAAGGTGGGCAGTTTATTTTCAGTCTGTATACATCCTGCTGCTAAGATTATCATCACATGTGGTATAGTAAACTAGAGAAGAAGAGGAGATGGTGCGTGGTATTAGCGTGTCCACGGCAACATTGACAGAATAAACGCATTAGCGTGCGCTGTTCATGTGATGTTTCACTCCCTCTATCTTTCCTGCCGGATTTGTTAGATTTTCTACGCGTACACGACATTTGATTTACATTTTTTAGGTAATTTTCAATAGTTTATGCTTAAAAATTACAGTTAATCAGATTAAAATCAATCATATTTGCACAGATCTTACGCATTTTACAAACACATTGCAGTACTTACTTCCCCCCCCCCCCCCCCCCACCCACACACACAAAATTTAGTCCAACATTCCTTAAGCAACAGAACGTAAAGCACCGATAACAAATGAAATATGTGTTGTGTGCAGTACCGGATTAACCACGTAGCAAGAGTTAGCAAATGCTACGGGCCCCGCGTCTTCTGCGCGCGGGGGGGGGGGGGGGGAGACACGCCTAGACTTCTCGGGGGCCTCCCCGTCAGGCCGGCCAGATGAGCGACCTTTTTTTTTTTTATCTCCTACCACTGCTCCGGTCGGCGAAAACCAAGGGCTCCTCCTTCACATTTGCTAAGGGCCCCGCGTTGTTTTAATCCGGCTATGGTTGTGTGAAGTCCGTGCAGAAAGAAGAAAAGCTGATAAATGACCTTGAAGGCGCAGCTGGTTTAAGAGTATGTTGTGGATTGTATCTAACGATCCAATTAGATAATTCTGCCAGTTAAACAACTTAAAGCAAGAGAAAATTAGAATCTTGCCAAACTTACAAATACCAGGTTTCAAACTAAACCGAATTAGTGTAGCGATTAAAAAAAATGTGTGAATGGATATTGCTGCGACAAAATTTTCACTGATGTACAGTAGGGTCGTGTCGTAGAGATTTTTAGTTCAGATTTTGTTGAAAACCAGCCCAAGAAGAAACCAATGACTTTGCTTAGTAAAAATGTATGTATGTGTCCAATATTGAGTATTATCCTACTTCGTCTCCAACTTCACTAACAAAAACAAGAATGAAATAAATAATATACGTATGGTGAATTTTGGCTATTTTGTTGCTATTTAATAATGGAGATTCGCATCTGGAATAACAATTAGTAATTCGTATCGATAATTGAGTATGAGGAACAGAATTATTTCCGAACTGCTTTTTTATAGGTTTTACGGCTTCATCCTATCCTCTGTCCAAACAAAGCAAGAACTTCTTACGCTGCACTGAAGATCATTGCCAGTGAAGGCTGCTCGGCTGACATCTGATACAATTGTTATATCAAGAACATATTTATTCCGACCCAGAAAATGATAGAAGCTCTTTCGTAAGTTATTATTTTCCTTGTGGGAGATTCTTGCCTACTGCCTGAAGAATTTTGTCAACGTCATTTTTGAACGTAAATTTACTTACAGTATTGCTAGAATTAATCATTTATTTTATGTTGCTATATCGTTAGCTAAATCAGCCATAATTTGTTTAAAATTGTTTCTACCTTTGTGGTCATAGTTATTGCCGTGTATCTGTTCATTGGTTCAGATATTTTACTGTCAAACCACAGGTCCGATAGGCTTGAAGAACCGCTGCTTTCTCCATGAATAGAACATTTTAATCGCAAGCTTCACAGTTGGGCAGCCCCCTGAGATCTAATCGGCAGAGGAAGGATGGTGCAATAGTCACAGAGGGGGCTTAGTGACAACGTCGAGAGATGTGGACTGACGAATGGCTGCATAGCCCGGCTACAGCTGCTTTAAAACTCCGCTAATTAGATTTGAAGCCAACATCAGCTTTCATTAATGCATTAACTGTTTTACTTATTTGTAGTCCAAAGAATTAACTTCGCAACGTACATTATAATGAACTAGCTGGTACCAACGACTTCGTTCGTTTTTGTAAAGAATTTGGATTGACAGGTACCGTTATCTAACCACCATAGTGCACGATGGGAGACTCGATGCTATTACACCACACAAACGCGTCATCTGCGCTATGTAGTTCAGGCAGCAAAGTAAAATATACGGACACACATGTGTTTGGTCGAAATACGAAAATATCCTTACCGAGCGGGGCGGTGTAACGGTTAGCGTTCTCGCCTCGCATTCGGGAGGACGGCGGTTCGAATCCCCGTCCGGGCATCCAGATTTGGGTTTTCCATGATTTCCTCAAATCATTCCAGGCAAATGCCGGGATGCTTCCTTTCCAAAGGCCGAATTCCTTCCCATTCCTTGCCTCCATCCTTGCCCCCCATCCTTTCCCGTCTCTAAAAGACCTCGATGTTAAAAAGAGACGTAAAGCAGTTACAAAAAAATAAAAATAAAATAAAATCCTTGATCGACCAATTTCAACCACCATATCTACCACACTCCCACAGTTACCGAAATTAGGCCAACGTTGTGATCGACGGGTGAATCTGTGCTACTACCACACACAAACACCAGAGATCTGCGCTAGATAGTTTTGGCTGAAACACCATGATACACCATGACACACGTTTTTGTAAGAAATATAAAAGTGCCGCAGATCTACCACTTTCAACCACCATATCTCCCACACCCTCATAACTATCGACATCTAACCACCACAGACACGATAGGAGACACGATACCACTACCACACACAAACACCAATGCTCTATGCTATTAAGTTGTGGCAGCAGAGTGACATATACGGAGACACATGTCTTTGGTCGAAATACGAAAATGCCCTGCATCGACCACTTTTAACCATCATATCTCCCATTTCCCCACAGCTACCGACATTCGGCCAACGTGCACGACAGGAAAGCCCATGTTACTTCCACACACAGAGACCAGTGATCTGTGCTAGGTAGTGGTGGCTGAAAAGTGAAATGTAGGAAAACACACTTCTATTTTTATATATATATATAAGATTAACTGTTTTACTTATTTGTAGTCCAAAAAATTAACTTGGCAACGTACATCAAATGAATTAGATAGCACTAAATATACAATCCAGTCAAATTAATGTGACCACCGCTTACTTTCGACGTCAAGTTGGTGCGAAATAACCAAGGCACGTAGCATCACTAGCAGTGGAGGATGTATAAATGCTATGAGGGGAAAAATAAAACTACAATCTTGGAGTAATTCAGAAAGGGAGTGACCTATTTGACGTCCATAAGGGCATCATCATTGGCTTCCTGCTAATTTGCGAACTGCAGTAGTAAAAGTGTTCCACTTATGGTAAAATGGCAGTAACCAAAATCAGCACTGTGAGAAGTATGCTGCGCCAAGAGGCACAGACGACAGAGGTGAAACGACGGCTTTAGAGATGCGTTCGGGCGAATAGATGTGCAACAGTCAAGCAACTAATCGCCTAGAATAGATGAACCAAGAGGATACCAAAAGTTTATTATCAACGTCAGTTATTCAGTGTGATAAAAAATTTCAGAATGTCGTTAGTACAGTGTCGGACCTCACCTAATATACATACATCGGATGTTTTCTTGAGAAGTATCCTGTCGCAGCTAATGCAAACTTCCAGCGTTGCCGCTGACCGAAATTGTCTTGATGGCTAAAAAGCATGTTACATAATTAATGCAGGACAGCGATAGCAATACTAATGCTGCGTGAGACCGGGCGTTATTCTGTGTGTTTTTTTTTTTTTTTTTTTTACTGCTTTACGTCTCTTAACAGCGAGGTCTTTAGAGACGGGAAAGGATGGGGACAAGGAATGGGAAGGAATTCGGTGATGGCCTTTTGAAGGAAGCATACCGGCATTTGCCTGGAGTGATTTGGGAAACCATGGAAAACCCATATCTGGATGCCCGGACGGGGATTCGAACCGCCGTCCTCCCGAATGCGAGGCCAGAACACTATCCGTTACATCACTACGCTCGGTGTTATTCTGTGAAGCTGCTCCAGGAAGGTAGGTACAAATGATCACAAAATTTATTCGTCGTAACGCCGCGCCGTTAAGGTTCGCGTTCAGTCACAGTCATTGGGTAGCAGGAAAGGTAGAAAATCACCCCCCCCCCCCCGTCATAATTCCTCTCGTTGAGGTGATGTGTCTGTATAGCATGAAGCGTTGATCACTGCCTCCAGATACGAATTCGGAGGTCGTCTGTATCCAGGCATATTAGTGCTTCTTTACTGAAATCCAGGAAGATCGCCGGCTGCCTTGTTGCCCATTCCTTGCAGATGTTCAGAAATGTTCAACGATGTTCAGGTTGTAACTGTAAGCGATGCCATTACTACAGCAACGTGAATATAATACTGGCGTATACAGGTGTATCCCCGCAACCTTTGCAGCCAGGTGGTGCGCCGGGGTCTCGTGTGTATCCTCGCGTTCTCACTGCATCCAGCGTGGGCGCACGGTGTATTCAGAACGGTTCAAGTAGCAACGTACAACGTGCCTCTCTCAACCTCTCGAAGTTGTCAAAGGATTGTCAGGGCATGCTGCTTGTGTAATCAATTAACTTCTGCAGCTTACACTGGTACGAAGCATATTTGCAAATAGTGGAACTTCCACCCAATCACATTGGGACACATGTTGGCATATGAAGATATTATGTGGCATTCTTGTGCTCGAGTGATTCGGTATCGAGCGCTATTTTATTTTATATCTTCAATAATTTTTTAAGCAAAAGAGTGTTTGAGGAACTATATTGTAAAGATGTATAGCTTCGATCATCACAAAACATCAAAAATATCGGTTCAGTCTATACTGAGACCCAAAGCAAGGTGTCCGTAAAGCAGCAGTCCTCTTCATGCCGACAGATACAACCTGTTGGAATTTATTCTGCACTCATAATCTTTAAAAATTCATTATGAGTTCATCTTTATTTTGGCGCAACCTCTTGTTTGGAACTTTTGTTAGCCTTGCAGGGTGCTCGGTTGCCGTGCCAGCAACCTGTTATTATTTGACCTTATTTTAGAGCCGATTTTTGTTTTCGAACTGTGCAAAACTTCGACAGATCGCGATGCAAGTAACAGAATTTCACACATTTATTGGAAAGTATGAAAGCTGTTAAATTTTTAAATTACTAAGCAAAGATGTTGCATATAATCTTCTCCGGTGTCCTGTCTTCTACAGGAGTCCAGTAGCTTCCAGATGTTATACGCTTGCTGTGACTATCTAGACAGGTCTAGCCTCATATCAAGCATGATAAAAAAAAAAGAAAAACGTGCTTTTATAACACCTGTTTGTATGCTATTTGGGCTAACTGAAGATGCAGAAGCTTCATACTGTGTAACATAAATGATTAATAGCACGAATATAATTCGATAAGAAAACAAAGGATTATACTCGTATATTTAAATATTTTTATTGGTTTCTAGTATTTTAACAACCTATTACCTAATTATGAACTGACTGAACCATTAAAACGAGAGGATAGCGATTTTTCTTTATTGTCCTCCACGTCCTATGGTAGCACAATGGTTAAGTTGATCTACGTTCAGGAGCCCGAGTTCAAATCCTGATGGGGCCAGGAATTTTTGAGAGTTATGTTTGACAGTATCAGTTACTTTTCGTGATTTTAATTCCACGTTAAACTAAAGGTTCAGCCACGACAAAGGAGAAAATAGGTGTTTAGGGAAATTGCCAGTTGACCATGAGCTCCAGTGCGATAAAAAAAATAAAAAAAATAAAAATCTACAACTGTTTCCGCGTTGTTGTTGTGCCAGAATATCAGATAGGAATAACGCTTTATTTCTTCAAGTACTTTCTAATCTAAATGATGCCTCATAAGTCAATAATTTGTAACTTTTACCTAAAAACCGCTGACACCCTGTAAAGAGAGAGATTGATCATTGTGCCTATACTCCGCACAGACATACAGGTACAAGGCTGTTAGTCAGAGAAGGGCACCTCCCAGGCTGAGAGTGAGTGATTAGTAAAACGACACGTCAGTCCGTATTCGTAAGTGTAAACACGTTAAGATGTTTGGCGATGGAGAACGACAGACGATGTGGTGACTGCGCCACGTCGGTCAGAGAGATTCATTGAAACACAACATACAGTAAGTTTCAAGAATGAACTGTCTTCCCCAGGATTTAAATTGATGCCATCTACAACAGTCTTTTTATGTGATTCCATAGAGTGATATCGCGTACTCCGACCAGTAAAATCACATGTTGTGGTAATCTAGTAACACCTGGCATAACACACGCTCTTTTATTTATTCTGAGTCTGCAGTGTCTCGAAGCACAATACTTTGTAAGACCACCAATCCTAATGTATAAATAGTGCAAAAAATGTTACAGTGTGTTTTTAAAAATGTTGACGACGAGCTTGCTGGGGTTATTTATATAGACGTACTTAATTTTAGTTCATCACAGTTATGCTCCAATGCCTATAAATTATATGCTCCGTAGTTCTGTATATTTCTCATGCCCTGTTCGTTTAGGTACCATAAATGGATGTGCAGCTCTATGTATACCTCAAGTACGTCCACGCTCTTTAAGAAAGTTATAAATGTTTTCACGAAATTCTTTCTGGATGTAAATGGCATGTGCCTTGTATTACAGAAATTAAAGCAAATACATAGTGAAAGCATGTGTATGACGGTAGAAGAGGCTATCACAAATTTTTTCATTGCTATGTTAAATCCATATTATTTCACAAATCGTACCGTCGTCTATGTAAGACAGGCTGTGAGGGGTCCCTTGTTCATATGATACTTTTGGTGTCAGGGGAGAACGTGCGCGGAGAGCGTGCCGGGTCTACAGTATCTCAGTGTGCGCTAGGGCACCGACTTGGGCGAGTGCTCACAGGGGCTAGTAGACATGGAAATGCTTTACTGCTAGGAACTCCAGGGTCTTCAAGCTCGCTCATTGCGGTTTCGACGCCAAGTGACTCCCCATGGGTAACTTTCTTCAGAGTGGCAAAGAGCGCTAATTCCACACCGTCCGTGCTGTAATGGCGGGTAATTCTTCGACTTCACAATCACTCGGCGGGGCGGTTGTTGGGTAGCTGGAATTTGTTGGTATTTCTCCAGAGATCCGTGAGCGGAGTTATGAGCGCCATTAGTGATATACCCACTGATCAGCTTCTATGTTATGCGCACACTCTTTTGTGTTTGTCACAAACAATTCTACAGTTAACTAGGAGAACTTTAAACTGTCGATATTCTCTTAAGTTACTAATAGTAAGAGGCGTTGAATTTACTTGTATTTCAAATTAACTGTATTTCAAACCCTGTCCTAAAAAATCTTCCAATGGATTCCACATGGTACTTGCTACCTGTGAAGGCGATTCGCGTTTCTACTGAACAAGTGACATGTTCAAGGGAATCCTACTTAACTCAACCCTATAGGAAGCATCAACGAATATGCAGCCAAGATCAGCCTCTGATTCAGTCCATCAACTTGTCTCTTAACCAACGTGCAACGATGCTGCAGGCAGTTAGCTCTGTCGATATCTTCAGGCCGCTGGCCGTTGAGTTCATCTTTTTAGCTACCCGCTGGAAGGAAGAGAAGATAACCTCCGATCCATGTCGGTAAAGTTCATTGGTGCCGAACAATCCACAGTTGGCTGCACCCATTCCGCTCATTGGCACTCGGGATTGATGGCCTATTCCACATCTCGCAATAGTCCACCCAGAGTACACACCGAATTGACTCTGAATTTCCTCCCCCGAATAATACACCACTCCCATAAGGGGCTCAATAAACGGCCTGAGGTTGGAGCACCCGACCACCAAATTCCCCTTTTGTGCCCCTGAGAGGCCGCCAACTGATAGTATGACGATTAAGACCCCGAGTTAGTCTCCAGCAATATGTCAGACCGGTTGAAGATTGGTATAAGCCCACCTTCCTGGAAACTAAGCTTGACGACTGCCCCCTCACGCTGATTCGACGTCCAGAAACAATACCCCGGCCGTCGCAGGCGACAATACTCTCTGCAGTTCTGACAGTTCGTCCAGGAGAACATGTGTGTGGCCTAGCTAAATCACGGTCACCCATCTGCTACAACCAACTACGGCGTCTACAAGCTGTGTCACTTGGGTACGCTGATCAGCCACGTCAACCTGCATCTGCAGAAAGTAACTAAGGTCTTTTCAAATTTCGCCACTTTATTGTAATCCGAAACTGTGCTAATCCTCTTAACTATTGCTCGAAAACTGCCTACTTGAACTAAGTGCAAACAGTAAGGGTGCGTCCATTAATTACGTGAGGTTTTTTTGCGTAAATATGGACCCTCCACCACCCTCCCCCCTCCTTTTGCGGTGAGATTTGGTGAGATCTGCTGGCGGGATCCCCCCCCCCCCCTACCTCTAAAGTGATATCGTCCTCGTGATTTTGGAGACCATTTTTTTAGTTCTGCTGTTCTTTGAATGGCGGCAATCTGAAATTAAAAAAAAAATTAAGCTCACTTAATTAATGGACGCCCTCTAAATACTCAGAGATAAAACTAAACAAAGTTACATGATTAAAATATTAATGCGAAACTGAGCTACTGCTCTTAAAGGTCACTGGACAGCTACTGACTGCGTTGACTGCAAACAATGAATCCTTAGAGTTAATTTTTTTTAAAATAAAATCTACATCGTTAAAAGATAAATAAATGATAATCTGAGCTCCTTCTCTTAATGTCACTCTACAGCTACTGACTTGCACTGATCACAAACAGTAAATATTCAAAGATTTAGCTAAACAAATCGACTCCACTAAAAGATATCCGTCCATGTGGCTCAGTGCTCTGAGGCGCCGTACACTGGATCGGAGAGGTACAGCCGGACCTGATTGCGGTTTTCTGAAATCACCACGGCGAATGCTGGGACGTTCCCCAATCACCGCATCATAAACTACACGTCTTGCCAACGCAGACTGATGACAACACTTCACTCCCTTTTCTAGGGTAGTGCTCAAGTCGGAAGACGCGGCCGCTCAAAACAATTCTGCTAATAGGCGGCCGCACTGTCCCCAAGGGGACCTTCTGGCGAAAGATGCCATACGATAAAAAAAAAAAAAATAATTAAAAGATAGATATAATGCGAAACGGTCACGGCAGAATTGTGGTTACCTCTTCCCACAATTCTGTACTATGTTCGATGCCTACTATTATTTGCTAATAAGGATGAGTCGCAAGAAATGGAATCCTGATGTAATATATCAACAGGCTGTAGCAAATTTATATAACGTTATCGAACACTGTACAATCATGGCATGTGAGCCAATTACTCAGAAATACGCTTTCGTACGAAGAACCTTCGCTGTTTTCACAGAAAATATTTTTCACGCCGAGTATAGTTCTGATGAACTTCCTAGTGAACAACACGGGAACACAAAGTCCTTCCAGATGTATGGTTATTCTCCTTGACCCGCCATTCTCATATTAAATATAACCCTAAGACTTCTTCGCATGTCGTCTCTTTCTTCGTCAAATAATTTGCTACCCTATTTTCTCGGCCTTTTTGTGTCTTATTGCGTCTTATGTCTTTCGCATGAGTTAGGTAATTATCTTTCTCGTAACACCTAAAATAAACAACAAATCAAGCAGCGAGAAAAAAATAGCTGGATGTCCTTAAATGGAACTGTGGAAAGCAAATAATCATTTCAATAAATTTAAATGGAGTGTCGTAGAACTGAAACTGGAAACTGGGGACGGATGAAGATGAGGATGATGATGATGATGGTGGTGGTGGTGATGACGTAGAACTAATTGTTGAACACGACTAAAGATCTCGTCTTACAGGTGAGATGCAAATGCCGTATTAATACTCTGTATTAGTATTGATTCGAATAATTAGTTTAATTATCTGGATTTCTTCATGCTACTGCTCCAACAAATAAAAGACATTTGTGGCTAACCTGCAGCAGATAACAATACGTATGCAGCAGATTTATATTAACAGACGAACGTAGCAAACTTGAGAATATTCAGCCAGTGCTGCATCACTGAGTGACCATCTCGTTAACAGGAAAACATGTGACATGTTGGCATCAACTTCTCGCATTATTTTTGCATTTGTTGATAGTGTGGATCATGTAACAATACACAGTACACAATCGCTTTAAGCTGGAAATATTGTGGCATTACATTTGATAACAAGCTTAACTGGGCAGGACACATTGGTTAGGTAGTAGGAAAAGGTTTCAAAAATCTGCACTTGTTGGAAAGAGTGATGAGGGGATGTACGAGAGAAGTAAAGGAATTTGGTTACAAATCTTTGGTCAGACCATTGCTTGAATATGGTAGTGTATTATGGGACCCACATTTTGAATATCAAATACAGGAATTGGAGAGGGTGCAAAAAAGGTCTACTGTATTTGTTTATGGAAATTACTGAAAAACGCAATCAGTAACAGATATGATAAAGAGATATAATGGGATTCACTGGAAGACAGGAGGAGGGTGGAGAAGGTCATGGGAGTGTACAAGGCGTATGTAGGTGATGACGCATTGAAAGATATTGAATGAAAAGTAATGCATGGAAGGGAAAAGATGACCATGACCACAAGATGCACTCGATTTCCGGAACAACGGTGTAGGAAAATATTTTTTTAGGTAAGTGTGTCAGGGATTGGAATAAGTTACCAAGAGAAATGATGAATAATTTACGAAAAACGTTGAAAGAATTTAAAGTTGAAATTTGTAGAGGGCAAATGTAAGTGGATGCAGGAAAGGGGAAAGATCGGTGTGTAGTGAAATTGCCACCGGAGAGTGTGCTCCATTGCAATTAAATTAAATTAAAACTCTTCCCATGAGACTGGGTGTACACTGGACTTCCAGGCAGAAGTGGAAAGCATCGTAATACCTTTAAACTTGGTAATGTGAAAAGCTTTGAGCCGAAATCTGAGACTTCAGTTTTTTCAATTAATAATCGTACATAAAAAATGAATTGTTGCACAAAAATAAAATCCTGAATTCGAAGAGATCATTAAGTTTTTGATACTACGGTAAGATGTATACAGATTAAAATTTTTCATCCGATTTCTTTTTTATCTCCATTTTTTTTATTGTAATAAGTTACAGACTTTTGGGAGGCTTTTAAATTACGTTTGATAAGTCATGTTAACTTTTGTAGTCTAACCTATGCACCACATTTTGGCTGGTTTAGAAAAGTAATGATTCTAGTTATTTATTTATTTGGCCTTTGGTCTGGAACCATTTAGTCAGCATTCATGATTCTAGATGGCTGCACGGCTTCTTGTTTCCGTTGTATTTGTTAGATTTTTACAATAATGTTATTTCTTCGGACTGAAAACGGAAATTGACAAGAACATCAAATTTAGTGCTCTCCACATCATTATGCCGTCGTGGTTACCAGCTGTTGTAAACTGCATCGATTTTCGTTCGTGCTTAAAATCGCCTTGTTGAGCTGTTATATTTACCACGACTTGATCTGCATATTTCCATATTCATGTTGTAAAATTAAAGCTGCGCTCTGTAGTAGCGAAATAATGCGGCTATCTTGAGAATTCGCACGCTAGATGCGCCAAGTTATCGACCAGCATAAATTAAGAACCTCCTTTCTGCCTAGCTAGTTTTTACAATGCAGCGCTAAGAGAAAAACATTCTACTATATAATTTCGTATGCTCATTCACTCACCTCGATAGCTATTGGCTGGAGTACGGTGTCACGTGTCAGCCTTCGCTCGCAAAACAGCGACCAGAGATACCATTACAAGAAATTTCGTTGTTATGTCCACAATTTAACAGCTAAGCAACTGCTACCAAATTAATTGCAATAATACATTCATTAAGTTTGAGTTTCATAGGGTTTCATAGTTTAAAAAATATCGATAAACGTGAAAAAAATACGTGGATCTACTTTGGAGTAAACATGTTGCTAATGAAAGCAACTTAGAAAAAACTTTTTAACACGGTCTTTGCTATATCCACGAATGCCAATTGTCATACCGGCTTGGGATAAATTTCAATTTAATTAAAACGTTCACTAATGATGTTGCCTGACCAAAGTTTATGCATTATGGTTTATTTGATTTTTAGGTATTTTACTGATAACTTTCGTTAATGATCTTTCTTCATGTTCGCTGTACGAAAGTTATTAGTTTATATTAAGTGGACATCAGAACAAATATGTTACAGAATCAACTATTCTGGCCATTAATTTCTTCGGAGTTGCTCAACTGTTTAACAATATGGAATGCGTATTAAGTTCTTTGGCCGTTACAGATACTGTGACCAATGATTACATTATGAGTTTTTCCCCGTCTCAGTTAAAAATAATATGATGCTTTCGAAACAAAAAGGATTTTTTTAAATTTTACAGAGTGAACTTTAAGGGTCAAATTTAAGTCAAGTTTGTATTTAAGCAAGTTCGAGTCTTCGACCTTTGAAACAATTATGCGATTGCACGATCTTACCTGCCCGTGTTTAATACCTGCGTTTAATAATAATCCTGAGTTCTTCAAGGTTAAGAGATTTTATTCACCCTAAGGGTAAAACGCAGGTCAATTTCATATTTTGTCAAATCAGGTCCGCCTGTTATAATCTTTGACCCTATAAACTGGAAGTATTCCAAACCCATGTTGATACGCAAAAAGCGGTCACGGGCTTACACTAGTTTAAAAATAATTTGACTCCATATTTTCTGCGAGTACGCTGAATAACCATTCCGCGTTAAAATATGGCACCGAGCCAATGATACATACCGCGAAGGGGAAAAGTATGTGTTGTACCCTAAGGCATTTCTTGACAAAGTACATCTTCTTTAAATCTTCTCTCGTTTCTATTTACCACCATTTTCTTCGTCCTAGTGTAGCTGTTGTACATCTTAATATCATGCATTATCTGGACTTCTCTTTCTTAGTCTATTCACAGTATTTTCAAAACATCTGCAATAATGGCTTGTTGTTTTATCATATTCCCTTCTCATTTCTTTTCTCATTTCTGATGGTGTTCAACATAGATATCCTCTCACATAACTTCCTCATTCTTTAATCCATCTGTCCGATTGATCTTATTTTATCCTCTTCTTCACATTCCAAAAACTTCCATGCCCTTTGCAGCTCTTTCTCAGAGTCCAAGACTGTGCAGCATATAGAGCCCATGGAGGAAGGAAATATATGAAGGAGAAGTGACGTTAAATCGGTGAAGCAGGCTCTAAACTCTCCCGCATGGCGGCAGCAGCGGTATTGCGCTTCCAAACATTGCGATGTTCCCAGTATATCCCGAAAACTAAGCAAGATATCGAAAAATTTTATTCTTTATTTTCGATTTGTCTCGTCGTGTTACATAAGAATCGATCATTAAATTTGACTTTTGCGAAATTTTTCTTCTCCATTTCAACTCAAGAAACCTCACTTTTGATACAGTATATCTCTAGAACTAGGTGAAATATCGAAAATTTTTATTCTTTATTTTTCATTTGTCTCGTCTTTTTAAATAAGAATCCATCATCAAATTTGACTTTAACCAATTTTTTCTTCTGAATTTCAACCAAAACCCTTTCACATTTGGGACAAAATATCTCGAAAACTAAGAAGAATATCAAAAAATTTTATTCTTCATTTTTTATTTGTCATATCGAGTTACATAATAATCCATCACCAGATATCGGCGTCACCTTTATCCTAGAGTCCCCTTGAGGTTTTTGTACAGTTGGGGACAGAATTAGCGAGACCCCTCGCCTTTCGATTATGCTTCGTTCTAGACACGACTACCTCATGGGACAGCATAACTGGTAGGTGGTACACTAAATTCATGATAAAATAGACCTCTCATACCCAGCACTTTACCCAAGACTAAAAAAATGAGTCTGCGCGCGAGAGACTAGCAAACGCTCTGAGGCAAACTTCGGAGTTATACAGTAAAAATAATCACAAGAATCACCATTTTAGTCATAATAATTATTGAAATAATGAAACTCATTGATTATAGAGCAAAGATACCGCTTTTTTCGTAATTTTGATAGCAATTGTGTATTTTTCTTTCTTTCTAATAAACAGTTGACAATTCGCTAGCAAACGAAATTAAACGATGAATACAGGAAAAAATCGCTAAATCACGCACGTATAAAAATGTGTTAAGCCAATAAGAGAGATTGAATCGACTTATTCACACTTTCTAGCGCGGCAGCGTTATAGACACACAGAGTTTAAGCGTAAGTAGAAAGTGCATTACGAAATTACTCAAATGGTGAACTAAGTCATAAATTAACTATTTCTACATACTTAACTTGATCGCAGTAGTTTCAGTAGTAATAACAAAAAATTAATAACAGTTAATTCGTCTGCAATGTGAATAAGCGGTTTCAGATTTTAAAGGTGAAGCAATGGAAGTAGGAAACATTTCATATCTCCCTTTGTTTCTAACACTGATACTTCTGTAAAGTTTTGTGTGGAGTATTACTTCTTGCCTTTCAAGCCAGATGGATTAGTAATAGTAATATTGCCTGGCATTCGGTAGGACATGGATTCAAAGCCTGTAGGATATCCAATTCCAGTTTTTCGTGGTTTCAGTAAATCTCTCCAGCTGAACTCCGGAAAAGCTCCTTCAAAAAGCCGTGGACGAAATTCTTTTCCGATCCTAGTTTCCAATACTCTCAAGACTCAAATCACATTGGCTTCGAAAGAGAACAAGAAGAAGAAAAATAACCGAATGTGGTGGGTTAGTGGTAACACTCTGAGGTGGCTTCTGGGAGGACGTGGGTTTGAATCCCCGTCCGGTCATTCAGATTTGGGTTTTCGATGGTTTCCCCAAATCACTCCAGGCGAATGCAGGGTCGAATACCATGGTCGAATTCCTTCCAGTTGCTTACCACCAAGTCCTTACCGACATCTAAATACCTTGACGTCGACAAGACATAAAGCCATAAGCAAAAAATAAACAAAGATACAAAGCTTAAAAATTTCACCAAATTACTGTCAGTTATCAAGCTGAAAGGCAATAGCTGTTGATACTCCTCCAAATCATTTTTCTTATTAGTAAATTCAAGAGATTGTTTTATCAATGTAAAGGAAGATATGGAAGTAAAGCGATCAAAATACAAATAAAAGTTGAAACTCCGAAATAATATGAGGTGGAAACCCAATATTACGAAATATAAATTTGACATCGTGTGTGAATTTTACCCAACGTACTGAGGTATCTTATTTTAAAAAGTAAACCACCAGCAGAGACTCTGACAGACATTATGCCGAAAATGCATAAAAAGGCCTCATATGAAATATTTTGCAGTTACAAGATCGAGGTGAAAGGATGAATCTCATGTAACTCAACGCTTTATTCATAATTATGTATTAGTCATTATTTTTTTTTTAGAAAATTACACTTTGTGCATTTCTACTTCAAAATGCTCTTAAAGCATCTTGAAAATGTTCTACCTCGTGCCATTTCCATGACGGAATTAATTAATTAATATTGTGTATTGATCGTACTTTTAATTATTTTGTTTAAAGAAAAGGTTTAAGCATACATTACGGGAAATTTATCTGGTTCGATCTTTAGATTTAAATATTTTGGTCTAGACTCTAGTGAAAGAATGTGTAAACGTGATTGCAATCACGATGGCTAACACAGATGTTAAATCCACGCTGCCTCAGACATTTCCGGGAGCGATTTTCCTCAACGCAATTTACCTGCTCTGTATTTATCCTCGAACGTTGTATCTGACACAGCTCAAGAGAGCAAATCATTATGGAAGAATAGAACCATATATACGTGACGAATAATCGTTTTCTGAACTTAAAAATAATATATAATCTTGCCATAGTTGTTATCGAAGACGCGGTAATGTTCGATCCACTACAGATTTCAGATCTTAATCACATATAGCCGGATGTTCCACAAAGCAACTACAGGCGCCTATTAGTTTTCAGATAGATACGTTTAATCTTTTATGAATCCACAATATTCCACTTATAAATCATCAATTTCCATCAATACACACACATATGGATTTACAAATTTCAGCTGCATATGAAGTTTGCACACATCGCTAATTGTTTGACTAACTAGAAGAAATCTTTTCTCACTGCCGTCTTTCCTCGAATAAAATTTCATGGTGAGAATAATTGTGAAGCAATTCCCTGTTCGGGTATCCAGATTACAGTTTTCCAATGCATTCACAAAATCAATTTAAACGAACGCTGGCACGGTTCCTTCAAAGGCAATGGCTAAATTCCTTCCCATTTCTAGTCTGCAATCCACATCCATCTCTAATGACATAGACGTAAACGAGGCGAAAGCCTTAAGCACAAAAAAGAGGCAAGTAACAGAAGAACTAATAAGTGGTTGTCAGAGGTGAAATTAAAATTCCTCAGTACCATCTGTCGGCACCACCATAACTGCAAAACCTAAAATTGAAATATAGTGCAAACAAGATCCTTTGTATTCGGAATACCGTATTCACAAATATGTGATGCTTTCACGAAAGGCAGATGTATCGTCCATAAAAACTTATTCTTCTACTTCTGAAGGATTTAATTTGTATAACTCAAAAACATTCCGAGTTGCTAGTTTGGTTTATGGTTCATAGAAAATTCTTGTTACATTCATTAGCATCGCATCACGTTACCTAGAGTTTAACATCTGTTCACACACCAACATGAAATAATTAATGTGCCATTATCACTGTAAAAATTCCAAATTAGCAGTCTTCCTGTCGGAAAATAGAATAGTTACGAAATTTCAATTTCGTTTTTTTGTATGGGTCAAGACTAATGAATGAAGATGCAATTCTGTCTTGGATACGATGACAAACGGTTTCGAGGTCGTAATAGAAGGAAATACACATCGTTTGTGCCAGACGACTTCCTCGTTGTCTGCGCCACTTGTTTTCGAACTTCAGTCTGCGACAGTGTGTTTAGTTGCACCAGCGAAAATGAATCATTTAAGTGACGTTGATAAGGGAGCAATTGTTGCTCTACATGAAGAAGTGCATTCGAACAGTTCAGTATGACAGGTCACCAGTCCACCGGAGCCGTCTAGTTCAGAGGTCGTTCCTCGAGCACCCCTAAGTGATTGGCCACCCAAGGGCCCTATTGATAATGTTTGGGTAGAAATACTAAGAATTATAAGCAAAAAGGAGCATGTGCCGACAATCCGGAGCCAACTGTTAGAGGCCATGTTGTGACGCATGGGAAGAACCGGCCAAAAGTCGTGGTTATATTTCACGCCTCATTAATTCCATTAACAGTAGAATCCGTGCTGTTGTCGATGAGGAGAGAGGCTAGACTAGATACTGAAACTTAATTCCGTGTATTTAATTAACTTCTCCATAACTGTTCTGTTACACGTCTTTTTCGGAATTCTGCGATCGTATCCCTGTATTTACATCCTGATTCGTTCCCAAACATCTTTTTTTCCTTCCTCTTCTCCCCATCACCAAAGATTTCTGGGCAGAGTACAGGTCTATTTCGAAGAAGGAAGTTCCAACCGTTAGTCGGTGGTAGCGAAGTTGGAAAGCTGACAGAGTAGTAAACTCAAGAGGTATGGGGGCTGGCACGATGTTCGGTGGCAGATTTTTTTTTATCTTTTTTTTTTTTTTTTTTTTTTTTTTTTTTTTTTTTTTTTTTTTTTTTTAATTTAGCCTCCTATATAAAATACTACACAGAAGTTTAAACTACAAGCGTACCTACAATCAAATAAGATAGCAATGTTGTACTCCAATTTTCATTCGAACATTAGTTTCTGTAATATCAGTTTCATGAATTAAAAATTATAGTACTGAACTAATTTAAAGGTTAAGATATTGCGTTGTTTACTTATTTACACTGTTGCATTAAATGCTTGCGAATGCCGCGATGTTTCCTTCAGAAGGACGTGGCCAGAAACTTCATTCCTTGCTCCCAGTCCTATCCTGCCTCTAATGACCTCGACGAGTTGTAAAGCCAGAAGCAAAAAATAAATATATATATATTTTTTTAAAAAATCTTGCCAATTTCAGTGTGGATTTAAACAATAGCACTTGCCACCACGATTTTTCAGAGAAAATTTCGCAAATAAATATAATTACATGTCTGTGTTTTGTATTGGACTTTCTCTTTGTTGTAGGCCTATTTATCTGATTCAACGCCGATCACGGTAGCGGAGGGACAAGAGTGCTACTTCCATATGTGGAATTAGGGGTTAGGGGGGACAAGGAACGTGCCTTTTGAAGGAACCTTCCCGACGATTGCCTGAAGTGATTTGGTGAAATTGTATAAAACCCAAATCTGGATGTTTGGACGGGGATTTAACGAGGTGTCCTCTCGAATGCGATACCGCTCACTCACCAGGCTCAGTTTTCTGAACTAAAAATAACAAGTATATATACACGAACAATCATGAAAGACTGACTCGGCCTCGGATTTTATTTCATATATCTATCCTGAAGCGTATTAGCAGACTCAGAAATATTTGAATTACTGCAGTGGTTTTCAGTTAGTTTTTCCCGAGTATAACTTCTAGAACGAGCTCAACTTGTAAAAGTGGTAACTATTTAATGAATTGTGGTGGAGGAAACTGGTGTATTGCCTTTCAGGAGAACCATTCTGACATTAAAGTAGAAAGTTTTTTAGAAAACACAGAATTTTATAGACAACGGGAAATTGAAACAGTGTGTAAATTCTTCTCACGATGGTGGCTACTATGAAATTTTCTACTAAGAAGAATAGTCTTGGAAATAAAACGTCCATTTGAAGGAAATAGATCATTGTTTTTCAATCTGGAATAAACTGGATTTGTTAAAGGAAAATAATGTTTTCCTCGAAAGCCTAAAAATAAAAATATATTTTAAGACAATCAAACTGTGTGCGTGTGAATTAATATTCTGTAATGCTGTATCTGTGCGAAGCACAGATCTGTGATGAACGCAACGGCACAGACATCTGGGGGTTTGTGAGGCTCGTTCCATGTCCCCATTCAATTCCCTTCTCCAATGGGCTCAACGTCAATGAGGGGTAATTTAAAAAGTTCAGAAAGCCCTGGTTCCTCGCGTATATACTGTTCTACTCGTGTATAATTCTTTCGTCTGTCGAACTGTGTCCGAAAATGCCTCAGACGCATAGTAGATGAAGGAGGATGAGGAAATCACATGCCTGAAATGTCTGGTAATTTCCTTGTTCTGTGGGCCTTCGGAAATGTCATCCTTCTTAGCAAACGATCATCGCAGACATGTTCCAAAATTCCTTCACTAGAGACCAAGACACTAGCTGGCCCTAGCAGTGTAGGTGTTAGAATGCGACGAGGAGATGCCGGTTCGAGTCCGTCCTCGCACATAGGTAGTTTTAAATGAGTGTAGTGTTCGTCTTGTGTTGACTGCACTATAGTGTGCCACATTACCTCAGCAAAGCTTGACACAATAGTCAGAAAAATATAAACTGGAGCAGGCTGAATCGTCGCAGTCACCAAACATCATAAAATATTTAAATCATCAGTTGGAGGCAGATCAATTTTTCCATAACGTGTACTTCAAATATTTAAGAAATAGGGTCATCATTACGGAATATTAATTAATGTATTTGACAGTAAAATAATACGACTAGAACATTTACAAGATGCTATGAAAGTATTCTGAAGTCGAAGAGTGATTTCCAGAAAATTTTAATGACTACAGTAATATATATTAGTTAAATGTTATTTTTCCAACATTTTTCGCTTCTCTAACTATGATCAGGTAACTTTAATAATATTTAATATGAAGATGTTTCTGTTATTTTCGGCAAATGGCTGTCGCTGAATTTGTAGGTGCTCGTCATTCGAAAAGTGACATATTTCGTGTGCGGATGATTATTTTCACACACCTTATTAGAGCTAACTCTACTGAACAAGTGTTCTTCGCTTCCTTAGGGCCATTGTAAATAAACACTTCTTCGAAACGTTTGTTAGATCGGTTACTTCCTGCTTGCCTCCTTTCCTCCAATTTCCTCGAGTTAGCCGGGAGAAATTCTTCTTACATAATAACCACAAATAGCCATAAAGAGTTCATGCCCTATAAACTGAACGGAAATTAAATACCCCTCGGTGTGTTCTAAAAAACCTCACTGCAGTCCACCTACTTTACAATTATTTTAACTTAATATCCTAAAACTCTTATTAGTACTCAGCTGCCACCAAATAAAGAATATTTTTTTGTTATGTGGGGTGGATATGTGAGAGAGTTTTGAAGGCGGCTTATCACCTATTTTTTCAATAACATTGTCTTAAATTTTCAATGGCATTCTCACCGATATCCATTCATCTAGCTAAGCCTTTTTATGTGATCATCCTGTGTACTGACGTATTTCCAAATGCTTTTAGCTCATACAAGTGAAAGCCGTCACGAGATATAAAAAACACATATTTTGACACACATGCCCCCCCAAAGGGATGACATCAGTGACCGAGAGTCCCGGTAACGTTCTAGCCCGGCATTCAGAAACATATGAATTCAAGTCTTCGTTCATCCATCCGGATTTGAAATTCCATGCTTAAACGAAACAGATCCGTGAGTGCCGCGAAGATTCCTTCAAAAGGCACGTTCCTTTGCCCCCCCCTCCCCCCCAAATTCCCGTCTCCAATGTCCTCGAAGTCAACGAGGGATAAAGATAGAAACAAAAAATTAAAAAGTTCTTCTCGTATATACGGTTCTACTCGTGTATAATTCTTTCATCTGTCGAACTGTGTCCGACATTAGGCTCAGACGCAGAGAGATGAAGTAGGATAAGGAAATCACATGCCTGAAATGTCTGATAATTTCCTTGTTCTGTGGGCCTTGCGAATTTTCATCCGTGTTGGCAAACCACGACCGCAGACACGTGCTCATATTTCATCACTAGAGTCCCGACCAAGACACTTACGCTGGCCCGTACAGTGTAGGGGTTAGAATGCTATCATCGAATTTTTAGGGTCGCCGTTTCTATTCCGTCCTCGCACATGGGTAGTTACCGAGAGCCCCGGTAACGCTCAAGTCTCACATTCGGAAGACAGGAATTCAAATCTTCCTCCATCCATCCGGATTTCATTCTCACATGATTAATGGAAATCACTCCGTAAGTGCCAGGAATGGTTCGTTTCCTTTTTCCCCCTCTAATGATTTCGACGTCGAACAGAAGAAGAAATATAAACAACAACAACGATCTGGCAACGCTCCACATGTGGAAGTAGCACTCTAGTCCATGCGCTACCGTGGTCGGCGTTGAATCAGATAAATACAACAAAGAGAAAGTCCAATACACAACACAGACATGTAATTATGTTTATTTGCGAAATTTTCTCTGAAAAAAATCGTGGTGGCAAGTGCTATTGTTTAAATCCACACTGATATTGGCAAGATTTTTTTTTAATTATTTATTTTTTGCTTCTGGCTTTACAACTCGTCGAGGTCATTAGAGGCAGGAAAAGACTGGGAGCAAGGAATGAAGTTTCTGGCCACGTCCTTCTGAAGGAAACATCGCGGCATTCGCAAGCATTTAATGCAACAGTGTAAATAAGTAAACAACGCAATATCTTAACCCTTAAATTAATTCAGTACCATAATTTTTAAATCATGAAACTGATATTACAGAAACTAATGTTAGAATGAAAATTGGAGTACAACATTGCTATCTTTGATTGTATGCTACGCTTGTCGTTTAAACTTGTGTAGTATTTTATATAGGAGGCTAAAAAGAAAAGAAGATGATAAAAAAAAAATTGCTGCCACCGAACATCGTGCCAGCCCCCATACCTCTTGAGTTTACTACTCTGTCAGCTTTCCAACTACGCTACCACCGACTAACGGTTGGAACTTCCTTCTTCGAAATAGACCTGTACTCTGCCCAGAAATCTTTGGTGATGGGGAGAAGAGGAAGGGAAAAAAGATGTTTGGAAACGAATCAGGATGTAAATACAGGGATACGATCGCAGAATGCCGAAAAAGACGTGTGACAGAACAGTTATGGAGAAGTAAATAAAATACACGGAATTAACTTTCAGTATCTTGTCCAGCCTCTCTCCTCATCGACAACAGCACGGATTCTACTGTTCATGGAATTAATGAGGCGTGAAATATAACCACGACTTTTGGCCGGTTCTTCCCATGCGTCACAACATGGCCTCTAACAGTTGGCTCCGGATTGTCGGCACATGCTCCTTTTCGCTTATAATTCTTAGTATTTCTACCCAAACATTTTCAATAGGGCCCTTGGGTGGCCAATCATTTTGCAGCACTTAGGGGTGCTCGAGGAACGACCTCTGAACTAGACGGCTCCGGTGGACTGGTGACCTGTCATACTGAATTGTTCGAATGCCCTTCTTCATGTAGAGCCCCCTTATCAACGTCACTTAAATGATTCATTTTCGCTGGTGCAACGAAACACACTGTCGCAGACTGAAGTTTGGAACAAGTGGCGCAGACAACGAGGAAGTCGTCTGGCACAAACGATGTGTATTTCCTTCTATTACGACCTCGAAACCGTTTGTCATCGTACCCAAGACAGAATTGCATCTTCATTCATTAGTCTTGACGAATACAAGTAAAAACGAAATTGAAATTTCGTAACTATTCTATTTTCCGACAGGAAGACTGCTAATTTGGAATTTTTACAGTGATAATGGCACATTAATTATTTCATGTTGGTGTGTGAACAGATGTTAAACTCTAGGTAACGTGATGCGATGCTAATGAATGTAACATGAATTTTCTATGAACCATAAACCAAACTAGCAACTCGGAATGTTTTTGAGTTATACAAATTAAATCCTTCAGAAGTAGATGAATAAGTTTTTATGGACGATACATCTGCCTTTCGTGCAAGCATCACATATTTGTGAATACGGTATTCCGAATACAAAGGATCATGTTTGCACTATATTTCAATTTTAGCTTTTGCAGTTATGGTGGTGCCGACAGATGGTACTGAGGAATTTTAATTTCTTCTCTGACAACCACTCATTAGTTCTTCTGTTACTTGCCTCTTTTTTGTGCTTAAGGCTTTCGCCTCGTTTACGTCTATGTCATTAGAGATGGATGTGGATTGGAGACAGAAATGGGAAGGAATTTAGCCATTGCCTTTGAAGGAACCGTGCCAGCGTTCGTTTAAATTGATTTTGTGAATGCATGGAAAACTGAAATCTGGATACCCGAACAGGGAATTGCTTCACAATTATTCTCACCATGAAATTTTATTCGAGGAAAGACGGCAGTGAGAAAAGATTTCTTCTAGTTAGTCAAACAATTAGCGATGTGTGCAAACTTCATATGCAGCTGAAATTTGTAAATCCATATGTGTGTGTATTGAAGGAAATTGATGATTTCTAAGTGGAATATTGTGGATTCATAAAAGATTAAACGTATCTATCTGAAAACTAATAGGCGCCTGTAGTTGCTTTGTGGAACATCCGACTATATGTGATTAAGATCTGAAATCTGTAGTGAATCGAACATTTCCGCGTCTTCGATAACAACTATGGCAAGATTATATATTATTTTTAAGTTCAGAAAACGATTATTCGTCACGTATATATGGTTCTATTCTTCCATAATGATTGCTCTCTTGAGCTGTGTCAGATACAACGTTCGAGGATAAATACAGGGCAGGTAAATTAGGTTGAGGAAAATCGCTCCCGGAAATGTCTGAGGCACCTTGGATTTAACATCTGTGTTAGCCATCGTGATTGCAATCACGTTTACACATTCTTTCACTAGAGTCTAGACCAAAATATTTAAATCTAAAGATCGAACCAGATAAATTTCCCGTAATGTATGCTTAGACCTTTTCTTTAAACAAAATAATTAAAAGTACGATCAATACACAATATTAATTAATTAATTCCGTCATGGAAATGGCACGAGGTAGAACATTTTCAAGATGCTTTGAGAGCATTTTGAAGTAGAAATGCACAAAGTGTAAATTTCTAAAAAAAAATAATTATTGACTAATACATAATTATGAATAAAGCGTTGAGTTACATGAGATTCATCCTTTCTCCTTGACCTCGTAACTGCAAAATATTTCATATGAGGCCTTTTTATTCATTTTCGGCATAATGCCTGTCAGAGTCTCTGCTGGTGGTTTACTTTTTAAAATAAGATACCTCAGTACGTTGGGTCAAATTCACACACGATGTCAAATTTAGATTTCGTAATATTGGGTTTCCACCTCATATTATTTCGGAGTTTCAACTTTTATTTGTATTTTGATAGCTTTACTTCCATATCTCCCTTTACATTGATAAAACAATCTCTTGAATTTACTAATAAAAAAATATGATTTGGAGGAGTATCAATAGCTATTGCCTTTAAGCTTGATAACTGACAGTAATTTGGTGAGATTTTTAAGCTTTGTATCTTTGTTTATTTTTTGCTTATGGCTTTATGTCTTGTCGACGTCGAGGTATTTAGATGCCGGTAAGGACTTGGGGGTAAGCAACGGGAAGGAATTCGACCATGGTATTCGACCCTGCATTCGCCTGGAGTGATTTGGGGAAACCATCGAAAACCCAAAACTGAATGACCGGACGGGGATTCAAACCCACGTCCTCCCAGAAGCCACCTCAGAGTGTTACCACTAACCCACCACATTCGGTTATTTATTTCTTCTTGTTCTCTTTCGAAGCCAATGTGATTTGAATCTTGAGAGTATTGGAAACTAGGATCGGAAAAGAATTTCGCCCAAGGCTTTTTGAAGGAGCTTTTCCGGAGTTCAGCTGGAGAGATTTACTGAAACCACGAAAAACTGGAATTGGATATCCTATAGGGTTTGAATCCATGTCCTACCGAATGCCAGGCAAGATTATTATTTCTAATCCATCTGGCTTGAAAGGCAAGAAGTAATACCCCACACAAAACTTTATAGAAGTATCAGTGTTAGAAACAAAGGGAGATATGAAATGTTTCCTACTTCCATTGCTTCACCTTTAAAATCTGAAACCGCTTATTCACATTGCAGACGAACTAACTGTTATTAATTTATTATTATTAATACTGAAACTACTGCGATCAAGTTAAGTATGTAGAAATAGTTAATTTATATTTCGTGACTTAGTTCACCATTTGAGTAATTTCGTAATGCACTTTCTACTTACGCTTAAACTCTGTGTGTCTATAACGCTGCCGCGCTAGAAAGTGTGAATAAGTCGATTCAAACTCTCTTATTGGTTTAACACATTTTTATACGTGCGTGATTTAGCGATTTTTTCCTGTATTCATCGTGTAATTTCGTTTGCTAGCGAATTGTCAACTGTTTATTAGAAAGAAAGAAAAATACACAATTGCTATCAAAATTACGAAAAAAGCGGTATCTTTGCTCTATAATCAATGAGTTTCATTATTTCAATAATTATTATGACTAAAATGGTGATTCTTGTGATTATTTTTACTGTATAACTCCGAACTTTGCCTCAGAGCGTTTGCGAGTCTCTCGCGCGCAGGCTCATTTTTTTAGTCTTGGGTAAAGTGCTGGGTATGAGAGGTCTATTTTATCATGAATTTAGTGTACCACCTACCAGTTATGCTGTCCCATGAGGTAGTCGTGTCTAGAACGAAGCATAATCGAAAGGCGAGGGGTCTCGCGAATTCTGTCCCCGACTGTACATATTCCCCGTGTCTGTATGGAAGCGGCCATGCCCCCTCCACTCCGGCCATGTCCCCCCACTCCTCCTCCGCCCTTCTTCACTTCAATGCGTTGTGAAGGTCTCTTGCGTCGTCTCCATATATTTCCTTCCTCCATGATAGAGCCATATAAAATGGTTTCTCCAGCAGTTTTGCCAACCAAACAGGAGCCATGAAACTTTTTCCACAGTTTTGACAGCCAATCAGGAGCCAGGACGACCATGATGGAGGGGTTACATCCTGTCCGGCCATCCTGACTGCGGTTTTCCGTGGATTCCCGCAGTCCCTCCAGGCGAATGCCGGGATGGTTCGTTTGAAAGGCCACTGCCAACTTCCTTCCACATTCCCTTCCCGCAGATTAGCTAGGCTGCAAAAGGGTCTCCGAGACTCTAGCAGCCCACCTCAGATGGGAGGAATGGAATTAAAAAAAAAAAATCTCGCTATCTTCAGGACGGGGCCATACTTACTACAGTTTTCCGTAGTTTCACGCAGTCCCTAACAATGAAGTGCGCATCACAACCAGACAAATTATGGAAAAAGATGGATATGTACCTTTGATTCTGAAACCATAAGTTACAGTTATTGTGTGTAGCCCCTCTAAATTTACCTTTGATGTAACAATGATCGGCCACAGGTGTGGCATACCGTAGCTCGGCTAAATTGTGCTTCCTCATCAGCTGTCATTACAATAGGAGTAAACCCCTTGTAAAGTTCATCAACGTCGCGGACAAGTTTAACGAGTTGTTCCACTAACCAAGTCTCAGGGTTTTCTCCCGAGAATGAGTCGAATCGGTTCAACTAGTAGCCGTTTGCGCAAACGATTCGGAATGCAGTAGCAAAAGGGATGTGTTCCTGGAATGTTGTTGTGTGATAAGAGTTGGGTTGAGGACTGTAGTAGGTGCTTGGGTGGATTGAAAGGTGAATACCTTTTTACTTCCTTTTTTTTTCATTCAAAGAAATCCCTAGGCTGCTAATTTATTGGGTATTCATACTGGCGTGCAGGTGAGGCTTATTTAATTTCAACATTAACACATTCAATTATTAACAGAAAAGGAACCAAGCAAAGCCTCGTCCTACAATTGCCAACACATTAATAAATAAACAAAAATTTAGACACTACCACATTTTTAACAGATCGTGAAGAAAATTACCAGCACTAATAGGCAAACAAGAAAGCTTCACACTTGGTTTTAAATGAAAGTTCCCTTCATAACAATCGGGAATCATAAATCAAACATAATACTAGCATAAAACTACGCTAGATTTAAATGCCGGATGCCAGGATAATTTAATTTATCCACCAAGTGTTGCTACAGGAAAGTCTGTCCAATATTTTGCTGGAGGCGAGAATTCCTAATCATTCAAAGTTCGTTACAGGGTTGCCCAATGACCGCATGTAAGTATCACACCGCACTGTTCGTAGAATGATTACCGTGAAAGCGATATGTTTTCCTCGGAGGCGGAATTGTTATAGCACCTTGGCTATAGCGGACAGTGCACCACGTCCTTCAGTCAACGTAATGAATGAATGCCCAGCCACCTCACTGCCACAGGAGGCTTGTGACGAACCCTCAGGTTCGATGCCAAGGCAGGACGATCTCCAACCTCGGAAGATTCACTCCTTCCCTTCCGAAGGCGCGTCCGCAGTAAAAACTCCTCCCCGCCGCTCGTGGTTAACAAAGAGAAAAATTCACAGGAATTACAAAATGCGGAGGATAGTCCGCCGTTGATTGGTTCCTCTATTTGGCTCCTCCTGCCAGCTATGACGATTGGACAACATTGTCTTTTAGAGATTCGTGCGAACTCGTACATATTCGCCAAATATGACCTCCGGAGCGTCCGCTCGGGAACAGGAGGTCGGGTGTACGTTCACCCCGGTGGGGTATTTTCCCGGAGCTAAGGGATTATATGCTTGACCAACTCCGTTAGGAAGGGTAGCTGCATCTCCATTGTCCCTGGCTGTGGCTGGCGCGCCTACCTGACGTGACTCCTCGGCGACGGGCTATTTGGGAGGTCCGGCAGATGTTAACAAGCCCATCTGATTATCCATTTCATTATTCTTTTTATAGGTTTTATACAAAAACGTACGTAATGAACCATTTTCGTCATTCTGTTACAGGACTGCCCATATCAAAGGATTTCAACAAACATTCAAAATTCGCGTAAACGACCAATAGTGTATGCTGTTGGTCCACAAAATCTCTAAACTTTAATGTTTTGTCTTCGTCGTCGGGTAGATCAATTCTGACAGCGCCCACCTTTGACCAATTAATCTCATGGCACTTTAAGACATCTTTACTGCAGAAATGCTGCAGACATCTGTCACAAATGTGCATATATCCTTTATGCTTTAATATAGATGATCTAACTAACCGCTACAAGTTCTTGCTCTAGGCTTTAAATTTTGAAATATCTGAGAGTTTCACTGAAAACTCAATGTTACTGGAATAGAAAGGATAGTTGGAGTGTGTTTTTTTATATGTACTATTTCCGGGTTATTGTCCGAGAGGGGGAATCAGCCCTTTAATTTCACTCGCACATTCTATGTTCTTATGTTAACTACCAGGACTTGGTAAGTCAGCACCAAAAGAATCACAGTAATAAGCTCTAAATTGTTTACTACCTAAATTGTACGCAACAACTAATGTGCCTTTACTCGAGATGCAAGAATCGTCCATAGAAAGCAAAGACGTTGAACAATACCTTCTTTCTACGGATATCGAGTTGCAGAGCAACGTACGAAGACCCTTTAGAGAATTGTTCAAATTTTTAAATGTTAACGTCGAGGTAGATGATTCTATCAAGAGTTTTGAAACTCACTAAACTTTTTCATGATCTCCTACCTCACATAGACCTCATACCAATAAGACAGGATAACACTTATTGTGATCTGACGTATCTTAGTTAAAAAGCACATTCGGGCGGTAACTAAATATTTATCCTCTGTAATTTAAAGTCGTTAACGAATCCAACCTGAAATTTTATGGCCGGCGTGGACGTATTATTGACTATTTCGAGAATTTTATTTACCAAAAGCCCATAGCATACATTCCTCATGATCCTTCAGTTCTGCCCCACTTACTTCGCAGCAGTCATGTAGACCCTTTAGGACGTGAGGACGGGCCTATCGCTCACGATATTATGTTACCTGGCCTAGAGAAGACCAAAGGAGGCTCCCCTAAGCAGAAGCCTAGAGCAAAACCGCCACCACGCAGTACAGTGCTGCTAGTTCCAGAGTTTTTGGCACCATGCCAATGAATGCACAAACCCCGCGAGTTGCGTTCGCTGTGGAGGCGACCATTACGCCGCAGACTGTAGGCGGCGACGTGAAGTCTCTGTGGCTGCGGAGATGCCGCTTCATACAGAGGCTACAGCAACCGTCGTGTCATGTGCCGCCATTTCTGTGTATTTAATTTAAAGTGTTTTAGTTAGCTTTTATCTCTGAACATTCACTGTCTCCGCAGAGCAGCAGCTAGTTGATCTCCAGCGAATGTCGTGTCAAGTGTCGCCATTTCTGTGTATTTAATTTAAAGTTTTGTAGTTAGCTTTTTTCTCTGAATATTCACTGTCTCCGCAGAACAGCAGCTAGTTGTTCTCCAGCAACCGTCGTGCCAGGTGCCGCCATTTCTGTTTACTTAATTTAAAATGTAGTAATAGCTTTCGTTTTGTTTACGTTATTTGAACAGCAGCAGCGTACAGTAATCTTATTCAACTTAATTTTATTTTATTTTGTAGGAAGGTATATATAGTTAGTTGTTCTTTTATTTATTACCGTGGTTAGTTAACAAAGTTTACTGGTACGTCCTATTAACTACTCTGTGCAGTATCCGCCGTCTGGTCTTAATTTATCTTTATTAGAGCCGTGATTAGCGATTGTTAGTAAGTAGTGAACAGTGTGTTATCTGGATATCTCGGGTAATTCACCTTTCATGATCTCCAAAGTTTTTGTGATGAAAGTTATATGTGGAGGGGCTGTGATTGCTGTTTACAGAGCGGGCTGGGGTGGCGGATCTTCGCCCTCACCTTGCAGCTTTGTTAACGAAAGTTACAAGGCTGGAAGCTGTAGTAGGCAACTGCAGCAGATGTGATATGGGTGACCCTGTTGAAGCTAGTGCTCTTACACGTTCTCCCCTACCAATCATTGTACCTGCAGTCCACGCTGAGATGTTGGAATCTGTGCGGATGTCGTCTGTCAGTCACTGGCGTGTGGTTTCTCGACGTCGACGCCGCATCCGAGGCAGTCATACAAGTCTGAATCACAGGAGGGCAAGCTTGTACCACTGTCCAATCGGTTTGATGTATTGTCCAGGACTGAATCAATTTCGCAATCGTCATTCTGCGAGTTGCTAGTCCCCCAGCATGCCAGGTCTTAGCGACCACAAAGGGGATTCTGGTGGTAGGGAGCTCCAACGTTAGGCGGTTTACTGAGCCCCTTAGGGAAATGGCAATTAGGTCAAGGATGAAATCCAATATTCATTCATTGTGCATTCCGTTTGGGGCTGATCCAAGATGTGGAACAGGCCATCCCGGATGTCATTGAACGGACGAGGTGTAGCCAGATGCAGATTGTAGCTCATGTCGGCACCAATGATGCTTGCCGCCTTGGTTCGGAGGGTATCCTCTCTTCCTTCCGACGGCTTGCTCATACGGTGAGCTCTGTGGCTAATGATCGCAAGATTTCGGCTGAGTTAACTATCTGCAGCATTGTCGATATAATCGACTGTGTACCTCTGGTTCAGAGCCGAGTCGAGGGTCTGAACCAGATACTGTGGCGTTTCTGCGATAGTCATTGGTGGAGACTCCTAGATCTTTGCCCTGGGGTCGATTTGTGTTGGGTTCCCTTGGATAGATCAGGAGTGTACTACACACGTGAATCGGCTACACAGGTAACATGGGCCGTGTGGAGTGCATTGTGGGATTTTTTAGCCGGGGGGGGGGGGGGAAGACCCGAAACTGGGATTACAGTTACGGGCAGCCCAATTAAATTCGACACCGTATGTTAGGAGTAGCGTAAATCAATCTCGACCGTTAAAAGTACTCGTTATTAATTGTAGAAGTGTTTGCAACAAGCAGCCTGAGCTTAGAAGCGTTATTAGTACCACAGAAGCAGGTATTATATTAGGTATTGAAAGATGGTTAAAGCCGGATATAAGTTGAGCAGAAATTTTTAAAAATTGCTTGAACGTTTTCCGTTAAGATAGGTTGCATTCCAATGGGGGTGGGGTATTTATAGCTGTTAGTAAACACCTGCCGTGTAACGAAATAGATATCGATACAGTCTGTGAAATCCTATGGATTATGCTAAACGTAGCAAGGATAAAACTTGTGATAGGGTCTTTCTATCGTCCACCTGATGCAAATGTAACTATTGCTGAGGCCTTAAGGAATAATGTATGTACTATAGCTCGTCAATTTCCGGATCATGCAATAATAATAGGAGGTGACTTCAACTTTCCGTGTATCGACTGGACTAATTACGTCCACTTTACTGGTAGCAGGTATAAAACAGCCTGGGAAATTATTCTTGACCTTTTCTCAGATCTTCATCTTGAGCGGCTCGTGACTGAACTAACGCGGTGCCGCAACGATAACGAAAACATTTTAGATCCCACAAAAACAATTCTTATAAAAATAGGCCAAGTCTCGTGTTCATGTAGTGGCAAAAAGATATGATATCTTCTTCTGAGCGAAGTCTACACTTTACAGTGTGTATTCAGTTCACTTTGTGCAACAGAATGGTTCTCTCGCTGTCATAGATCGTTTATTTAGGATAAAAAAAAAATAAATTAAAAATATCTGATGACTTGGCCATTATGCACGTCATAATTATTACTGAAATTGAGGGCATAATAAATACTTGTCAAATTCGAAAAAGAGCGAGGGAAATCTTGGCTTTTACGTGTTTATAAGTTTGATAAAGCAACAAATTTAAGGTATTTACATAGGCTAGGTTAACTAAAACATGGCGTGAATAATGGCCAACTCAGGTTTTTTTTTCATCCTAAATAAACGATCTATGACACCGAGAGAAACCATTCTGTTTCACAAAGTGAACTGAATACACTCTTCGCTCAGAAGAAGATCTCATAACTTTTTGTCACTACATGAAGACGAGACTTGGCCTATTTTTACAAGAATTGTTTTTGTGGGATATCATTTCTTTTTGTAAGTTTATCGCTTATTCTGAATCGCCACTCAAATGTAATGATTCCATTTGAAAATCGGTGAATAAGAACATTTAAGAATTTAAGACATCAATATACGTTACCAAAAATGACCCACTGAAAACAATGGATATGCGCCACAGCCGAACAATTGCCGTTAGTTACACTACCACAATAAACAAAATTACTAATCATGTCCGAACTAAGCATAGGAACAAAGTAAAATTTAAGGCTTTGGTTCAACTTGCTCACCTCAATGTAGTATTGAAATATTATTTTTATAGCTTCATCCGGAGCAAAGCAATTAAGCAGCAAATGTGTGCCAGGATTTTTCATGTTTGGGATTGTAATTAAATAAATAAGGGGAAAAACTCCATAATTAGATTTTTCTTATGATTTGGGGATGAAATCATATATGTGTACCAAATTACTTCTAGGATTACTGGAAGTACAGTGGAATTTTGATGTCTGGGTGTCGTGACGAAATAAAATTTTGAATTTCAATAACTTCCAAAGTAATAAAGGAAAGAAGTAAAATTTAATACATTAGTTAAAATAGTAAGCTCACTCCACAATGAAAAACTGAGGAATCATATATATTATTTCTATAAGGTATTTTTTGTCACAAGCCTGTATCTTCCTTCATACTTAACCGAAAACAATGAATGAGGTGTCATTTTAAAGCTCATGGTCTTCCCTTTGGTCACATCATATTTTAAGAAATGAAGCTTTCGGAATTCGACCCTTTATGGGAAAAAGTATCAATAATTCGTTTTTGTGTCACGAGCCATTTATCTCCCTTAATATCTAACTGATATAGATAAATGAGATATCAAATTAAATATTAAGGTCTCTGCCATGGTAACATTATATTTTAAGAAAGGAACTTTTCGTAATTCGACCCTTAAAGGGGAAAAATGTCAATTTTTATAAAATGCGTTTTTTGTATCTCGAGCCATTTATCTCCCTGGATATCTAACCAAAATCGATAAATGTGGTAGGATTATGAGGAGTATAGAAAGCGATTTGACGTTAGGGGTAGGTAAGGGTTAGGTATATGAAATTTTAAGAGTTTCAGACTTTACTTATAATATGTGGGTGAAATTTTATCTGTGTACCAAATTTCAGCTTTCTTCGGCTACGGGAAGTGCCTTATAGTTTTGATGATCATCAGTCAGTCAATCAGTGACAAAATCGTTGAAGTTTGCATCCGAATAACATCCGAACTAAGAACAGTAACAAAATAAAATTTAGAACGTTTGCTAACATTTTAGATATCTATGCATAACAGAAATTTGAAACATGTAGCATGAATACAACCGAAGAAATTGAGGTTCAAAAATGGTCCGAATCGCTTCGAGAAAAGGGTAGGCAGTGCCGCCGTTGATTCGACTTGGCGGGTGCACCCAAATATTCTCGTTACAAATAGGCCTGAATTATTCACGGACTAGCACCACGGGAATAAGTGATCATAAGGCTGTAATTGCTACTGTAAAATAAACTGCCTTGCGCAAAAAGAAAAAAAGAAAGGATCGTTTACAGGTTCGAAAAGGCCCCAAAGGTGTGTTTAAGAACGTATTTGAGGGATAATTACCTTACCTTTACAGAAGCAAGAGCCTCGGTTGAAGAGATGTGTCTTCGATTAATGCTTTTAGTTAGGGAATGTATGGAAGTACATATACCGAAAACGACAGTAAATGGTGGGAACGATGACCCGTGGTATACACTTGAAGTTAAAAGGTTACTTAAAAAGCAAAGGAAGATACATGCACGCTCAAGAAGGATGATGTACAGGAGTGATTTAGAAAAGTTAGGTGAAACAAGAGGACATGTTAAGAATACGATGCGCGAGGCCTTTAATAACTTTCGTTGCAATTCACTTTCCAAGAGCCTCAACGAAAACTTAAAGAAATTTTGGTCGTATGTAAAAAAAAAGTTAGTGGTGGTGACAACAATATGCTAGTTCTACTGTAAGACGTTCGGGTAGTTGATTTTTATTTATTTATTTATTTATCTTATAGACATTGCACAAAAAACATGGTGTAGCCAATGTAGAGCTTCATTTGAAATATTAATAAAATCTATCGGTGATCCCCAGAAGGCTAGAAGTGGGCAATCAAAGGTCATGTGACGGATGGTTTGTTTTTCCTCACGATAGTCGCATCTCGGTGAATCTTTCATTCCCAATGTCTTCAGAGGGGAAGTTGATGACAGCCGCGACAAGGCTACCGTATTTAACACCGAATTTAAAAATTCCTTCACTGACGAAAACATGGAAAACACGTCGTGTAGAATTTGAGATGGATCCAGTACAAATTGATAGAGTAGGTATTATAAAGCAATTAAAGCTCCTGAAGTAGGGGAAAGCGCCAGGTCCCTATGGTATACCAGTAAGAGTATTTTCGGAATACGCGGAAGAAATAGAACCATTTCTGCCAGATATATTCCATTAATCTTTAGAAGAAAGAAAAGTACCTTCTGACAAGAAAGGAGATCGGAGAGATACTGGGAATTATCGACCCATATCTCTAACATCTGTTTGCATAGACTTCTGGAGCACCTTATATGCTCTAAAGTTATGAAGTTTCTAGGTGAAAACGAGTTACTTACAGCAAACAAACACGGATTTCGGAAGAACAGATCGTGTGAAACGCAACTGGCCCTATTTTCGCATGACGTAATGAAAGTTATCGATTCAGATTCACAAGTTGATGCAATTTTCTTGGATTTTCAGTAAGCTTTTGACTCTGTACCAAACAACCTACTTTTAGCGAAGATTCGAGCATACGGTATACGGATCAGATTTGCGAATGGATACGCGATTTTCTAACTGGTCGGTCACAGTATGTCGTTGTTGACGGAGAAGCCTCTTCCAAGCTAGATGTTACTTAGGGTGTTCCTCGAGGCAGTGTAATAGGACCACTTCTTTTCCTAATTTTTATAAACGATCTCGGCGACAACGTTAATCACAGGATGCGATTGTTTTCTGGTGATGCACTCATCTATAGGGAAGTAAGGTGCTCTGACGATTGTTTAGAAATTCAGTGCGATCTGGATGTTACCTCGGAATGGTTCCATACATGGCAGCTTTCTTAACTGCAAAAAGTGGAAGGCAATAAATAAGTAACAAAAAGTCTCCGCTTACTCACGAGTACAAAGTTAACAATTCAGTTGTTTACACGGTGGATTCCCTGAAGTATCTAGGCGTAACAGTACAAAGCAACATGAAATGCAACTTGCACATAACTCCCATCGTAGGCAAACCTAATTCTAAACTACGATTCATAGATCGTATTTTGAGAAGTTGTAATGTTCATACAAAGTAAATAGCGTACAAAACACTAGTGCGTCCGCATTTGGATTACTATCCGTATCGCAACGGATTAATTGATACGTTAGAGAAAGTACAGAAGAGAGCCGCTTTATTCGTGACTGCTAGTTACAGTCCTTACGAAAGTGTTACAGAGTTGATACGTGGATTGGGCTGGGATTTTTTGGCGGACAGACGACGTCGTTTTCGTTTGAATTTGCTGGAGAATATGGGAAAATCTTTAATTTACGAGTGCAATGAAATACTTCTTCCGCCAAGTAATTTAGGTCGCAATGACAGGAGGGATAAGATTAGAGAAATAAGATGCCGTACGGATACTTTTATGTATTCTTTCATTCCTCGTTATGTTCGGGATTGTAATGCACAGAATTAGGATTGGTGCTTAGCACCCTCTGCCACCCACAATATTAGTAAATTGCAGAGTATAGATGTAGATGTAGAACGTCGTAAGAGGCATCCACAGTATCGACGTGGACTCCATACGCAGCCAAAAAGTAGCCTCCCAAGTTGACTGGGCCACAACAGAAAATTTCCCGAGAAAAATAAATGAAAACAGAAATGAAAGAACACAAAATATTGGAACAGTCATGCCTATGGAGTGACACAAGTACAAAGTGCCTCTCAGCATAGTATACCAACCTCAATAGTGTGAAACAAGTATACCAACCACAAAAATAGTAATACAAGCACACGAACACCGCAGGGGTTTTTCACCACCAACAATATCTCTGATGATCACAGGCATGGTTTTCCCCTGAAAGTGATAAAATAAAAAGTTTCCCAAAACCAAACAACCTGACTCCTGGAAGCAAAGCTACCGCAGGAAGTGGGGCTTCGCGCACAGCCGTTGAGGCAATGACACATACATACACACAAAAACCTTCGCCCCACACCGGGCCACATGAAGACGACCTGGATAGCAGTCATCCTCCACCTCGTCCTCTATGGATGCCAGGTGTGGGGAACAGCATCCAAAACAAATATAGATCACCTCTAGCGATTGCACAACGATACTGAGGAGAAGGGAGGGTGTAGAGACGCTTATAGATAAGGATGGAGAAGAAGTTACTGACGATTTGAAAAAGGCAGAGATTTTAAGTAACTGGTTCAGTGAACGCATTACGGACAATGAATCAGAAACAGGAGGGTCTAATTCGGAGAACGAGCTTAACAACACAATTAGAAATGACGATAGTAAAAAATTTGATATTCATCCTGAGGAAATCATGAAGGAAATAAGAAAGCTGAAAAAAATAAATAAAGGGGCTGGTGAAGATAATATTACTACAGATATCTTAAAGATAGCCGGATGTGACATTGTACCTTATCTTGAAATATTATTTAAATTGAGTCTAGACACTTGCTGTTTACCACAGGACTGGAAAAGTGTAATAGTAGTACCGGTACATAACGGAGGGGTGAGACATAGAGTTGAGAATTACAGGCCAATCAGTTTGACACCAGTGGTATGTAAATTAATGGAAAGATTGATATGAAACCACATCAGAAATATATGTGAGGAACGTAAATGGTTTTCAAGCAGGCAACATGGTTTCAGGCAAGGATATTCATGCGAATCTCAGTTGGTGGGATATATGCAAGATATTTCAGATGAAATGGACAAGGGAGGCCAAATTGACAGTATAGCACTAGATCTGTCTAAGGCGTTTGACAGCGTAAGCCATAAAATGGTAGTAAACAAGGTAAAAACCATTGGAGTGGATGAGAAAGTGATTTGCTGGGTAGAACAATTTTTAAAGGTAGAAAACAGAAAGTTAGGGTAGGAAATGTAGTATCAAAAGAAGTGGAAGTAAAAATGGGTGTGCCACAGGGTAGCGTATTGGGACCATTGCTATTCATTATTCTAATGAATAATTGTGTTGATTGTTTACTATCTGAAATTAGATTGTTTGCAGATGACATAATGCTGTATAAAAGAATCAAAACGATAGAGGATTGTAAACAGTTGCAGGGTGATCTGGACAGGATATCTAGTTGGGTTGGTAAACATGGAATGAAGATAAATGCTAAGAAGAGTCAGCTTATTAGATACACAAATAAAAAACAAAAGGTTAATTATGAATATAAGGTGGGGAAAGAATTGCTTGCTGAAGACTTGAAATGTGTATATCTTGGCATTACTTTTGATAACAAGCTTAACTGGGCAGGACACATAGGACAGATGGTAGGAATAGGTTTCAAAGTTCTGCACTTGTTGGAGAGAGTGATGAGGGAATGTCCGAGAGAAGTCAAGGAATTGGGTTACAAAACTTTGGTCAGACCATTGCTCGAATATGGTAGTGTAGTATGGGACTCTCATTTTATGTATCAAATACAGGAGTTGGAGAGGGTGCAAAAAAGGGCTGCTAGATTTGTTTCTGGAAATTATCGCAGAATGCAATCAGTGACGGATATGATAAAGGAGCTGGAATGGGATTCATTGCAAGACAGGAGGAGGATGAGGAAGGTCATGGGATTGTACAGGGCATATACTGGCGATGAGGCATGGAAGGATATTGCAATAGGTATGAAAAGTAGTGCATGGATGGGAAAATATGACCATGACCACAAGCCGGCACTCGATTTCAGGCACAAGGGTGTGGGAAGATTCTCTTTTTAGGTAAGGGTGTCAGGGATTGGAACGAGTTACCAAGCGAAATTATCAATAATTTACCGAAAACTTTGAAAGAATTTAAAGATAAAATTTTTAGAGGGCAAATGTAGGTTGGCGCAGGATAGGGGGAAGATGTTTGTGTAGGGAAATTTCCACCGGAGCCTGTGCTCCATTGCAATTAAATTAAATTAAACCGATACCTACGAGTTATATTAATAACATCCAGATTCACACCAACTGACATCCTTAATGACACAGCGGGCATCAACCCAATATATATAGAAATTTTCAAAGAAACGGAAAAATTTTATGACAGGATAGAAACATTCAGACAAATCTACGAAAGACTGGTACGTCCATAAAGTGCTATTAAATATTATAAATCAGGAAGAAGGAAACTGATATGATTATAAAGTCGTCTTTGACGAACCATAGTCATGTTTTCCCCTCAAAGAGTAATATAAAGCGTCCACAAAATTAATCTATCCAATACAGAGTGACACGTAAAGTAGTGCTACCTTGGTAGTGAGACTTTTCACAAACACGCCGTTAAGGCAGAGCCAAACACCCACAAAAAAAAAAAGGAACAGCGGCAACCACACGACACCAGGCCACTACCAAGAGCAATGCTCATCGCTAAAGAAGCAGGAAGACTGAGCCACGCCCAGCAGATAACAGCCAAGACAGACCGGCGATCTCCGGAGGGGAAATCGGCAGCCGTAGCAGTACACACTGCACCCACACCTGCGCCCGACATCTCGTCTGTCAACTATCTTCGAAGGAAGGTACGCTTCTCCCCTCGAGGCAGTTTAACTACATCACAATAGAAGAGTCTGGCCACTTCCGAGGAAGAAAGCCGGCGGCATACAATCTCAAAAAGACAGAAGTCAAGAAGACCTACCAACAGTGATGGATTTTCCATTCAAAACTACGAGGAGCAAATGTCTACCGACAACAAACTCCATAGCATTCTGCTCAAAGGAGCAGTAACTGCCACTGATGGAACATTTAACCGTCGTTTTCCTTATCCTCTCCACCAAAGGACCATATAGACATAGAGATCCATACCATGTATATCTGGAGAATTATAATGTTGTAGTTTCCGAAGCAAGAAACAATTTTTTATTACTTTCCTCAATGCACCAAAGAATTACAAAGTATTATATATATATCAGCGTTGCACAAAATTTAAGAGTGATTTGAACAGTTTTCGTGTTTTCGAACTTCACGAATTTATCTTGATTATTTTCAGTATTAAGCCTCCCTCACATTCATGTAAACACGATAATTTGACTAATATGATCAGAATTGCATTTATATTAGCAAAACAAATTATTGGGCCATGGTGATTATATTTAACTAGCCTCAAAACTTGTCAAAAATGACGAACTGAATGCAGCGTTGTGGCGTCATTTTTTCGCAGTTGTTTAACTAATTTGAATTGTTACAAAATAAAGCTAAAGTAATAGCATTCCTCGTGCCTTGTGCTGTAGCAAAAAGTTTCGGTTGTCATCCTGGTCCAAGTTGCATTTCAATCTAACCACAAACTCCACTAATACTATAGCTAGAAAATCAAATCACATGCGAATTAATACGTACATTCACAGTGACGCATATTAGTGGCATCATTCATCATGATATAAACTTGATCCAAGATCTTCATGGATTCTAACAGCTTTTTTTAATGTTCCCCGCGATTCAGATTGATATTACAATGTCTGAACGGCTGAGACAGTTATATGCAGTAATGTGGCGTCAGTGAAAGCAAAGGAAATTAAAAATAAATATTATCAACTTCCGTTATGCGAATACCTAGGCCGCATAGAACGCGACCTACGTGGAACTACTTTCATTCAAATAAAGTAACAATTTCAGTTAATTAAAATTTAAATTACTCGTGTCCTATGCTGTAACGTCAAATGCCAGTTGCAATTTTGACCCAGGCTAAATAAAAATCTGTTCAAGCTTCCGCTAACATTGCTGATGGAGAGTTAAAAGTTTCTATCTTTCATATCTTTGGCAAAGAATTTAACGAATGCAAATAAGTAAAAGGAACTAATAATTAATATGTTAATTTAAACGAAATATCTACTTTCCTTTCAGTGTACTGGTAGTTCATTTCTTCGCGGATGCTTAACTAAATAGAACTGTTAGTAAATAAAGCTCATAACCTCTATCATGTAGTAATATCTCTGGCCATTGTTAATACATCAACACAGGTTAGCATAGATTATTTGTGTGTGTTGTTTGAAACCATTCAGACCGGAGGAGTGGAGTGTGCTCCTAGTCAGTGCCGTAGCTAGGTCAACAAGGTCCCCGGTGCAAAAAAATTATTTTGGACCCTCAGGCCAGATAGGCGACCTTTTTTTGCTTTGTGTTGCTGGTGGGGGCCCTCTAAGCTGAGGCTGGGGGCCCCTGAGTTATGCTTGGGGGCCCCCTGAGCAGTGAGGACCTCTTACTGAGGGGGCTCCCTGTGTCTTTGTCTTAGGCGCCCCCTTAGACGACGGTAGAATTTTTTTTAAAAAAGGTAGCCAGTTTGCCGTGAAGGCCTCTGGGCCCTCTGAACTACCCTTCGGGGTCCCCAGAGGTGCGCTTGGGGCCCCCCTGAGGTATGCTTTGGGGCCCCCTGAGCGTAGGGGCCCCGGTGCACTGCACCGCCTAGCCCCATAGTAGCTACGCCCCTGCTCCTAGTTGGAGGTAACAGAGGTAGCAACCATTGGATAGTGATGAAATTTTATTAATATTTGTCTTCCCACGTTTTGGTTTTATTAGCTTTGCATTCCGCCCCTATCGTAAACGACTTAACCTAACACAATAATCCTACCACGTATAGGGAACTTACAATTTAACATGGAAATACGGAAACGTTCTGTCGTACATTACACAGCAAGCTGTGCCATAGGTGAGGGTCCCCGCCAATATAGGGATTGGAACTAAGGGCCTTATGATCTCCAGTCAGACGCCGTAACCACTGAGACACCAGACCGCGCTTTTACTGAAAGATTACACGCTGTTCTTCGTTCCTGTCCATGACATCAGTATGTAGTTGAAACTTTGATGACAATTAAAGGACTGAATAATGTAGGCCTACTTCCTTTCACTCCAGCGTAGTAAAATTGAATTACCACTGAATATGAATGTGTACTTCTTTGTGGCATTCATTTTTAAGAAGATATGGAAATTATTTTATGAATTCAAATAAATATGTTGTAACTGATCATAAAATGATTTGAAGTCATACAAGCGCGAGTAATGTAATAAAAAGAACATAATGGAATCATTACATAAACCATTTTTTTAACGTATTATCTGTGTAGAATACAACACGCGCACATTTTTTTGTGTGAAATTTGTAATTCACGAGGCAGAAATTAAGAGCGGTCTTAGCATTGGTCTTGGTGATTGCAATAAACCACCTAAAATAAGCAATCAAGACAGTCACTTCGCTACACCCCATGTTTAACTTTGCGTCCGCTGTACTTCAATGGTTAAGCGTGACAGCGCTTTAACACAAAAGCTGAAATAATAAGTAGTATTTGAATTTAGGTTTACAATATATAATTGGAAAAAATTATTCACACACAGAATACAAATTTTGTAACTGCATTCGAAATATCGGCTGGAGTCTTTTGTAACCAGAAGACGTCACTTGAACTCCAACTTCAGAATGGCACATAATCGTGTACCTTCAGTTTGAGCTGCTGCAACGAGAGAAAGGAAACGCCAATTATGAATGATGTGTACTGCGTCGTAGTTTGAAGTGAATGAAACAGGAATAACACGCTCTGAATTATGATGAACGACAGCCATATTACGTCTCTCGGTTACCGAGAAGAATGTTGTGCTCTCTCAGGAATTTTCACACTGTGGTGCTTTTCCGTTGGATTCCATGAACGATTGGTGTGAAACGTCCGCATGTGGCTGTAGTCTGAGAGTTGTATTTTGTTCATGTTGTGTATAAGACAGGGAGAAGGAAGAGGTTCGATGCTTCCATTCTGAGCAAACAATCGGGTGGGTTGTTGGCAATGCGAACGTTTCAATCTGATGGAATAATTACCACCAACAACCGCTTGCAGCTTGCTCCCTCACTCCGTACGTAGAACAGATAGGTTTGGGATTAAATGCAGGTCTATTTTTTTTTTTTAATTAGATCTGCATTTCGAACCCTGCAAGACAAGCACTGTATCACGGGGGCTCGAAACAGCTAATCTCGCGTCCCGGAAGATGAATCTAAATTTTAGGATAGAAATAATTAAGTCGCTGGGAAACCAGTACCTGTTTGGTTCTCTGTTAGGAATAAGGACTCCAAAGTGCACATAAATCGCACCACTTAAATATTACACAAAGGTGCAAAACTCATCGATAATAGCTTACGTAAAGACGTGATCTAAGACGTTTCTTCAGTAACTTCTCTCTTAAAATTTGTTGATATAGATAGTGTGGACGTCAAGATCAAAAGTACTAGCTCAAAATGTTAATATAAAATGATTTCTATAAGTACTCCTTTGCAAACGACATATTCACTGCTAATCGATGTGGAAAATAACTGTACAAGCCTTGTAAAGAAAGGTTAGTGAATAGTTTTCCCTGTTAGCAGTGACTGGTACTGAACTTAGTGACGCAAAGTTGGCTGCTAGTATATTTATATCTCTACTGCATCATACGGCTTTTAACTTAACGTTCATTATTTCTCTTTTTTTATATCTCTCTGTAATACTACATTAACGTCGGCTCAGCCTGCCAGAAATATTTTCTTATAAATTTATTCCTTCTCTGTTTCAAATTTCACAAAAGATTTGTCTGCCGACTCTCTGACGTAAACGATACACCGATCTTCTAGATTCCTCTGAAACGTAACAATTTAAAGAGTTTTTTTTTTTCTTCCTTCTCATTTTTCTGCTACTTTTGTTCGTCTAATACTCAGGTCTCCAGACGGTACATCTGTTGTTCAAGAAGTGTTTCGAGATTTTTCTCATGCGTGTGAAATTACAGTGACATTATCACACTGTTAAATGCTCCTACATCTGCTAGGCTTTCTCAAGCGAATGTTATTTTCGTTATTTACTTAGAGTACTATTTATTCAATAATGAATGGAAAGAAGGATTACTACTTCTCTTATTCTTCCTGCCGCAACCAAAGGCCTTTTCATACCAAACAATTCTGATTCTCTCTGTGTATAAACACGGTTTCCGGTGTTTGATTCCAAATGTCTCGGGAACTTGAGAGATAACACTCCAGACTTCGATATGAAGAACTTTGGGTAGCTCTGCCAGAAAATAATTCCCAATAGAATTATAAATCTGATCTAACTGAAAGTTTTTGATAACCTTTGTTTTTCTTTTATATAGATATAAGTATTTCTTTTACCTTACATATCTGTATCACGTATGACTAAAAATTAAGATGATGTTTAGCGCATATCTATGTATCCATTAGATTTTCTGAAAAGCAACTTTCAAAGATTTATATTGCACATCGTACTTGGTGAGAATACAGAGCTAAACTGAAGTTGTTTAAAGCATGAAAAAAGCCTTATTTCAAACCGAAATCCTCGAGGAAGATGACGTTTTATGAGGGTCGATTCTTAACTAGTTTGCTTTCGAACCATGAACGTTGTAATGCGTAACGTGGTTTCCGATTGTTCAGGAAAATCGACACACTCGGAAATCGATGATATGGCCTTGAACTTTAGTTGCGTGCAGGTTAACCTGTCGACCAGTCAACAGAAAGTTTCTCAAAATTAGCGCTGATATATACTTACAGTTATTTGTCTAAATTTTCTATGGCGTTCTCGTGAACTACACAGACGCGTGTCATCTGCAAGTACTGAGATATTAACGACAGAGTATCGGCTTGAAGTACGAATGTGATGTTACGATAATGTTACTTAGGCTGTCACAAACTCACTGAGGCAAATGATTGCTTGTTTATAGCTTTTGCATTAATTTTTGTTGATGAAATATTCTTTTCCTGTCTTGAATTGATAAAAGACAAAAAATTAGTTTAGACCTGACAACTAAAATATTAAAGAATTTTAGGATATAGTTTTAATTGTTACCAAGGTACACCTTACCCTTCGAGTTGGAAATGGTCCCTAAAGAAATGATTAATGGTATGAGGATGCAGGAATTGCCTGCATTAAAGGACCAAAGTGTTTTACAGGACTATGGAATCCTCTCAAATTAGAAATGGAAAACGTGCTGGCTTGACCGTGCACGTTAAAGCAACCCTATACTAGACCAGGCCGGTGCAAAGGAACCGGAGATCAAGTCCCGGATCCTGCAATCAGCCATCCTGATTGCGGATTTTAGGAGTTTTTTTACAGTCATCTAGGAGAATGCAAGGATGGTCTATTAAGTTTCGCCTCAATACTGCATAAGCCACAAACATTTATATTCATCACTCAGCCCCCCGTTCACAAGTAGATACATTTTCTCATTGGGATAATAGTAGAATAGCGACTAAAGTAAGCGGTAGTCGCAGTCCTACACAGTAACTCTGTCATGAGGGGGCCTAGGCGCATTCCGTGGAGTCTCCGGCAGCCACATAGGGAGACTTAGGGGATGACGGCTTTTCCTGAACAAAATATTCCGAAAGTAAACCAGTCCCCCCAATCGCATCACGGGTTGGGGTGCTCAGGATGGGTCATCACTGCTGCGAGAAAAATAATAATGTCTGAATAGGAAAGGTATGTTACAGAACTTAAAAAAGAAAGTGGAACGATTTATTTAATTGTTCTTACTGTACGAATCGGAAACGTGGACCAGTTACGCCTAGCAAATGAGACAGCTGAACGCTTTCCTTATGTGTTTCCTGCGAACCATACTCGGAGTAACGTGACGATACTATTCTGTCACACTATTATTCTGAAACAAATACGACTCCGCTGGCTTGGTCACATTCATCAATTGGACCCTAAAAGATTAACACGTAAAGTAATGCTCAGTCAGTTTGCTCATATTAAGAGACCTATGGGGAGCCCAACGCTGATGTTTAAAGATTTCTGCAAACGCGGCTTGGAGAGTTTCGGCGTGGGCACTGCCGATTGGGAGGCTTGCGCCAGCTTGAGTCCCGTATAGCGTCGACACATCGCCACCAGTATGTCCAAACATGACAATGCATGGCTGGATAAAATGAAGCAGAAAAAGCTTTGTACTGGACTCCCATTTCGAGTGTGACATATGCAGAATACTTCACGCCGCCATTGGACTATTCAGCCACAAAAGAAGAAACGATGCACTCAATCCTGGTAATAAATGACTTTATTCACAGTCAGTCAACTAAGATGCTATGGCGATTGATTATGATGATGTGCGATTTGTAAAGAACAATAGAGTGATTAATTTGATGAAAGTCTCTTCGTTGTACGGGGGACTCCGCGTTAATTTGTAGCAAGCACAGCACAGCACAGTACAGCGTCATCAGGATGGCTTACGCCATTTTGTTTTTACAGTACCATGTCAGTACCTTCACTGCTGTCTGGGTTTGCTTTTTTGTAATGGCTTTTTGTTATGTCCTGAGTTTATGTTGTTGGCATGAGGGCGGTGATGAGCTGCGTGAGCAGCGTCACCACCACCGTGAGTTGGTCGCTGGGTCCAGAAGCAGTACGGCAGGCGTGGCAGTGGTCCGTTGGTCGACCTCCTTGGCGGCCAGTGGTCTGCCGACTGGAGGAGCCAGGAGCTGCCGTGTGTTGACGTTGGCGGCGCGCAGCGGGCTGCGTGGCGACCCGCGCCCAGTCGTGGCCACCGGTCTCTGATGGTGGTGGGGAGGCTGGCTGGAGTTTGTCTTGTGTTGGGCGCGCTCAGGTCCGCCGCCGCTTTCAAGCGATACTTCGCTCGAAGTATCTTCTTGGATTCACAGCCAGAGAAACAAGCTGCGTGCCTTCTGCCGCAGTTGCAGCAGATTGCTTCCTTTCTGGCTGTGGTGCAGTCCGCAGTTAGATGGTCAGCCCCACATCTGACGCATCTACGTTTGTTGGGGCAGTCGCTCGCTCACCTGGTGTCCATGTGTCCATGATTTTGACAGTTGAAGCACTACCGGAACTCGGGAGGAGAGGGCTTCGTCCTCGCCACCCTCTTTGCCCGTTTCTTTGGCAACGCCCCAGTAGCCACAGGCGGTGGTTGGCTCAGCGGGCTGTCCCCCGCAGCCACAGGTGGCGGTATGCTTGGCAGGTTGTGCTGCTCCGTGCCGCAGCTGATGCCCATGCTGCTCAGCAAGCTGGTGGCCTTCGTTGAGTCCAAGGGACAGGAGGCCAAGATGGTGAGGCCTCTGTCATCAAGCCAGCAGGAGCTTCACGTACAGGCGTCCCCAGTTGCCTGTGTATGGCACCATCACAGGTTTGACAGGTCCGTCCTCGATGTCTGATGCTGGCTCCCCGTCCTGGGAGGGTGTAGGCGACGCCACAGTACTAGGCTTTTCCACTGCTACGTCTCGTGTAGGGCTGGCTGGCACGGGAGGCTCCGGAGATTTGAAGCCAGGTGCTCCAGTTTCCGGTGTCGTCTGCTCTTCTCCTGTGGGGTCAGTATTTTAGTTCTCGCCACCTGCCAGTCTTCTGTCACCGCTGTTTGCTGCTTCCCGCGCAGCCTCTTCCTTCTCCCGTTTAGTTTGTGGAAGAATTTCTTAGGACAGAAATCCTCCGCGAGGACCAGCGGCATAGATGCTACACCATCAGGGCACTTGGGCTCTGCTGCTGCGGCATTGTCTCTGATCCTCCTGACATCCTCGTCTTGCTCGCCAGAGAACATCAGTGCCGCAGCACAGTCATTGTACTGTTCAGGCAGGGACCAGGCGTACTTCCTGCCAACATGTACAACCCAAAGAGTCCAAGAGGTGCACCTGTACTTGAAAAACAGCTACCAGAATTGCGTCAGGTAGTACTTGGTGTGCTTTAACTCAATGCGGTGCAAGAACCCGTCTCGTTCGCGACGCCCCTCAAGGTAGAGGTCATCACTTTCTGCAGGATCATCGACCGCCGTCAAGTCAGCGTCACTGGTGACAGCAGCCACGGCCATACTGGAGTGCAGTGCTCCGTGATACTGCGGTCTTCTTATTCAGCAGGTTCTGCCCAAGAAGAAAGCCATAGTATGACGTCGGTTAGCTATACAATAACGCAGCGTCACACGCACAGAGAAACCATAGCCTCCTGCCGCGAAGACCTACGATAACAAGAATTTTGATGAAGTTTAGCGACAGGATTAGTTTGATGAAGGTACAAATTAAACCTGCGCAATCCACATAAGTGGTTGAAAAAAGCAATCAGCCAGGGGAATGAAAGATAACAATAAAAAAGTACCTCAGAGGTAAAGAATGTTAACTCAGAAATTTGAGTTTAAACTACATCAAAATTCTTCATAAAGATATCTGTTGGGAGATATAGTTTGTTAAATCCTCGGAAAGTGTGATTCCATGTTAGGAAATAAATTTTCCAAACAAAAAATTTAACGGTGGTATATTGCGATAAGGCATACAAACCTTTTCTAACGAAGTTTCGGACGAGATTGGGGAATGAAAGAGGAGACTGGAAGGGAGAATTCGTCATTGGAGCCGCGGAGGCCAGAAAGTGGGGATTTGGTTTTCGAGCGGTCTACCGGACTGGTCGGGATACTAAGCTGGGAGCTTATTAAGCGATCAGGCTTTGAGTTGAAAGAGTTACTATCAGACTTTGATAGTTAGACCTTACATATAGAACATATAGATTCTCGTATGGTGCTTTGTTTGTGTGAGTATGACTGGTGAGACAATGACTTAGTGAAAGTTGTACAGCAGTTTTATGGCAATAAACTTCATCGAACTTTGGAGTGTTTGCACATGAGGATTTCCATCTTTCGGGTTTCGCCCTCTCCCTTCTTTCATCTCTCATATGCAATATAATGAACACAACATTGTCAGTCGTCCACACCTATAACACCACTTACGAACTCTCTCACACTGGGGAAGGCAACGGGAAACTACTCCAATTCGTCTCCCCAGAAGTAACCGAGGAGGGGTAAACATCTCCGATGGTAACCCGCCTACGCCAGGGCACGGCGATCATAAGAAGAATGTCTGTAATGTACAAGACAGGTTTTTTTATTTCCCGGTGTGATCGAACTTATTGCACTGTTACTTTCCTCACCGAAAGCCTTCCAATTATTCGTGTATTTAGGGAAAAATGTCCAAATATGGGCTACCATTGTTATTGTGGTCCTACTGACTTACCTTGTCACTCAATATGGATAATTTTGATATCACTTGCTTCTAAAAACAATCATGAAGGTAATATGAGGGCTCATAACGTCAATAAACAGTTTTAATTTTCTTAAATCAAAGGATAAAAAAATACTGATTTACAAGAAATGGTAGAAATATGGGTTAGTTGTATAAAAAAAATTATCTCTTAATAAAAATCAAATTTTGTTCAAAAACATTATTAACTTGAAATTTTACATCTCTCTCTATTTTTTTTTACTTGCAGAAGGTACAGATGGATAACTCACTTTCCATTCTAGCGCATTCAGACCGTGTCCAATCTTCACACTTGTAGGACTGAATCCACACTTCGCTTCTGACATTTGAAAAGAGTCCATCACAGACCATGCATGCTGTATTGTCGTCACCACGTTCATCCCCAGAGAAATAGCCAACTCGTCATCGTCATTTTCGTCATCAGAAGTATGGTCCCTATGATCTTCTGATCTTTTTTGGATTTTCTTTTTGTTTGCTGTGGCACCTTATTAAACTTTCACAATTATTTGACAGTTGTTCAAGGCTGTACACACCAAACTTTTCTTAAATCATCTTTCGTTATAAGGAAATCCAGTTATGATTCAAGTCATGGCGCACTTGCGACCACGATTGCTATTTCAATGCAATGGTGGAGATCGAAGATGTATCATATGGACTAACTCTTTTGAATGTCGAAGCTTGAGCAATGGGTCATTGATGCGGGGTGTTCAAATCTTGGTGTTTACTTGTCAAGAGCTAGCCTGTTATTGGACCACAAATGCTAGTTAGCCCGTTTTTAGACCATGCAGTGCTTCAAGTTGATGATCTCGGCTACCATTTCAAAACAAACAAATTGAACAGGACAGTATCCTGAAAGATGCTCATGTCATGTACTTCTAGATGAGGGGGAAGCCATTTACCTTACTGAAAAAGTAAGAAAGAGAGAGATTAAATTTTCATACCTTGAAAAGTTTTGAGTTTATCAGAAGCAAGTTTTCTGATAAGCCAACGTACATGTGTGACGGACGAAGTTCATTTGCTCAATACTCTTCTCCCACCACTTGATGTTCCTTTTGGTGCAATTCTCGTGGTTGCATACAATCCCTTTCCCCCACTTTCAACAAGTATCCCGTATCTAGCTACACTCTAACCCGTCTTTGGACCTTTTTCTCTACTATTTTCATCTCTTGTAAAGAAAAAATTAGAGGGTCATTTCAAATTAATTTTTTGTGTTTATTTTCATAATAACTGTTTATTCATAAATCCCAGCAAGAAGCATCAACTCACTTGGGATCTGCTTGACTCTCTTGGCGAAGCCCTGCTATTATGACAAGCGAAAGGAATAAAGAAATATTTAAAATAGATTGATATTCTTTTCAATCGAGTCTGTTATCTTTCTTTGACAGGCTCCTAAGTAATTAAAAAGGTACGTCAACGGACAGATCAACTGGTCCGTCCAGTTAGCGGCGATCGGTTGCCACTCTTGCCCCGAATTCAGCCTGCTGGTTTATTATTATAAGAGTACTTGGCCTTGCCTGATATAATTGAGATTGATTTACCCATCCACTATCTTTAGTCACCCAATTAGAAACATGTGTACCCAGTTTAATTAAATTCCTGCCAGACATTTACGGAATTAAAGCAGGCCTAGATTCACCCGCACAGTACCCAGAAAGGATTAGGCTGGAGCTGATTTACCCCCTACATTATTTTTATTCGTCTGATGTGAAACGGTTTTCATTGATTTGGTAGCAGCCATTTCAGGAATTAATCTAAACGTTAATTTACGTTTGAGTGGATGCTGCAATACGGAATATGAGTTTTCATTTTTGTCCAGGCTGCATTTCAACTCGTGTTGCCAGATAGAGACTTATAATTTCCGTGACATTCCTAGTATTAAAAAGTATTTTAGTGGTATGTTTAAAGAATGAATAATAATGAAGATTAATAAAAAAATTGTGTTTTAGGTAGAAACTATTCTATCTGACATATTACGAGCTCTTTTAGGTTTATTAATTAAGCTTTGTTTGAAAATCATCAGGAATTATGAATTAAAAATAAAAATACTAAACTTATAACAAAAGTCGAGCACTTCTTTTAGGGTTTTTTAAAATACTTTTGCAGAAAACCAACATCGGGTATTATCAATCAAAACCTCAAAAATATTGAACTTAAACAAAAATTGAACACTACTGTTAGGCTTATTAATTAAACTTAGTTAGAAAATCGACATCAGGCATTATCAGTAAATAAATAATAATTGAACATCTATCTTTGGCTAAATCAAAATCAACATCAATCAAAATTAATCTTAATCAACTACTTTTTTAAATATTTATCACTAGCTTTTGCCATTTTCACAAGTTTTTCTCCGACACTGCTTTGCAAAACTGATAAAATTTCTGACTAAGACTCTTCAAAATTGATTGAGTTTGCAGTTCAGCCTAGACAAAATCAATGGACATTCTAATTTGCTCGTTAGTCCATAAATTTTTCAACGGGTGTTGCTTGTTGGAATTGACAAAACCAACTGTTTTCTTTAAATTTACAAAAATTTTTATGGAAATTGACCCAGATTTTGTAGTTTTGCAATTTTTTTGGAAGGACTACAAAAACAGCTTTCAGACATGTGAACTCTGAATAAAGAGAATCAATGTTAGCTGCATCTAGAATTTTTAGTATCCCAGAAAATTCAAAGTATTTTTCATGTTAATTTCAATTCCTCTGATTTAAGGGACAAAAAGCTCAAACTTCTTGTAAATTCTATCCTCCCACTGCGAACACGACATATTTAATTTGAATTGAGTTTTAGAAAAAACTAGTATACGGAATTCCGGAACAGTAACTCATAATTAGGGAGCGTGCATAAACCACGTAGCTCCATTTTGGCCTCTTGTGAACCCCCCTCCCTCCCCCCCACGTAGCACTACGTGGCTTTTGAATCTACCCCCCCCCCCTCCCCACGAAGTACGAAGATGTTTTCCTTTTTGATTCCAGAAGACATTTTGTACTGTTTTCTCTTGTCAGACTATTGTAAATTACATACGGAGATAATTAACTGAGGGAAATAAATATTCACATGCTGTTGTGAGTTCTGTTCCTCATTTTACTTGTGAAAAATGTTATGAAAGGAAAGCTACGTGGCCTGGCTAGGAACCCCCCCCCCCCCCACGTAGCCCAGCGTAGACTTCCAACTAACCCCTCCCCCCCCCCTGGGCCGGACCACGTAGTCTGTGCACGGTCCCTTACTGGACACGGGACCAGAATCAAAATTCCGGGAAATTCCCGGATTTCCCGGCCATCTGGCAACCCTAATTTCAACCTAATCACAACACCTGCTAATGTCACTGATTGCATAAATATGGAGCTGGAGTGTGTCTGTTTGTTCGGCCATCACGCAGAAAATACAGATTTTGAATAGGTTTTCACAGTTTGAAAACATGAGGTCCAAGTTAGAATTTGAGTATGTCGTAAGTCGTTACGAAATATTTGTTTTGCGAATAACCTGGCATAACCTGAAAACTGCTGAATCGATTTTGAGGGTGTTTTCACAGCATCAAACATCAGGTATGAATCATTATATTGCCTCATCTGCCGTCGGAGATGAAAATTGTCTCATTATGCTATTTCATCTCGAGCTGGCGCTCAAAATTAAAATTTATTCCGCACCTTGACAGTAGAATATCAAATACCAGACTAATTTTCCAAAATTGTTTTTATTGAAAATACGAAAGGCTCACTTTCACGTATAAATCAGAAGTTGTGCATAGATTACTGTTGGTAGTCATGGATTGTAGCTACGTTACGTGAGATAATTTAGACCAGAACCATGTTCTCTGGCATTTTTCTTAGTAATTATTTATTTATATAGTTTCATCTTTACATAGCTTTCTCTTCGCATTCAGTACGGCCATCTATAGTGTTTTGAGACTAAATAACTGAAATATAAAGAAGCAAACGTTAGATGCCGTATTATTTTTAGTAAGTTCGAAGTATGCAGCATCTAGTTGGAATTATATTTTTGGTGTTTCTCACGATACGTTCAGATGTTCGTAACTGCTCCATTATGTTGAAACACAAGACATGCCACACATTTCGAGTTAGATCCTATGCAGTAGTTTTTTAATTTTTCTGGTATAGATATGCACAGGTTTTATAGATTTAGATTCAAGTGTGTGTTATTTAAACAGTTAGAAGCCTGATGTGCCACTGAAAAGCAATAAAGATAAGGCAGTATGTTGTCTTTTGAGCTTACTTTTATAGTTTAACCAAAGTGAAATAAAAATACACAACCTAAAAAATATAGACTATTTGACCCGCATTTTCGCCAAGAAAGGTTTTCGTAACGCTGGCGTAATGACGTTCTTGGAACAATGGCATATTAAAAAAAATAAATGAAAACAGGCACGATTATAACATTGAAATCAAGTAATGTCTAAATAGTGCTCATGTTACATCTTTCCGTTCTATGAGGAAAAACTAAATGTGCATTGGAAATACGAAGAAAATGCCTACGATATTCAGAACCTTCATGAAAACAAACAACAAATTAGCTACGTTTTACGTACCAAATGTGGAGTCCAATCACAATTACCTATAGTAGCTGACTTACTACCTTCACCTCATGTTATTCTGTCAACAATATCACCCTTATTTTGCTTCCACTCTTCGAGTCTATTTCATTAACGATAACACATTCTTAGTAGCTGAAGCATATCATCATACATATTATTTCCAAAAGATTTTTTTTTCCCATGAGACATTTATTTGCCTTCATACCGAACCGTTTATCTCCCTTGATACCTAACCGAAATAGATAAGTGAGGTATCATTTTAAAGACTAAGGTATCCGCTTTGGTAAGATTATATTTTAAGAAAGGAATTTTGCGGAATTCGACCCTTAAAGGGAAAAAGCAATTATTATCAAGGTCAGGCGTACGAGACTGTTCAGACTAGGTCGCTAGACTTCGCTGGCGTCGCTTTACCACCAGATAGCAGCACCACAAATAACAGAAAAATGGATACACTGGGTGCTTTTTGTTCGGCTTAGCTGTGATCTGAGACATTTCGGCTTCCTGGAAGGGATAGCTTCAGGTGTTTAAAGAGCTGCAGGATAGCATATAAATGAACAGGTTCTTCTTTCATTCTAGTACAAACCACCAACTCGCTATTCATTGTATCTTATTCTAGAAATTTTCGCACGGGTCAGTGTTTTGTTCTCCAATTGCTATATAAACATGTTATACGTTAAATTTTCGTACTGGTTATCAAGTTATAATAATTACTAATTTGATGGGTTGAAGGTTTCTCAGTAATCTGTAGTCGTTCGTAGTGTAGATTCGTTATTTGGGCTCAGTCCACATATGATTTAAATGCAATAGGACATTGTTTCCAGCGTATTTAAAATCCCACGTGAATGATGCTCTTACTTAAACCGATATGTTCTGTGAAGGTTATCCTGAGGCATATCACGTTGTACACACGTTCGACAATGTTCTAAGACTGACAGTACATCTTTTACGTATTTCTGAAAAGTGACACAACCTCCAAAAAATTGTGAAAATAAGCATGAGATACAACTAATTTTGATGAGGTAATTTTCTTTCTTTTCTTTTTTTTTTTTCCTCTTCTCTAAGCTTTCGTACAACCTTTGGATGCAGCGTATTTGCAGTATTCTGTTGCAAGGCTGATGATTGTCCTGAAAAGACAGTAGGAATCCACAATTTGAAAACAGCAGATTCAAGTCAGTATATGCTAGCCTCGCGTTGCTGGGGTCACCGGTTCGAGTCCGGCCTCGGGCATGGGTGGTTTTAATTAAGCGTTGTGCTTGTCTTGTGTCGTCTGTATCATGGAGAATCTATAATACACTGAGTGATCCAATACATACTTGTAAACTACAAAATTACATAGTGCTGGAGGTATGGCCTCGTAGCCAAATACCATTTAAAAAAAAAAAAAAAAAAAAAAAAAAAAAAAAAAAAAAAAAAAAAGCGAGGTCAGTATAGAGAATGGTGCTAAAAAGAAAAATTTGCACTTCAATGATCGAAATATTTTATACATGATACTCTTTACAACTGTTACGAATTGAATTTTATATGGTAAATATCTTATTACCAACTTCTGGGAATAATGACAATTATTTAAATAACCTCAGAACCTAACAGAAGCAAATAGTACAATAATACCAATAACGAGAGAATATGCTTGTAGGAATGTAAAACAAAGTAAGCTGTGTTTTCTCCAATAGAACGGATTATCGTGCAGACCTGCGGGGCAGCAGCGGCAGGCGACTTCCAAACAGCCAGAGGCGACGCTCCGACAGCCAGCGCTCCATGCGGCGGTCTCTCGTACACTGGACGACGCTGAGCTCAGGAGGCCAGCGCCTCTAGCGGCCAACTGGGTATCAAGTGAGTGAAATCAGCTGCGTCAATTACATCGCCAATTTGCTATTGTGATGTTACCGATCAATGTAATAAGCGCAAAATTGTACGTTATTGAAGAAAAGGAGCTGCCGTTTAAAAGTGCAAAATAAACTTAGTTACTCAGTGACTCGGCAGGAAATAAAGAAATTACGATGTATATAACTAAGGTAGGAAATGCAGTATCAAAAAGAGTAAAGCAGGGGTTACGTTTGATGATGGCATAATGTTACACAAGGTGAGCCCGCGACTTCCTCCACGTGGAATCTACGATTTGTGCAGTAAATTCACAGATAAATTATCAAAGAAATGTTCGCTGAGGAGGAAACAGAGGATCTGCTTATTTCCTCCTGCGTTTAGGGAGGATGTAGATGTTTTCAACACTTTTGTACATACCATTTGATTCTACCACGCCTCAAAACTGCCACTAATTTGGAATATTTTATGATTGCAGATAACCGACAAGCAAACTTCAGCATTGCTCGAAAAACTTTTCTGTAAACAATCCTTAAGTGGTCCGGCCTGATTCATATAGGTGATTACTTTATCTGTATCTAGATCAAATATCACATGAAATTTCTAATTGAATTACCAATATGTTATAGTTTGTACGATTTAAACAAATGGTTACCATATACGACAAGCCAATGTTGCCATCTACTGTAAAGGCGCCACAACACTGAATCGGGGATGTACAACGGAACCAGGCATTCGAGTATTGACCGACCAGACAACGGTTTTAGGAAGTTTTCCGCAATCACTTAGGCGAATTCTGAGACGGTTTGCAAGCTCTTCCTCATAAACTACCAAAAATTATATTCATCGTAGAGAACATAAGTTTTTTTTTATGGCTTTCGGCAACTAATCCATTCAGCCAGCTCAATGTGTGATATATCATACAGTGAATTAGTTTCTCCACTACTTTTATGATTTCTAAGTATAGACATCACAGGACGGAAAGGACATTCACAAAGACACACAACACTTAAACATCCATTCATGCCCACGGCCGGATTCGAACCGGCGACCTTCGGCACGAGGAACTAAGCACTCTAGCCCCTACGCTACCGAGGCCGGTGAGAACATAAGTTTCACGAATCGCAGACAGTTCGTAATACTTAAACTTCCTCCATTCCTTCAACAACTGACAATGCCCGATTCTAATAACCCAGTGGATACACTAAAAAAATTCTTAATTACAAGTCACAAAGATAATCGATGCTTTGCGCGATCCGGTTATGGTCCATTCGCTTGTATAAATATTCTTCTGTCTATTTATCTTTCATATGCGTTAAATGAAAACCAGGTGTATATGTTTCAGGAAATCTTAAAAGCTACTGGGCAGATTTCGATGGGGTTTTCACCGTTTTAAAGCTTAGCATCAGAGTTGAATTGTTTGGTACGTCTTATGTTTCAATGTTACATAATACCTGAGCAGTAAATGAAACTCTGAACGCATAGTGAGAACCATCAAAATGCAATACCAACTAAATGTTCTATACGTCATATGTAGCAAAACATAATACTGCATCTACGGTTTCTTCCTTAAATTACGGTTTTCCACTCTTCAAACCACATAGAATCTACTTGAATTAATAATATTATGGAAACGCAGAACGCGACACATTCTGCATTATATACGTGCCAGTTATATAGTATTTATTCATTTTACTATTAATTCTGTTACTAAGTAAACCACTCAGGGTTCGGTCTCAAGAAGAAAATGAGTTTTCGGTCTGATATTTGGTAGACATATTCCTTAGGATGTTTTATGTGAGAAAATGTTTCAGATAAAGTGAAGAAGCACGTACAATAGGAATAATTCGACACTAAAGTTACCATTACATTAATGAGTTACCTTTCGATAAGAGCCACCTCAAAATTAGTCTGAAATTTTGTCACAAACGTTGCTAAATAGGTATCACGTCACGAAAACGTGTGTCAGTCATTTCGACGTTGCCGCCCCGTCATTGCTTTCTTGTCCGACTTGGGTTCGATTGGTTCCATTCCCCGCTTGGCAATCCCCTTTATTTCTTTCACTTTGAAGTGTGTTGTAGAGAGTATAAGAGTCTACACTAATAATAATAACGGTAATAGTAATATATATTACAATATAATAAAATGTTATTTACGTTCTATAACAAAAAATTCAATACCCTAATATATATCCTCTAAAAATAGTAAAATGATTTGCTTTTTGAATACTAGTTTTATTTTGACGATATGTTGATTCCATCAAATATTTCTGCTTTATAATAGAAATTGTACATGGATTAAAACTAATCTTACGCGGTAACACATTGTTAAGAATTATTTTTTATTTTCTTTGCTTTCTCTGACGCCATATTAATGAAGATTAAGGAATACACCTATTTGGGCCCTGCCATTGTTGGATCTACAGTTTAACGTGAAAACTTAAAAACGGAACGATCTGGCACAGCTCATATGATCCCACCGGAATTCGAAACCGGCCATTGGGAGCAAGCGTCTTAACCAATGACCATGTGCTACCACATAATATGTGCTAAAGACAGATACAGGAACATTGTGCTCTACCTGCAGTGACAGAAAAGGCAAAATGCCATGGAGCCCTCGCTAGAGAGATCTGCGACCGCAGCTGGAGGGGGCTCCCGGCTCAAGACCCCTTTATGGGGCCAGAAGTGAAGCTAAAAAATAAAATAAAGGTCGCCCATAAATTGGATGCCCCAGTTTGCTCCCCCCCCCCTTTCCCTTCACTATATCCGGCACTGACTGAAAACCCTATCTGATGAATTTGTCACTGACCTCAACGGTATAGTTATGTAACTGTCTACCTGAAAATATTAATTTGGTTGAGCTTAGTATAACATATCTGTTGTACACGGTGCAAATACCGTTGTTGATCATAATTCCTAATCGAATTTTTTTTTCTTTTGTGTATTAATTTCCTAATTATAAATAATTTGTAAAAAAAAGAGATGTAAATGTTTAATTCTAAACTGCCTTCCACAGATAGTAGGGTTTATAATAATGTAGTAAATATATAATAATATCGTTGAATTCAACAAGAATATATAATCTCTGTGTGGAGAGTTAAGAGATTAGCTGTGAAGTTGGTTTCGTAAATTAATTTGAAGAAATTAAACCAAGGCATTTAATAATAGTAAAGTGCTATTATTTTATTTTAAAGAAAATTGGAAGAGAAGGGCCTTAATTATATATATAAAATGGGGCTGACCTCCCATGATGCAAATTAGGCATTAAAAATAACTATTGGTCGACACGCCGAGAAAGGTGTTGCATTTGGAGACTACTGCCAGGATCGGTTCATCAACGATTTTTCTGAGGACGACGTGGAGCAGATCGGCGCAGATTGGCAACTACAGATTCCAGTTTCTCTTTGGACTTGCAGTCTCATATTCAACAAAAAGAAGAAGTATCATTTAATATTAATGTTTCAATTAAAGCAATTTGTAATTGAGGCAAGAACTGAGTCAGCAAGAAAATAAAGTTCAATTGTTAGAAACTAACTTGTGAAAAGTAAAGACTTTACAATCAGAATTTATAATTAAATTGTAACGGTGATGTAAGAACTATTGTTTGCAACGAATTAAGTGAAGACAGATTGTCAAAAGTAATTAAATTAACGAACGTCAAAAATTTTAAAAGATTGTAAAATTGCAGTAGCTTGTTTAAAATAGGTTATAGGCGTCTGTGGAACACTATAACTAAGACAAAAGAATAATACAAGTTTTTAAAACAAAATAATAATGGGTAAATTTATTTTTCGAGGAATATCGTAACTGTAAAGAAATGATTTTGTGTGTGTGTTTGCATGTACATGGTTGCTTATTTGCAGTGCTTTACCAAGTGGACTTTTGATATTTCTGTCGTGCATTTCTGTATGCATTATAGATACTACGAAATTTTTTAAGTGTTTTTGTTGTCCAGTATTTAAGTCTATGCATACTATTATCGGCGTTGCAATACATCGTTGTACTATTGGTGTTGTGCTGTATAAATTTGAGAGCAGTTATTGTTGAATACTATCGGGTTTTTTTTTCGCGTAAATAAAATTTATTATTGTTTCTAAATTATTTTAATTTGTTGCAAAGATGGAAAACTGTTGCCTTAAATTGGTTAGAGAGGATGTACAAATTGATTTGGGTGAGGACCAAAATAATACGTCAGAATGGCAGACAAGTAGTTCTGGAATTGTTAGTTTTGACAATAAAGATGCATTTAGAGTCCGAAGTGGTAATAGTAATTCTGTTCAAGCGGAATTGGCTAGCAGTCTAAATATTAATGCTGAGGTAAAAGGGGTTGCAGAGTATTTTGAAAGCAGTAATATTAATAGTAATGATGATTGTAATGGGTTAAATGATAGGGACAGCGACGATGGGTGAGATATTGATGTAAATGACGCAGTCTCACCAGAATTAAGTCGAATATCTTATGCTCGAGAAAGGAGTGTAAATCCCCAACAGTTCATGTCATGTTTCAAGCAACTCCAAGAAATGATATTAAATCAAGCCATAGAAAGAAAAATCGAAATGCAAGAAATGAAAACAGAACTTGTGTCAAATCAAGAAAAAAAGGTCAAAGAATGGAAACAAAAATTATGTTAAATCAGGAAAGAGCAATTCAGGAATTGAAAATAGAAATGAAGAATGAAGAAAGTTTCCAGGTTATGAGAAATGAGATGAAGAGAATTCAAGAAAATTGGAAGCAAGATGTGCGGACTGAATTAGAACATTTCCAAGAAGAGGTTAGACAAGAAGTAGCCGGGAAAATGGATCAATGTATAGCAGATAATAATGAAAGACAAAACGCCATTATCGGAAACATCAGAGAAGTCATGTTTGAAAGTCAAAAAGAATGTCGGGAAGAAATAATTTTGGTGAAGCAACAAACTGCAGGCAGTATCATTCAATTGAAAAAAACAGATTGATGAAGGAGTAGGACAAAAGATAGGTGAAGTTGAAATTGAACAGATTGGTTCTAGATTCAATCAAGTAGAAGAAAGATTGGAAAAGGTTGAACGCCGACCTAGCGCGGTTGTTACCGGAACGGTGAATACGTATACTCCGCCGATGTTACCTGATGCAGTTTTTAAACCGAACGGAAATATTCACCTTGCAGGTTTTGTAAAGATCTATGATAAAGACTTACCATTAGAATGGTCGGATATAGAGAAGATTCGCTATGTCAGAGGTAAAATGAAGGACGAAGCTTTTTCCTGGAGCTGTGAAGTAGCTGAAGAGTGCAATGATTACAATGAATTCTTTAGAAGATTTCGCGAAAAGTTTTGGTCTGCACAAATGCAGAGGAACGTGAAAAGTGATTTTTACAATTGTCGTCGTTTTGGCAGACAGACAGATGCGAGATTTTTGTGAAGCAATGCAAAAGGAATTGCGTTATTTGGATCAACCAGTAGGAGAAGTTGAGCAGATCGAAATATGGGATAGGATTCATGATTTCTTAGATGCACTTGAGCGGGTAGATCGGTGTAACGAAAGGTACGAATACAATGTGGAATGTCACCGAGAAAACGGCTACGAGAATAAAAAGTATGGGGACAGACATGTTGATGGTAAATCCAATAATTGGCCATACAGAGGAGATAATGTGTATGGAACAGGAGAAGGACAGGTGAATCGGCAAGACAGAAGCGACATGCGCCAGTTTGAAGGCAACGCTAACAATGGCAATGGGCGTGGTTATGTATCGAACGGACGGGGAAATCAACGACCACGGTACAAACAAACTATGTACATGAAAATGAAAGGTAACAGGCAACCTAATGAGGAAAAAGGAGCGGAAAACATAAGTCCGCAACTGTAAAGGTCCTATCAGTGGCGGATACAGTGGTTGCAGGACCATCCAATATTTGTGATAAAAAAACAGTAAACGATTACAATGACTACCGGACAAAGCAATCTAGCAAAGAAGAATATCTAAAGTGGTAGGAATGTTTGCATAGGATGAATAACAACAACTGTGGGACCATGTCAGTGGACAGCGAAAGCAAGTGGTAAAATGAGTATATATCTGAGTTGGTCAGAATCAGTGTACATGATGACAATGGCAAAGATGGTGGTGTAGAACATGGAGTAAGAAGAGCGACGGAGTACATAAGTTGGAAGAAGATGTGTTCGTAGAAGGAAATTTGTGCAGCGAAAGAAATAAACTACCTCTAAACATTGACAGTGATGGTACGTGGAGTAGCGACGATGAAGAGGGCGAAGATATAATTGAAAAAAATAGGTTTAATAGTAAATCCAATGAAAATGAAGGAAATAAAGTGAGAAATTTTTTTTTTAAAGAGTGTCGATGAAGAAGTAAATCCAGGTGTGTCTCAGAGAAGAGCGCCTGAAAATGCAACAAAAGGTAGTCCAAACAGTACGAACGCATCAGCGCAGCAAAATAACGAAGTCGCAACTTTTTCTGATTTCAGCCATAGGGTAAGATGCAAGAAATTGTTGGTACAGGGTACAACAGAAGACGGCCGACAGCGATGTAATGTAAACAATTTAAAGAGAGAATTTTTGCCAGAGTTGAAAAGAGATAAATGGTCGCATGAAGAAATTGTGAAAGATTTGTTAAGTGAAGAAAAGCATGATGTTCAGTCTGCCAGTAAAGGCCCCTGCCAGGCAGACCTCACACACAACGCGCCTGCACGCCGGGATACATATACGACTCCAAACAGGCGCAGAGGCATCAAAACAAACCAGGAAAATAAATAGAATCATCTAGAGGCTAAGTGGGACCTTTTCTTACAGAGGTCGCCGTACTACCACACAACGGAATTCCTGCGCCAGGCCGCCTATATAAGCGTAGCCGACAGCTCCACCGACAGTTCAGTCAGTTCAGTTCCAGTTTGAGGATGGACGAAGAGGAAAGCGCTCGCCGCGCTGCCGCGCCAGGCGGGTCGAGTGCCTCAGTGCACTCGGCTTTGCCGGCGGCAGCTACGGCCCCATCGACGACCCGGCTAACGGAAACGGACTTAGACACGGCGACAAACTGTACGGCAGCCACCACTTCGACGACCTGGCAACGCGCACCGGACTTGGCCATGGACAAGGACGGATCCTATACTGGAGACGACCACGCAACTCCCATTCAAGAAGAGAACGGCCGCCGACGGATCTGTAAGGATTAATCTGATGACGACCAGGCCTGCCTACGGACCAGCAGATGCTCGTCATTCCCAAGAGACGTACTTCTCCGCCCGTAACGGGGAAAGCAAAGTTACCGAGGAACGAACAGTGCACTAGTGGTACAAAACTCAGCGTGCCTGTTCAGCAACTGTCAAATGCTACAGCTGGCAAGGTGAAGAAGGCAAAGAAAAAGAAGAAGGAGATGACCTGCCCACTCGGCTGCAAACTATCCTTTTCAACCACCGACTACACCAACGTCGTCAGACTTCAAAAAAGTAACTCTCACAAAACAATCGAATACTGCAGCCAGCGTGGAAGAAAGACGCAAGAAGAAGCAAGTCAACCAGTCAAATGAAGAGGGCTTCATCATCCCACGACGTACAGCTAAGCCGCCCCCAGCGTTGGACCCACAGCTGGTGATGGACACCAGCAATCGCTTCCAACCTCTGGACGACTCGGCGCAGCCAGCAGCGAAAAGATCATCACACATTCCACCGATAGTGGTACAGTTTGAAGATAACTACAAGTCACTGCACGACAGAGTAGACGCCAACACCACGGACCCATTCACCGCCAAAACTGCAGGAGGCGACAAAATTAAATTCACCTTTACTACAGAAGCTGACTATGCAAGAGTAACTGAAATGCTGACGGATGCCAATATACCATATTATACCTTCCCAACAGGTGCAGCACCACTCCTGAAGGCTGTATTCAGAGGAATTCCTCGGACATTCCCAACGGCCGAACTCAAGGAGGAACTGATGGAGAAGGGATTCAACATCCAAAGTGTCCATCAGCTCCGCAGACCGGGAACTAACGTAGCAATGCCACTATTCCTAGTGGTACTGCCGGATTGCCCGGAAAACAAATCCATTTTTGAAGTAGACTCTATCAGCCATCCTCAAGGTCACAGTAGAGAAACTACGCTCGTCGCCCGGACCAGCACAGTGTTACAACTGCCAAACGTTTGGGCACGTAGCAAAGAACTGCAAGATGCCACCCGTCTGTGTGAAATGTGCAGGATACCACGATTCCAACCAGTGCACGGCACAGAAAGGAAAGGACACAGCAAAATGCTACAATTGCGGCGGCGGCCACGTAGCAAGCTATAAAGGCTGCCCAGCGTACAAAAGAGCACGTGACCGACAGAGGGGTCTCACCACAGGTGACGGTAACCAACGCCGCAAAGAAAATCCAGGGGACCAGCCACCAGAACAATCCCAGCCAGGAAAAGGAACACCGAAACCCAGAAGGAAAGGACGCCTCTCAACAGATAATAGAAAAGCAGATCCCTGAAAACCAGAAGAAGAACAGACGCTCACCCAAGAGGACAGATGGACGCACATTTGCTCAAGCCTCTTACAGTAAGGCATCGGACCCAAGTCAGACTGCAATGGTGGAAGAACAACCCAACTCCTCCACATTGGGATCGGACGCAGCAGCACCCGCCAACAAGCCAAGCCCACAAGGTGCAGCGGAAAATCCCACATCCCAGATCCTTGCAAAATTAACGAGTATGATGGAGACGATGATGACGCTGATCACAAGCCTCGTGGCGACCTTAAACCAGCTGCCAACCACCATCCAAGCAGCAGTAACGACAGCAATGGCTACATTCTACAGCTCCAACCAACAACAAAATGGATAGAGCACCACATATTTATACAATCTCGTTCTGCATTTGGAACGCAAATGGAATACATAACCAGGAAATAGAATTCAGGCAGTTCATCAAGGAGCAAGGCGTTGACATCTGCATGGTATCTGAAACCCATCTTAAGCCCGGTATAAGAGTAGCAGTACCCAACTACCACTGCTACAGATACGATCGCCCTACCGCTGGAGGAGGAGTCGCCATTTACATTAGACGATGGCATCCCCCACAACCAGGTGCTACTCCCCACAACGACACAGATTGAAGCCATTGGGGTCGAAATGGCCACCTCAGCTGGCAAACTCACTGTCGTCGCAGTCTACCGACCACCACGACGCCAATTACTTGAAGAAGACATCAAGAAACTAGCCGGCATAAGAGGAAGACTACTGATCGGCGGAGACCTCAACTGCAAGCACACAGACTGGAACAGTCGCGTGTGCAACAACGCCGGGAGACAGCTGAGGAACCTCATCGAGACTGTACAACATGAATGTGACGGCACCTGAAGAACCTACCCACTACCCCGCAAACGGAACCCGACCAGACATCCTGGATATATGCATCTCCAGGGGCATAACCGGATACATGGCAGCCAGTACAGTCAACAGATTGTCATCAGACCACTGCCCCGTGCTGGTCGAGGTTTCAACCGGGCCCTGGAAACAGGAGACACAAGAAACCCCAGATTACAGGCGAGCAAACTGGAATGTCTATCGTCAGCTCACTTCAGACGCTTTCTCCAATCACCTCCCGGTCAGTGCGGAAGATGGTCTTAAATTCTTCACATCGACAGTGAAGGAAGCAGCGGCAGCAGCAATCCCAATACGTCGACCCAACACCCAAAAATCAAGCCAACTCCCACCACAACTCCTGGCTATGATCCGACATAAAAATCGGATCATGAAGGAGAGTGTCGGAAAACAAACTGAAATAGTGTGTCGGGATGATCACAGCAGTTCCTTCCGACTTGTTAATTAGTCCCCTTTATAATTAGTTTTTACCACCTAATGTAAGGACGATCAGACTTCGATATAATTAATTATTGGTCGCCACCATCGGCTGGCAAGGGTACAAATCCAGAACAAATATAACTATATGTTTCTTCAAAGAATCACTTCGAGTATGTAAACCAAAGATTTATTCTGAGTTCTATGCTGCACAATAGTACCCGGCCACCAATGGAAAAAAAAATAATAATAACACACACAGCAAATTACTAGTGACAAACGATCCGAAGATGCAGGTTCCTTAGAGTGTCAACAATTCCTTCAATCACTTTCACAAAAAACCAAGAGGAACCATATGCATGCGTTTGTTGCTCCTCACCACACACTCTCTCTCTGACCGCTCCTCAACTGTTCGACTCGTAAGTCACCGATACTCATAGAATAAATATAATTAAAATAAGTTAAGTACTGAAGGGGCAAGCCTACTGTAATGTGACAACCCCTTCCATGTCACGGTTCTAATGTGAAGCCGCAGGCAAGACATTTGAACCTGGGACATATTTTAGGTTAGTTTTTTAGTAGGTAGTTACACAAAAAAATCCCTACATTATACAAGAACACCATGAATTAAATTACTATACAAGAGTATTGGTGGCCGGTCCCTACCGAACAAAATTACAAACATATTCACAAAATTTCATTCACATACAATTGTATCTCCCTGGAAAGAAAGCACAAAATTACAAATAATAATCTCTTGAGGTTAAACGTCTGTTCCTCACTCAAACGCACATGAACATTAACACCAATACATCAGTCATAATTATTTTTTTCTCTGTGCGTAGTACATCACTCTCTATCCAGGATACATCTTTGTCAGTGAAACACCAGATTGTTATTACCAGAGCTTCCCATGATAAGGTAACATTTCCTTTCTTTGGAGATGCTCGGTGAAAAATGGGGTCAATGACCTGAAGGTTTGTCAACCTAGCCTTCTAAAATTGCGCTTAGGTCTAATCACTTACTACCCCTTCCAAGAAAATCGACTTAAGACAACACCAAACACTAAAGAACATATTTATAGTTCTGTTATTAACACACAAAGACGTCCATCTTTCGACATATCCTTGAGGTGGTTACTGGGTGTTACTGACTTGAGATATAAATTACTTAATGTAACTCAAAACATTTATTCCCTAACTCACTATCTATATCAAGTATCTTTGTGATTTGTCTTAAACAAAAGAGGACACCTACCGAGAAGTATTAAACTAAACAACCCTACAAAGTACAAGGCATTTTTTTTTTTTTTTTTTTTTTTAAATCAAAGTTTCTAGAAAACCATTATGTTGAAGAGACACTTCATACTTCAGCTTTGTGAAAATCACTGTGCACAACATCAATTACTTAAAAATATAATTAAACTGTAGTACATAAGTAGTGTGAATCTCTTATGCTAAAAGAAGAATGGATATTTTTTAATTTAAATCTGTTGATGCCCTCATGAAATAAATCCAGTTTTCCTTTGGACCAAAGTGAGATTATTTCCTTTTTCTTCACATGTACTCCTGGTTCTTCCCTCCTATCCTTCTTCTTCTTCCTACGTTTTCTTCTTTGTATTATGGAATTACACTTTTCAAAAGTCTCAAGTAAACGTTGGAGAATGAAACATTTCATTAGGTTGATTGAAATATCTACAGTATGACCATATGGGCTAGTACCGAGGAACTGTTCAACGTGCACAAATTGCTTATCCCCAATGGGAATATCATTTGCCAATACTTTAGTACTGTGGTGAGTGGGGAAAACAAGGTCAGTCCCGAAAGGAAACATTAAATCATAAATGTGGTTCGCAAACTTAGTGACACAAGTTGGTTTGCGGAGTTTGAAAATTGCTCTGGGCATAGCCAGCTTGCTCTCCTTCAGAGAAATTGTAGGAATATTACTTACATAAATATCTGTAACTGGAAAAGGACTCTCTGAAATTGACCGAACACTAAACAATTCCATTTGAACACTAGTTTGGGATTCAATACACAAAGCATCATGGGAAACCGGAGTTGCTTCCTGGACCAAAACAATGTACTTATCCTTTTCTGGTACTAGGGGTCCCTCCTGTGACTCATTAAGAGGTTTCAAATTACTCTCCTCCTTGAACTGATCTTCATTCCTCACGAAACAATCTTGTCGTAATTGCACTAACTCGCCCCTTAATTGCAAAAGTCTATCATCAAAATCAGCCGTGATTTGAGAGCGAAGAGCTTCACTTTTTGCCCCAATTTCAGCTTTAAGAGCATTGCTGTTTTCAGAAATTTCAGCTTTAAGAGCATTGCTGTTTTCAGAAATTTCAGCTTTAAGAGCAATCACATTATCCTGAACGCCATTTATTTCATCTTTAAGTTCTTTAAAGTTTTTATTCATCTCTTCCATTAACTTCACCAACATTTCCGTTCTGGGTGGCATATCACCTTGCTCTGCTACCCCTTCCATTGCAGATTGCTTGGTCTCCATTTTTTTTTTTTTTTTTTTTTTTTTTTTTTTTTTTTTTAAGATCAAAGCAAAACCAAACTTGAATGAGGATATGAGGACAATAAGTTACTCTAGCAATAGGCTACCTATTCCCCAAACTTAGATAAACAGGTCAAAGATATATCCTCTCAGTTTCAAATCAACTCACAACAACGCCGTGATAACTCGTCAAATGAAATGAAACAACACAGTATATATATTCCACAACCAAAAACAGATTTGCACCAAAGAGAAAAAAGGAAACAACGTAGGCTGGCTCTTAAAACAGTTAATTTCACTTCTCCAATCTGTTGCTGTAAATAAAACACATGTAGATAATACAGTAATTATACTTTTATTTACTACTGCTGACTGTTGGTGTCGAACCACATATGCAGACTATACTGTCTCGTCGCTCAATGGTACTGCCACCTGAAAATGTCATGCACAGAAAAAGTTATACTTGTTAACGTAAAAGTTTTTGCGTCTTCCTCCCGCAATTAATGTCTTTGAAAAAGGTAAATAATTGCAATCTATTTTATTTTATTTTTCCAGAAAGGAAAAAAACTTCATTCGTAAGTAGAACTGAAATTTGAAATTTCTGTACAAAATAAAATGTTATGGGAGAGCGAAATAAAATTTTCCGCGAGTATAAACTCTTACTATTAGGCTATAAATTTTCCAGAAGCTCTGGTAAATAACAACCGATGGTACAGATCTTTGAAACAAAATCCCGTTAATCTGCTATTCTTTTAGTCAAAATTATTATTTAAAAAAAAATATTTCCCGGTTGTTTAATAGTATAATGTTGCCTGTTAGGTGTCTTCTCAACTCCTGCCGCTATTTTCTGCAACGTATTCACTGCTCGTCTGACCCACGATTTGATGTTTTGCTATCTGCTTTGCGTTGTTCACAGGTACTGCATCGCTGTATCCACTGCTGAAGTAATCGTCTCTGGTTATCTGTGTTGACTCTCTTGCGCTACCGTCTTTGCACAAGCTTGTTGTTTGTCGAGTAATTCTTCTCGCGCGTACCGTCTTTGGTCTTAATCTGCTTCGCGATTCTTAACAGTTGTTCAACTGTTTATTTTTATATTACTCACTTAACACTCCTTTTGTGATTTAGACGGCTTTTCTAAGCACTTAAACCGTCTATTAAACTCACAAGTCCTGTATTTACGGTCGACATGTCGGAGAACAAACTTGAATGTTGTGTACGACAATGTCAGATTAAAAATATTGATACGTGACGACAATACAGTGTCACTATTATTTGATTAGCCGTTCTTTTCACACACTAATACTTGTCAGAGCAGGAAACTGTCCTGTCGCGAAGCCATGTCGGAAAACAATCTTGAAATAGTGTGTCGGGATGATCACAGCAGTTCCTTCCGACTTGTTAATTAGTCCCCTTTATAATTAGTTTTTACCACCTAATGTAAGGACGATCAGACTTCGATATAATTAATTATTGGTCGCCACCATCGGCTGGCAAGGGTACAAATCCAGAACAAATATAACTATATGTTTCTTCAAAGAATCACTTCGAGTATGTAAACCAAAGATTTATTCTGAGTTCTATGCTGCACAATAGTACCCGGCCACCAATGGAAAAAATAATAATAACACACACAGCAAATTACTAGTGACAAACGATCCGAAGATGCAGGTTCCTTAGAGTGTCAACAATTCCTTCAATCACTTTCACAAAAAAACCAAGAGGAACCATATGCACGCGTTTGTTGCTCCTCACCACACACTCTCTCTCTGACCGCTCCTCAACTGTTCGACTCGTAAGTCACCGATACTCATAGAATAAATATAATTAAAATAAGTTAAGTACTGAAGGGGCAAGCCTACTGTAATGTGACAAGAGAAACTGACCAGGAATCGCGGCACTAAAACATTGCTAAATAGGCTGCAGAAAGAATTGAAAGTAGCACTTAATGAACATCGAAACAGAGAATGGAGGGCCCGTGTTGCCATGATCAGACTAAATGACAACTCCCCATGGACCCACACAAGATGGTTCACCAAGAAAAAGAAAAGGTTACCACCACTGCACGGCGAGAGAGGCATAGTATACCTGCCGCATGAGAAAGCTAACGCCTTAGCAGACTGCTTTGAGAAGCATTTTGTCGCAGCAGAAGCAGACGATGAAGACGTAGTCAATATACGCAGGCGCCTACGAACCTACCAGCAAGCAGCCGCTGCAGATTTAGAACAACAAATTCCAGATATCGACATCAAGGAAGTCAAGAACAGCCTGAAGAATCTACCCCACAAAAAGGCTCCAGGGGTGGATGAAATAAACAACACACTACTGAGACAATTGCCACCAGCGGCCTGCGCTTTTCTAGCCAATATCTTCAATGACATACTGAGGAGTGGAAAATACCCGAGCTGCTGGAAACGAGCAATCGTGGCGGGCGTACACAAATCAGGCAAGAATCCCATATTCCCACAGAACTACAGACCAATAAGTTTGCTGCCTTCAATTAGTAAAGTATTCGAAAGAATACTTTTAAAAAGGATACAACAGCTAATCACCGAAGGTGATCTAATCCCGGATCACCAAATGGGATTCCGTAAGAGCCATAGCACCACACACCAGTTAATGAGGGTAGTCGAAGAAGCCACGAAAGCATTCAACCATCGGAGCCACTGCGGACTCGTGCTACTAGACATCTCAAAAGCTTTCGATTCTGTGTGGCACACAGGACTTTTGTTCAAACTATTTGAACTTGGATTTCCGGGCTCTTACGTCAAACTTATAGAATCCTACCTGAGAGGCAGAACCTTCAGGGTACGCGTGGGAACTTCACTCTCAACGTCAAGAAAAATAAACGCCGGGGTCCCACAAGGGTCCGTACTGGGACCGATACTGTACTCCCTGTACACATCGGACATACCACTCACCAACAATGTCAAAATGGCCCAGTACGCTGACGACACGGCAGTGTTCACCATCAGCCGCAGTAGAGCGTTGGCTACGAGGCGACTACAAGAAGCCCTGGACAAAATCGAGGCCTGGGCGAGAAGATGGAGGATCACCATCAACTCGGACAAAACTCAGGCCATCTTACTAACCAAGCGGAGAAGACGAAGAGGTGAAGACCAGCCTCAGGTGCAGCTCCAAGGAAAGGTCATCCCATGGAGCAACACTGCGCGATACCTCGGTGTGACGCTCGACAGCAAGCTAACCTGGCGAGCTCACATCGAGGAAACCAGGCGCAAAGCTAGCGCTGCACTACAGCAGCTCTACCCATTACTTAACAGGGACAGCTCCCTGGCGCCGGACGTTGGCGTCATGATTTACTGCAGTCTGGTACGACCCATAATAGAGTACGCATGCCCTGTTTGGGGTTATGCATGCAACACTCACATCAAAAAACTACAGGTTATTCCAGAACCGAGCGCTGAAAAGAGCACTGCACCTCCCAACGCTGTTTCCAACTGACGATTTACACAATGCAGCCAACATACAGACAGTACAACAACGATTTCGAGAAAGGGCAGTAGCATTTTATAAATCAACGAAAAATTCAGCGAACCCACTCATCAGGCCACTAGGCCAATACACCACCGATATAGATACATACAAAAGACCCCTCACATTAATTCTATAAATAAAATTGCCAAAAATAAGATGCACCAAACGTAAAGACAATTGAACTATCCAAATTCACATGAGGAGAAAATGTCGAAAGACAACACTCTCCAACAAAACAGCCCAAAGAAAAGGGCAACAAATGGCAACGGGCCACCGACAGTTCCGGCCTGACCGCGGAACCAGCGTCAACTACAGAAGACCACCGGAAGTTCGCGAGAAGTAGAAGCCGTCACTCTACCCCGGATCAGGACCAGGCTAAAATTTCTCGACGGTCATCTGATAACTGTACCCACATTTGTTTATGGTTTACCAGTTGTTTTGTGTACAGAGTAATAAACCTCAAGGAACCATTAAGTGTAGTTCACTTCAGTGGCGACAAGGTTGGGATAAGAACTCTCGACCATCATGGCTACGCCAGCAGCACCTACGGAATGGCAACAGTTCCTCCAAGGACTTCTACATCAGTTCACAGCAATGCAGCAGCAATTCGCAGAATCTCAGAGACAACTGATTGCGGAAGTCAGGAATCTCCGCCACCCCACGGCCCCGCCTCCGTTCCCAGCATTCAACGACGACGTCGAGGAATGGGAGACCTACGAGAAGCGCATAAGACAACACTTCGCAATTCATCACATATCCAAAGAAGAAGACCAGCGTGCATATTTCCTTTCCTGGAACCAATCGAAGATGTATGTCTTGCTCACCAAACTTCAGCCACAAGACCCCGACACCCTCACCTTCACGACCATCTGTACGACACTGAATGCATACTACAGACGCCGGTACCATGTCGTCGCGGCCCGCGTCGAATTCTATCAATGCCGGAAGAAGCCCGATCAGACGTATCGCCAGTGGGCGGCCGAACTCCAAGGCCTTAGCAGAAAATGTAAGTTTCAAACTCGTCGTTCCCACGAATCCTACGCCGACGACATGGTGCGTGATCACATCATACAGGCTGCACCAGATGCCGCATTCCGGCATGACGCCCTCAAGTTAGAGGACCCATCCCTGGAGCAGGTCATCGAACTTGCCTACAAATTCGAAATATCTACGGCCGCAGATCGCCGCCTGGAGTCCTGGGCGGATGTGGCCGCAATCCGAACCGACGTAGAGGACACGGAGGACGTCGCCGCCATCCAGAGCTCCCAGTCGCGCTCTTCCCGACACCACAACCGGGGACCGCTTCCTCAGAAGGACATCGAACCGGCCCGTTCCGGCCGGGGCACCAAGTCTCGGCAGCAGCAGCGGATCCCGCAGCGCCGACGCCGCAGCCCGCTCCGCCTGCCCTCCTGCCCCGCCTGTTATTCAGCACATGAGAGGGAAAATTGTCCGGATCGTTGGGCTGAATGCTCACGTTGCGGCAAGGAGGGACACCTGGCGTCCGTCTGCCGCACCAACACCACCAATGCCAATCCCGGCTCTCGCCGCCCAGGGTCTTACCAAGACGGGTTGAGCGGCGCACCTATGGATATCAATCAGGTAGACACTTCCACAGCATCCAAACTTTTTATCGACGTTACGGTCAATGGCAAGCCTCTGTGCCTACAAGTCGACACAGGAGCAGCAGTCTCATTGCTTAATTATACTACTTATGTGCAAATTGGCTCGCCCCCCCTCTCGCCGGCCCCCAAGCGCCTCCTGACATACAACAAACAGGAAATAGCACTCCTGGGACAATTCACAGCAAACGTCATGTATAAGTCTGTACATCGTTCAGTCCCCTTTTTAGTAGTTAACAGTTCTCTCACAGCAGACTTATTTGGACTGGACGCTTTCCGCTTATTCGGATTTTCAATTGAGGATAACATACACCTCGTATCTCAGCATGTTCCTTTTCCTGAAGTGGACGCCCTTTGCACCGAGTTTCAGGACCTGTTCTCACCAGGCGTCGGCTGTGCAAAGGACTTCGAAGCATCACTCCAACTCCGGCCGGACGTACGGCCTCGATACTTCCGGGCACGCCAGGTACCCGTAGCGCTTCAACAACCACTTCAGGAAGAACTTCAACGTCTCCAAGACGAAGGGATCCTCCAGCCGGTGCGGTTCAGCCCCTGGGCCACGCCGTTGGTCATAGTTCAGAAGCCAGGACGCCGCTTACGTCTCTGTGGTGACTTTAAAACCACAGTCAACCCGCATCTGCTGGTAGACGACTATCCACTTCCGAGACCGGACGACCTCTTCCGTAAACTAGCAGGAGGTACCTACTTTACAAAAATTGACCTGGCAGAAGCATACCTTCAAATCCCTTTGGATATCCAGTCCCGACAATACACAGTCATCAACACTCCCTCTGGCCTCTTCCAACTCAACCGGCTCATGTTCGGCTTGGCCAGTGCTCCAGCGATTTTTCAACGGTATCTCGAACAACTTCTCCAGGATATTCCGGGATGCATCAATTATCTCGACGACATAGTCGTCACGGGACCCTCCGCTGCCGAACACATGACCAACCTCCGCCTACTCTTCCTCCGCCTCCGTGCAGCAGGTTTGAAATGCAACCTTTCCAAGTGTCAATTTTTTCAACAATCCATTTCCTACCTGGGTCACATCATCGCTCAGGAAGGCATTTCCCCAGCATTTTCCTATGTGGACGCTATTTCCAACTTACCTCGGCCTCAGGATCTACATCAGTTGAAATCTTTTTTAGGCAAGATTTCATACTACAGAAAATTTATACCCTCGGCAGCACTAGTGGCAGCACCCCTGTACCACCTCTGTCGCAAGAATAGTTCCGTTCCGTTGGACCCCAGCTTGCGAGACCGCATTCCACACCCTTAAACAGCAGCTCAAGTCCGCAGCATGCCTCATGCCATATACTCCAAACCTCCCCTTGATACTTGCCACAGATGCATCCGATTACGGTGTGGGGGCAGTTCTGTCTCATAAATTACCAGATGGTACATCTCCAAAGCCCTATCGGCTGCCCAGCTTAAATATTCTCAAATCGAGAAAGAGGCGCTAGCTATTGTTTTTGCCTGCTCCAAATTCTATTCCCTTTTATATGGGATTTCTTTTCATCTCATTACCGACCACAAGCCACTCCTATCACTATTTGATCCGTCCACACGTCTGCCTACCAAAACATCCCACCGCATCCAGCGTTGGGCACTATTCCTGTCCCAGTTCAGATATACCATGCATTTCCGTACCACCTCCAGGCATGCCAATGCAGACGCCTTATCCAGACTACCGCAGGGACCAGACCTTGCCTTCGACAATTCGGAACTTCTTGTGTTCCAGATCGACGATGACATACAAGAAGCACTGAAGACATTTCCAGTCACGGCCTCAAAAGTCGCTGCAGCCACAGTGGAGGACCCCCTCCTCCGTGTCATCCGACACCACATCCAACACGGTTGGCAAACACGTTCCCCTCCACGCCATCATCAAGACCTCCAGTTCTACTACTCCATCCGCCACCAGCTCTCAGTAGTAGAGGGAGTGCTTCTCCGCACAGAACCAAATTCCACCCCGAGGGTCGTCGTTCCGAGATCCCTACAGCCGACAATCCTCCAAACTCTCCACCAAGGACACTGGGGAATTGCCCGCACCAAATCCCTTGCCAGACGCCATGTATTCTGGATCGGCCTTACCACGGATGTCACGGAGATGGTGCGGCGCTGTACCATCTGTGCCCGACAACTGCCCCGCCCCCCTCAAAAGTTCCTTTCCTGGCCGGCACCGTCCGGACCCTGGGAACGCATTCACCTCGACTTCGCTGGCCCATTCCTAGGCCACCAGTGGCTCTTAGTGACGGATGCCTTTTCCCACTTCCCATATGTCGTCCGTTGCTCCACAATCACCACAGAGGTCACCATTTCAGCCCTCACGAAAATCTTTTCCATCGAAGGATTACCATACGCCATCATCACAGATAACGGACCGCAATTTCGAAGTCGGGAATTCCTATCCTTCTGTACCGCCAACAATATCCAACACCTCCTCACCCCGCCCTTCCACCCCCAATCTAACGGGGAGGCGGAACGGCTAGTCAGAACATTCAAAACCCAAATGACCAAATACACCACAAGTCACAAACTCGAAGAGGCATTGACACTCTTCCTCAGTTCCTATCGAACCACTCCAGTGGGGGCTAAAAGCCCGGCGGAATTGCTGCATGGCCGCCAACCTCGCACTCTCCTCCATCTCCTCTTACCCCCTCCCAAAGTACAGGTACCTTCGGGCCCATTCCGTTTCACCCCGGGCTCCCTAGTCTGGGCCCGCGGGTTTGGCTCCCAGGCCGGTTGGCTTCCGGGGGTCATCCAGCGGCCCCGGGGCCGCCAACTGTTCGACGTCAGCCTGGATGGCCGGGTAGTGCGACGCCATCGAAACCAACTACGTCCCCGCTACCCCACGGCACCGTCCTCTTCCACCACGGCACGGCCATCCACTTCTTCCTCTCCTTCCCCGCCCCCTCCACCACTCCTGCCGTCTAACCGTTGCTCAGGGACAGTTACAGCGCCACCACCGACGCCACAACCTGTCGGTCGCTCCGACACCCTTCAGCCGCAGCCTCTCGACCACCTGCGGGGACCATCTTCAGCGCCCCCCGTACAGCCCCCGGCCATCGACGCCGACGAACCGATGCCGTTAGCTCCACAGGTACCTCCATCACAACCTGCACCACGACGCAGGTCGGCACGCATCGCCAGGGGAACAGCTCCGTACTCCCCCGGAGGTAGCCTTCATAGTCTGCTCCAGGGCGCCGCGGCAGACGACCTCGCAGACGTCGCAGACATCGCTTCCCCCCCCCCCCCCGGAGGGAGGTATGTTCAGTCTGCCAGTAAAGGCCCCTGCCAGGCAGACCTCACACACAACGCGCCTGCACGCCGGGATACATATACGACTCCAAACAGGCGCAGAGGCATCAAAACAAACCAGGAAAATAAATAGAATCATCTAGAGGCTAAGTGGGACCTTTTCTTACAGAGGTCGCCGTACTACCACACAACGGAATTCCTGCGCCAGGCCGCCTATATAAGCGTAGCCGACAGCTCCACCGGCAGTTCCGGCCTGACCGCGGAACCAGCGTCAACTACAGAAGACCACCGGAAGTTCGCGAGAAGTAGAAGCCGTCACTCTACCCCGGATCAGGACCAGGCTAAATTTCTCGACGGTCATCTGATAACTGTACCCACATTTGTTTATGGTTTACCAGTTGTTTTGTGTACAGAGTAATAAACCTCAAGGAACCATTAAGTGTAGTTCACTTCACATGACGTTTTAGAGGATAAAATAAGACAGCCATTAGTTGATGTGAAGATATTTGGAATAAAATGCCAAGCGCTAGTAGACTCCGGAAGCGACCTGACGGCGATATCACACACATTGTATGAAAACGTTATAGCAAGATATAAAGTCACGGAAATGCCGGTAAACTACATTCAGATCTTGGGGGCAACCGGGAAACTAAGCAAGAGACTAAAAACTCAAATTTGGATAGAATTAGAAATGGAAAGTTCGGAGAGAATATGCAAAATATATTATATGAAGGAGTTCCATTAGGAAAGGATGTTAAAGAAATCTGCAAAAATATGCGTAGGAAACAAAACGAAGATGAATGTTTGAGACTAGTGAAGCAAAATCTGGGAACAAAAATTAACGATAAATTAGGAAAGTATTATCGGATATATGAAGTTGTACTATTTCGTCGGAGGGAGGAGACCTCCGATGACTGGAAGGTGTGTTGGCCGAGCCAGTATATAAATGAGATAATCGACTATACACATTTCAGCATGGGGCATTACGAACCCGACAAGTGTTATCAGAAGCTGGCTGAAGTAATATTTTTCGATAATATGCGCAAACGAGTAGTTAAAAGGTTAGTTAGATGTGATGTGTGTCAACGCACCAAAGAATCAACAGTAGCATCAAAGAATTTCATGCAAAATATATTACCTGATGGAGTATTAGATTTAGTAGCGGTCGATTTGTATGGACCATTGCCGAAATCAAGAGGCGGTTTTATGTACATTTTTGTGCTGTTAGATGTATTTTCAAAATTCATCAAATTGTATGCCATCAGAAAAGCCACTGGAAGGGCATTAGTGAATAAGTTACAGAAGGACTATTTAGAGAAAGTGGGCCGACCTAGGGCATTGTTGTCCGATAATGGAAGTCAATTTACGTCGAAATGATGGGCCACATGCATGAACAATAATAACATTCAACACATCAAAATTTCTGCTTACCATCCGGCATCAAATCCAGCAGAACGAGTAATGAGGGAGTTGGGCCGATTTTTTAGGACGTATTGCAATACAAAACATACTAGATGGATTGAATATATAAATGATTGTGAAAACGTAATTAACTGTATTCTTCATTAAAGTACGGGAATCGTCGCGCATCGCATAATGTTCAACGAAGATCCTCCTAATCTGATAAATGAACATATGAAATTCCCCCCGAAGAAAGACGTCGATAGGGAAGAATTTATGACTAAAGTTAAAAGTATAATGAAGAAGAAAGCTGAAGATAGAAAAAGGCGGTATGACAAAACCGACCGAGTTTGAGATAGGAGATTTAGTTCTGGTGAGAATGAAAAAAAAAAAAATCCGGAGAAATAAATTCCGAAATAAAGAAATTTTTCAAAATATATCACGGACCTTTTAGGGTCATTTCTAAACCGAATATTAGCGCATATGAACTGGCATATCCTAGGTCAAATAAAAGATTAGGATTGAGAAACGTTGTAGATTTGAAATTGTATAAGTCTCGCCTAAAGGGAAGATCAAAAGATTGTGACAGGTAGTAATTGCAAATAATGATTGTCACTTGAGTTGTGTGAGAAATAGTTGTCATTATAAACAAGGAAGGACTGATAAAGACAGTATGCTGGATTGGTGTATTTGTTTGTAAATATGAGACACTGATTCAATGACATCGAGATGTAAGTTGTGAGTGGAAGAAGTAAGTGGTCTGATAGAGACAGTGATTTGAAAACTAAAGAATATCTCGGCAAATAAATGTGTGCCATCATTTAGTTGTGCTTCGATGTGGGGGCAATTATAACATATCTGTTGTACACGGTGCAAGTACCGTTGATTATAATTCCTAATCGATTTTTTTGTGTGTGTATTAATTTCCTAATTATAAATAATTTGTAAAAAAAAAAAAGAGAAATGTAAATGTTTAATTCTAAACTGCCTTCCACAGACAGTAGTGTTTATAATAATGTAGTAAATATATAATAATATCATTGAATTCAACAAGCATATAGAATCTCTGTGTGGAGAGTTAAGAGATTAGCTGTGAAGTTGGTTTCGTAAATTAATTTGAAGAAATTAAACCAAGGCATTTAATAATAGTAAAGTGCTATTATTTTATTTTAAAGAAATTTGGAAGAGAAGGGCCTTAATTATATATATATATATAAAGGGGCTGACCTCCCATGATGCAAATTAGGCATTAAAAAAAACTATTGGGCGACACGCCGAGAAGGGTGTTGCATTAGGAAACATGTATACCGGAGGACTGAAAATGTGGCATAGAAATAGAAACTGTAGTTCATAAAGAATGGAGTTGTTTGAATGGATGGTGCCTTTGTGAGTGGATGAATATTTTCGTATGGAAATGTTTATCCTACATTCAAACAATAATAGACGCATACAGTCAAAGAATGCTACAGCGATGTGCATGATGCCTAAAAAAATTTGCTAATTTGACTTCCAATGTTATAAAAATAGTACTTCAAACCTATTTCTTTAATAAAAAGTTCTTCCCTATAATTTTATTCTGACTTCAATATTAATCCTATATTTTAAAGACTTTTAAATCAGAAAAGGCAAAAGAGATGGTACAAGATATCAAGAAGCTCCGGTATTAGTTACGAGTCAAACTATCAACTACTTTTCAAGATATTAATTTTCAAATGTTTTTTTGCTGACATCGCATAATTTTCAGATTCGATAAAGAGACCTGCATCCATCTTGTCGGCGCTCAATCTTCTGGCTGATTACAAACAGTTGGCTTCGAGTCGTAATGTAGCTCACATTTTCGGCAGTTTTCATAACGGTTAGTTTGTGCCACTGGTGGAGCGAGTTGCTCCACGTGGTTGGCCATCGTAGTATATCTCAAAATGCCGTGTTAGTACTTTCATTTAAGTTAGGGGGCTTGATGAGAGTTTGTCTCTTCTCGTAGGGGAGCGTCCTTAAACTACGTGGCTTGGTCCAGGGGAGGGAGGGGTTGGCTGGAAGGTTACGCTGTGCTGCGTGGGGGGGGAGGTTGGTTCCGAGCCAAGCCACGTAGCTTCCCTGCGGTGCAAGAATCGTCTCGTTCGCGACTTCCCTCAAAATAGAGATCATCACTTTCTGTAGCATCGTCGACCGCCGACAAGTCGGCAGACACGGCCATACTGAAGTGGTTCACTACGACGCTCGCAACGACTAGCCCGCACGGTCCGTGGAGTCTGAATCGGTGAGGGTCTGTCTGTCTGGCGGCACCGTTATCATGACCATTTCCCAGACCGAAGCTGGCGTACATCAACCTACAAGATGATGTGGCAACAGCGGCTGATCAGCACGCCAGAAAATGTAGCAGCATTCTTCACCATTGCTCTAGTTGTGTTCAAACTGAGAGCACGCAACATACAGTAAAAGAAGAATGTTACGGATATCACCAGTGCTCTCCCACTGAAGGCACCAAAGGAGGACAAATCCAGCACGACAAGAAGATAACCATGACGAAAGCCAACAGGCAGTGAACTACAACTACCAAGACCGAGAGATAGACGGTGGCAAGAAAATAACAACAATGGGATCATCTTCCCCACAAGCGCATCGGTCGCTACCTTCGAGCCCTCTTCGACCTAGAGTCTCACCAAGACCGTGTCCCGTTAGGGGGCATCCACAAATTACGTGAGGTATTTTTCCTGATTTCCGGACCCTCCCCTTTTCTGGTGAGACTTCGTGAGATCTGGTCCGACCCCCCTCCCCCCTCTGGTGAGATTTGGTCCACCTCCCTAAAAATTGCCCTCTCAACTTTTTCACACTTTTCGACGAAATACCCCCTAAAATAGAAAATTTCAAAAACCTCACGTGAGATTTCCGTTGACCCCCTCCCCTTTGGTGAGATTTCGCCGGACCCCCCCCCCTCCTATTTCACTTCACGTAATTAATGGACGCCCCCTTAGTAAGCATGTTTGTGCGTAGGACAGGTTTAGTGTGCTGCCCCGTCCACTCTACCAGGTGTTGGCTTCAGGCATCCATTTGAATGTTTCTCGTCCTGCCTCACTGTGAGCCCACCTTTCCTATCAAGATTCGTGTAGTTTTCGCCTTAAGCGACGTTTCTCTGTTTTGATCCATCTGGTGATTTGGGAGGTTTCAGGTACTACATGCGCTTATGGGACAGCAATGCCCCCGATTTGTGCTGCAGTACATTTCCTAGGGTGGAAGGATAATGCCCGTTGTATGGCTTCCAGGTCCATTGGGCGCATTCCAGTTAGCACTTGTAATGTTTCATTTGAAACAGTGCGGCATGCTCTAGTCGTCATTATGAGGTATGAGCGCTGTATGCTTACCGGTTTTCTTCTTATGTGTACTTGCGTGACCTTATAGGCCCACACTAAGATGACATACGTAATAATAAGGACGCATAGCGCCTTGTACAGTGTGACCATGACTGCTTTCTTCAGTCCCCATTCACGCCTATAGACCCCCATTAGACCTGTCGCCGCCGCTTTGAGTTTTTCTTTTGTTTGATACATATGCGGCAGGAAGGAACTCTTTAACAACTGACGATTTGACAAAAAGAAATTACAAAAAAAGCAAAGCAGACAGCAGTCATAGGGTTTACCCTGGTACTGCAACAACAACATGGCGTAAGCCATCCAGATGACGCTGTGCTGTGCTGTGCTGTGCTTTGAGTCCAGCATCATTCCCAGATACTGCATATTTAATATTTTTGCTCTCAAGCTTAATCTGTGCTGGCCTATGAATGTCTGGAGATCCCTTTAGGAACATAGCTTAGGTTTTTGTTGTAGAGATCTCCATGCGGATCCTTGCTAACCATTTTTGGATTACCTGCATGGCTTCCCTTCCCATTCTTCCTTAATCTTTCCTGGTTCCCCCTTTTTAACCGACTTCACAAAAGGAGGAGGTTCTCAACAATTCGTCTTTTTTTTTGTATGTATGTTCAGCGATATCTTCGCCAATTTTGAACCGATTTAATGAAATTTTTTTAGTGGATAGGGTATACCTCCAAAGTGGTCCCATATGAATTTCATTGAGAAACCACCCCTTCTACCCCCTCCGCCCCTAATTTTTATACAAATCCACATTTTTTATTCGATCTCGATGAAACTTTGGACATATATAGCCAAAAATAAAGGAAAAATACTGTCAACTTTTGGTTTAAAAAACTGAACCCCTCTCCCCCTATCCACCCCCTTAATTTTTGCCAATTTTCTTTATTCAAAGCTACAGTCGACACCATTTAACTGATCTCCATTAAAGTTGGCAATTACATGTAGTTTTTCATGGAAAGGTATCTGAACAAAAAAAAAAAAAAAAAACCACCCTCTCCCCTTTACACCCGTTAATTTTATAGAAACCTACATTTCTTATCTGATTTTTATTGAACTTTGCCCATGTATACTTTAAAACAAAGAGAAAAATCCTGTCAACATTTGATCTGCCAAAGCTCAACCCCCTCCCTCCTTCCACCCCTTTAATTATTGTCAATGGTCTTCATAAAAAGCTACACTCGACACCGTTTGACCGATTATCATCAAAGTTGGCATATACATGTAATTTTTCATGGACAATCTGAACAAAAATAAATAAATAAAAAACCACCCCTCTCCCCTTTTCATCCCTTAATTTTTATACAAACCACATTTTTTATCCTATTTCGATGAAACTTTGGACATGCATAGTCAAAAATAAAGAGAAAAATACTGTCAACTTTTGGTTTGAAAAAACTGAAGCCCTTCCCCCTATCCACCCCCTAAATTTTCCAATTATACAAAGCTACAGTCGACACCATTTAACTGGTCTCCATTAAAGTTGGCATATACATGTAATTTTTCATGGAGAAGCTTTCTGACAAAAATTAAATAAATAAAAAACCACCCCATGTCTCCCTTTACACCCTTAATTTTATAGAAATCTACATTTCTTATCTGATTTTTATTGAACTTTGCCCATGTATACTTTAAAACAAAGAGAAAATCCTGTCAACATTTGGTTTGCCAAAGCTCAACTCCTTTCCCTCCTTCAACCCCATTAACTTTTGTCAATGTTCTTTATAAAAAGCTACAGTCGCGATCGTTTGACCGATTACCATGAAAGTTGGTGCTTATATGTATTTTTTCACGAAGAAGGTGTCTGACCAAAAGATCTAAAACCACCCCCTCTCCCCATTAAACCGCTTAATTTTTATACACAACCACAGTTTTTATCCGGTTTAGACAGAACTTAGCAAATTTTTACTATAAAACAATGAGAAAAATAATGCCAACTCTTGGTTTGCAAAAACTGAACCCTCTCCCCGTTTCCACCCCCTGATTTTTGTCAATTTCTTTTTAGAAAGTTGACACATTTATATATATATATATATATAGCCTATATATAATTTTTTATGACCAAAAATCAAAAAAACTATCCTAGCTCCCCTTCCCTTAATATTTGTACAAAAACCACATTTTAATCCGATTCGGTGGAACTTCGCATGCGTATATCTTAAAACAAATAGAAAAAGAAAAATACTGTCCACATAACTTTCACAAAAACGCAAACCCTTTCCCGTTTCTACCCCTTTATTACTGTCAATGTTCTTTATACAAAGCTACCGTTTCTTTCTGATTTT
>JARYHS010013630.1:213614024-213683032 GCA_031002005.1 Vandiemenella viatica
CCAAAGGAGGACAAATCCAGCACGACAAGAAGATAACCATGACGAAAGCCAACAGGCAGTGAACTACAAACTACCAAGACCGAGAGATAGACGGTGGCAAGAAAATAACAGCAATGGGATCATCTTCCCCACAAGCGCATCGGTCGCTACCTTCGAGCCCTCTTCGACCTAGAGTCTCACCAAGACCGTGTCCCGTTAGGGGGCATCCACAAATTACGTGAGGTATTTTTCCTGATTTCCGGACCCTCCCCTTTTCTGGTGAGACTTCGTGAGATCTAGTCCGACCCCCTCCCCCCTCTGGTGAGATGTGGCCCCCTCCCTAAAAATTGCCCCCACAACTTTTTCACACTTTTCGACGAAATACCCCCTAAAATGGAAAATTTCAAAAACCTCACGTGAGATTTCCGTTGACCCCCTCCCCTTTGGTGTGATTTCGCCGGAACCCCCCTTATTTCACTTCACGTAATTAATGGACGCCCCTTAGTAAGCATGTTTGTGCGTAGGACAGGTCTAGTGTGCTGCCCCGTCCACTCTACCAGGTGTTGGCTTCAGGCATCCATTTGAATGTTTCTCGTCCTGCCTCACTGTGAGCCCACCTTTCCTATCAAGATTCGTGTAGTTTTCGCCTTAAGCGACGTTTCTCTGTTTTGATCCATCTGGTGATTTGGGAGGTTTCAGGTACTACATGCGCTTATGGGACAGCAATGCCCCCGATTTGTGCTGCAGCACCTTTCCTAGGGTGGAAGGATAATCCCCGTTGTATGGCTTCCAGGTCCATTGGGCGCATTCCAGTTAGCACTTGTAATGTTTCATTTGAAACAGTGCGGCATGCTCTAGTCGTCATTATGAGGTATGAGCGCTGTATGCTTACCGGTTTTCTTCTTATGTGTACTTGCGTGACCTTATAGGCCCACACTAAGATGACATACGTGATAATAAGGACGCATAGCGCCTTGTACAGTGTGAACATGACTGCTTTCTTCAGTCCCCATTCACGCCTATAGACACCCATTAGACCTGTCGCTGCCGCTTTGAGTTTTTCTTTTGTTTGATACATACGCGGCAGGAAGGAACTCTTTAACAACTGACGAATTGACAAAAAGACATTACAAAAAAAGCAAAGCAGACAGCAGTCATAGGGTTTACCCTGGTACTGCAACAACAACATGGCGTAAGCCATCCAGATGACGCTGTGCTGTGCTGTGCTGTGCTTTGAGTCCAGCATCATTCCCAGATACTGCATATTTAATATTTTTGCTCCCAAGCTTACTCTGTGCTGGCCTGTGAATGTCTGGAGATCCCTTTAGGAACATAGCTTAGGTTTTTGTTGTAGAGATCTCCATGCGGATCCTTGCTAACCATTTTTGAATTACCTGCATGGCTTCCCTTCCCATTTCTTCCTTAATCTTTCCTGGTTCCCCCTTTTTAACCGACTTAAAAAAGGAGGAGGTTCTCAACAATTCGTCTTTTTTTTTGTATGTATGTTTCAGCCATATCTTTCGCCAATTTTGAACCGATTTTAATGAAATTTTTTAGTGGATAGGGTATACCTCCAAAGTGGTCCCATATGAATTTCATTGAGAAACCATCCCTTCTACCCCCTCCGCCCCTAATTTTATACAAATCCACATTTTTTATTCGATCTCGATGAAACTTTGGACATATATAGCCAAAAATAAAGGGAAAAATACTGTCAACTTTTGGTTATAAAAACTGAACCCCTCTCCCCCTATCCACCCCCTTAATTTTTGCCAATTTTCTTTATTCAAAGCTACAGTCGACACCATTTAACTGATCTCCATTTAAAGTTGGCAATTACATGTAGTTTTTCATGGAAAAGGTATCTGAACAAAAAAAAAAAACAAAAACAAAAAACAAAAAATACTACCCCTCTCCCCTTTACACCCGTGTAATTTTATAGAAACCTACATTTCTTATCTAATTTTTTATTGAACTTTGCCCATGTATACTTTAAAACAAAGATAAAAATCCTGTCAATATTTGATCTGCCAAAGCTCAACCCCCTCCCTCCTTCCACCCCTTTAATATTGTCAATGGTCTTCATAAAAGCTACACTCGACACCGGTTGACCGATTGTCATCAAAGTTGGCATATACATGTAATTTTTCATGGACAATCTGAACAAAAAATAAATAAATAAAAAACCACCCCTCTCCCCTTTTTCATCCCTTAATTTTTTATACAAACCATCATTTTTTATCCTATTTCGATGAAACTTTGGACATGCATAGTCAAAAATAAAGAGAAAAATACTGTCAACTTTTGGTTTGAAAAAACTGAAGCCCTTCCCCCCTATCCACCCCCTAAATTTTCCTTATACAAAGCTACAGTCGACACCATTTTAACTGGTCTTCATTTAAGTTGGCATATACATGTAATTTTTCATGGAGAAGCTTTCTGACAAAAATTAAATAAATAAAAAAAACCACCCCATATCTCCCTTTTACACTCCTTAATTTTATAAAATCTACATTTCTTATTTGATTTTTATTGAACTTGCCCATGTCTACTTTTAAAACAAAGAGAAAATTCCTGTCAACATTTGGATTGCCAAAGCTCAACTCCTTTTCCTCCTTCAACCCCATTAACTTTTGTCAATGTTCTTTTATAAAAAGCTACAGTCGTGATCGTTTGACCGATTACCATGATAGTTGGTTGCTTGTATGTATTTTTTCACGAAAAAGGTTGTCTGACTAAAAGATCTAAAAACCACCCCCCTCTCCCCATTAAAGCCGCTTAATTTTTATACACAACCACAGTTTTTATCGGTTTAGACAGAACTTAGCAAATTTTTACTATAAAACAATGAGAAAATAATGCCAACTCTTGGTTTGCCAAAACTGAACCCCTCTCCCCGTTTCCACCCCCATGATTTTTGTCAATTTCTTTTTAGAAAGCTACAGTCGACACCATTTGACTGATCTTTATGAAGTTGGTACATATATATATATATATCCCTATATATAAATTTTTATGACCCGAAAAATCAAAAAAAAACTATCCTAGCTCCCCTTCCCTTAATATTTGTACAACAAACCACATTTCAATCCGATTCGGTGGAACTTCGCATGCGTATATCTTAAAACAAATAGAAAAAGAAAAATAGTGTCCACATAACTTTCACAAAAACGCAAACCCTATCCCCTTTCTACCCCTTTATTTACCTGTCAATGTTCTTTATACAAAGCTACCGTTTCTTCTGATTTTGAAGGAAGTATGTACATGTATACTGCAAAACAAACAGAAAAATACTGTCTACATTTGGTTTCGAGAGTCCAAACTCTGCTGCGTCCTTTTCCATCCTTTAGTCTACAGTTTCTATCCGATTCTGAAGGAAATTTGCACACGTATACTTTAATTAGGTTGCAGAAGCCTAACCCCCTCTTCCTTTCTACCCCCACCGCTCATAATTTCCAATGTTCTTTATATATATCCACAGTTTTATCAGATTTACATGGAACACTGCACATTTATACTTAAAAACAAAGAGAAACATAGTGTCTACATTCTGTTTACAAAACCCTACCACTTACTCCCTTACTCCATTTATTTTTTGCAAATTTTATTTTCACAGTGCTACAGTTATTACCTGGTTTCGATGGAAATTTTCCCGTGTATACTTTAAAACAAGAGAAAAATAGTGCCCTAACTAGTTTTACAAAAACCAAATTACTCTTCGTCTCCACATCCCTTAATTGTTTTTTATACATACATACAGTTTTATCTGATATCAATAGAAATATTACACAACTATACTTTAAATCAATCAGAAAAGGCAGTCTACATTTGGTATACAAAAGCCCAATCCCTCTTCCCGTTTACCCTCACCCCTTTTAATTTTCAATGTTCTTTACAAAATCCACAGTTTTAAATCCCGTCAAAATCAATTAAGCTATTTTTAAGTCATGGCATAATATTTATAAAATAAATGTGTCGTAATGTCTCAACATGTACTTCAGATTTCAACTGGATCCCAAGCTTTCACGTTGTGAAAATCAATCAAAAATCTATATTTTCTGTGTGATGCCGGAGCAAACAGATATATTCCAGAGACAGATTTCTGTATGTGGTATGTATTAATGCCTAGAAGTTACATGTTTCGGTTATCGACCAGCAGCTTTAACAGATGATATGATACGATCGAAACATAGCCTGGACCAAAATGTTAACTGACATTCCTAAACACAACACCCAATTCACCCCGTTCTGGAAGTTGTTGTGGTATATAAAGACAGAATTCTTCTTTGAAAGCAAGCGCTTTAATCCCTGAGCTACCAGAAAGTTTGCAAAATGGGAACTGCTGCGGTATATTTAAAATACAAAACAAATTATAATACCACTAAAAATCTAAAAATAAAATAATTGTTTAAAAAAACATAAAAACCGCCTTCAAAAAGAGCACTAAAAATTTTAAAATAACTTTATACCTTGCTTAAGAGAAAGTAAATCTAAATGGTCAATATTTTACATTACAGTCATTGAAATTATTATATTAATTAGTTATTTTTGGAGTCGGTGACAGCGAAAGCAAGAAAAACAAAAAGATAAAATCAATGAGAAATAACAATAATACATAAAAAATCATGTTACTGCTTACCTACAATTAATGCAAGAAACATGTTTCAACAAAACTGAAACATAGAGATGATACCCCGATATCCCAGCCATCCTGATCTGGGTTTTCCATGGTTTTCCCAGATCACTCCACGCGAATGCGGGGATGGTTCCTCACAATAGCCCATGGGCGCCTCCTGCCAGATCCCTTATAACCCTTCCAAACCATAACCCTTTTTTCGATAGGTGCAATGCACCCTCCGCCACACACTTTTAGTGAATCGCGGAGTAACAATAATAATAATAATAATAATAATAATATGCTAACTGTAAATCGTTTACTGCAGGAGGCAGCCTACAAACTGACACTGTAGCGCCAGAGATATGCCTGGATTACAAATAAGGCCGAGCCACAGATTAAAATACTGTTAATTTGTTTCCTTAAGCTGTCTCCCGCAATAACACTATCTGCCTCACGACATGCTGTAAAAGAATGGGAATTTTTGTTCGTACTCCCCGTATCGCCTCTAACACCAAAAGAGGTTCAGTAAGTCAATCTTCGCGATGTGACAGCTGGTACCGACTCCAAAAATAACTAATTAATATAAAAATTTCAATGACAGTAATGTAAAATATTGACCATTTAGATTTACTTTCTCCTAAGCAAGGTATATAGTTATTTTAAAATTTTTAGTGCCTTTTTTGAAGGCGGTTTTTATGTTTTTTTAAACAATTATTTTATATTACTATGACAATGTAATTTCTAAATTCGAAGATGCCCCACGGCTTCCCCGCACACTCCTACAGGAGTTCATCAAGCACAAGGTCCCAGCAGAATGGGCCGTTGATTGATCCTTGTGGGCACCCTTTTGTAACAGTCCTCCTTACTGATCGAGTTTGTGTCGTCACTTTGATCTCTCTGACCTTGAAATAGCTCCGGACTAGATCATATTGGTAGTTGTCATGGTTGATGTGTCTTAACCGTCACATGGTGCTTGGCCACCACAGATTATCGAAGGCAACCGCTATGTCAATGAAGATGCCTGCTAAATAGTTGAAGTGTACCTGTCTAAGCAACCACAACTGTTGTAGCGCGGTTTCGGTACCAAGGCCTTTTCAGGACCCATGTTGGCTTGGCGAAACTTGGCCTGTGCGCTCATATATGATATTAATTCTGCGCACCATTATTCTATCAACTATTTTACCGAGCAAAGGCAGTATGGAATTGGACGGTACTATTTTGGTATATCTTTGGTTCTGTCTTGTCCTTTAACAGAATGTGGAGGTCCCCTTTGTTCCAGGCCTTGGGGAACACACTGACACTAAAGCACTTCCCTATGATTGTTTCAAGCACTTCTGGGCATTTCGCCCAGATCCTGGTGCTTTTCCAGGTTGACGTGCTTTGAAAGAGGCACTGATTTTATGTCTCTCTATGACGTCGACTCCTTCAGGGCCTGTGTATGCTTCATTATCGGCCCTTATCCTCTTATGTTCTTCAGTCTCAGTATCTTCTTTGTTCTCTTGTAGGAGCTTATCCAATATTAAATTAATAGATTGCTCCCACATTACAGATTCCATACCTTTATTATCCTTAACGGAGTGAAACTTGCCTTGATTTTGTAGTTTCCCACGCAGAATCTTGTATACTATGACCCATGGCTGCCTGTTGCCTGTTTCCAGGACTAGATCACGCCATGAGACATCTTTTTCCTTTTTATTTCTGTTACGAAGCTCTTTCAGCCGCGATTTCGGCTTCGTTCCTCCTCCTACGTGCGTTCTGGAAGTTTCCGCGCCTGCGTTGCGATTCACGTGTTCTCCTGGTGAGTGTCTCATCCCACCATGGTACGGTGCGAGGCTTTCATTTGACTTCCTTCATGGACTGGACACATATGTCTTTGTCCACCTGTAATTTAGCCACCATTTCATCAAGGCTAAGTGTCGAGTAGAGGAGTATAGCGTCTCCGTTAAACTTTCGTTGGAGCACCCCATCGAACATCGCCCATCACGCTGTTTTCTGGTTGTGTCTATATAACGTAACGCAATTCTCTATGGTCTGGTTAGTTAGAAGCTTATAATGTATACAGCGATGATCGCTGGAAATCCATTCAGTTTTTACTTTTCAGTCCCTCAGGATCCTCTCCGCTGTGAGGGTGAGCAGGGTCACGTCGATGATTGACTCCCCACGAACGGAGGAATAGGTTGTGAGTTGGGAAGGTATTGTAACGATTCGCTAAGCTCCCCGTTACATATCACTTTTTATTGTATATAAAGTAAAGGATTAGAATATTTTTCCATTTCTTGGTATGTCCACTGTATGTTCGAAATATGCGCATGAAAGGGTGAAAGGCGAGGATTTTACGCTTCAGTGAAGGGCAGTCTGGCTGGCGCCTTTTTGGCAGAATGGTAAGAGGATTAGGGATTTCTGTTGGGCAGGCCGTAAACAGAATTCCTTCGGGAGGATTGCCGTAACTTAACGTGGCCAAGAGAAGCCACAGAATCACATGACGTCAGATGGTCAGCCAATCACAGGGAACATAGTACTAAGATTCGGGGAATTTTATGTTCTATGTCGTCTTCAAGCCACAAGAGGCGGAGTCAGAGTTTACCTCCGTGGCGGCAGAAAAAGACGAGACTCACTTCCTTCCAGTCGGAAGGCCAGGCAAGATCACGTCCATTCTGGAGCCCAGACGAGTCACTGGCGACTTGGGGTCCATGTGTGCTGGGCTGACTTGTGCTCTGGAGACCATCTGAGGCGCACTTCTAACTTGCGACTTGCCGAGTACTGCTGGCGTGGCCAGTTACGACAATCGACCAGGTGGTCATCTCCGCTCAGCGCTACCTGCCGTGGAACGGTAATGAGTTTCTACGAAGCCATTCAGCCTGCAACTCCCTTTTGAAACTGTACCCTTAAGCGCATCTGAGATAAAGATCCTTGCTCTGATCTGATAAAACCACTGAGCTAGACTGTGTAACTGTCGAATGACAGGTTAATCATTCGTGGCGTCCCAACCCATTAAAATTCATTACTTTTTGCTATCATCATAACTGGTAACATACTTTGCATTAGAATAATTGTGAGATTTTTAAAGTACAACTACACTTGTTTGCTTGCATTTAAAGGGCTCATTGCACGTCTGAGCGTTGCTTAGAAAATTGCATAACCTCTTGTTTATTAACGAATTGGTAAATACGCTCAGATTTGTAGATGCCATTGTAAAAATCTTTAGTAAAATGTCTTTTTATGACCGTTTCAAATCCCAAAATCATCCAATTCTCATTTGAATAATTTACATTTTGATATTCAATTATAGTACCCTGTATAGCGTAAAATATTAAGAATTAATTAATAATTCTCTCCCCCCCCCTGGTGATACGCTACAGTATGTTAGCTATCTCCAAATGTTGCTGCGTGATGAATTCTACGACAAGAACTCCTTTTTCTTTAGTATCTCTACTGTGCCATAATATTGATGATGCAATTAAGTCTGCTCCAATGACTATTGATTCATTGGTCGGGCTTTACATTATTCTGCCCAACTTTTGGAGATGGGACTCTGTTTTGTCTGCATACTGAAAGAATGCACTGACAAGATAAATCGTGCCAAATGCTCCTGACAGTACAAAGCAAACACAGTTTATGTCAGAGAGGTGTCCAATCAGAAGTGTATCCAGTGCAGGATTTCTCACAATAATGGCTGAGGCTGGCTCTTCATCAGTGTCTACGCCTGTAAATATTCTGTTGCCTCAGCAAAATCTTCCTATGTCTCCATTTGAAACATATGGTTCTTGTATAAACAGGACGTCATGGTCCCCAATTGCTATTCTGTGTTGTAGTTGTGGACCTGACGACTTTTTGCCTTTACCGTTCACCTGTATTATATTAAACCAGGTACGGTCTTGTATATTACGACTTGCTCTTCTGTTTGGTTTTTAGCTGACCACTTCCAAGTGCACCTGTAGGTACACTGTCGAATCACTGTTTCACTTGGGCGCTAAAATCCTCTCTGTGAGACACTTGCCAGTTAGTCGGTTTTCACTTATGGTTACAATAATTACGTAAGCCTGTTAGTAAATTATACTATCACAAGACCTCACTTAGTCACTAAACCACTGTCTTTGAGATTCTTCGCTTGTATTAAATCTGACTTATGGTGAGTCAATGTTTACCCTGAAGCAAACGCCACTGTCTGATGTGCCACTGTTTCGCACATTAGGCACCAGTTACCGCTCGGGTGCTGGATCAATACACTTGAGTCAATAACTCGAGATTGGCCAATTCAGCACTCCTCAACTTGCTTGATGTAGACAAAACATTGCAGTAGCTACTAGCTAGTTGGGCGCCGCTCTTTGATCATAGGAACACCTGACGGAAACCATAACGCGCCCTAACTGTTGAGCCTCACTCACACCTCACTAAAACAGGTTTGAGATCAATGTCGTATGACGAAATACCGCTAGGGGGCAGCACCTACCACCAAGAGCCACGAGAAACTCCATTTGAGCATGCCCCCGCCAAAGAGAGGCCGCCACGCCATTCGCCCTCTCTCTGTCTTGCGTGGAAAAACGTAGCCTGAGGCGTGTTTGCACAGGTGTTCTCAGGTTTCAACACGCTCGCTCGCCTGGAAATACTTCCTGGTTTCTCAATGCAATAAGTATTTAATTAGCTATTAATTGTTTCAGAAATATTTCTGTATCCCTGTCGATGTTTGCGAAGCCACGTGCGTGACGTCAGCACTTTGGTATGCATTCCCGGGTGCTAGGTGAAAGCGTCTATTGTTTACCCGGGAGTCTGGAGTTTCAGACAAGAATTGCAGGAAAAGAAATGACTCCACTACACTGCGAAACAGCTTGGCTGGTGTGTTTTTCTCAAGGGAAGTACATTTTCCATCCACCATTATGAAAGCAGGTCCGTTATTTCTCTCATACCTAGGTGTCTGCCTGGCGGACTTTGGTAATCCACAAGGAAAGTCTATTGTAGGACGAGCAACACAGCGTTCGTGCGATAGAAGTTAGCTATTTCCGACCCGAATTTTGTACAGAACCTCGGGCTTGCTATTTTGGAGCGAATTTCGTGTGTATTTGTTAGGGTAGCCAGCAATCGGAATACAGGGTTGCACCATACGTCCATTACAGTGCGAAACCGGCCACCCATTGTCGACACAGAACTATTTCACGACAGTAAGAATAAAAAAAAAAAACAGAAGAAATTATTACGAGATGAGAATCATTATTGTATGTCAGTTTTCGTAGTAAAAAACTAAGAATCACTTATAGTATTCTAAACCCTTGCCAATATTACGTGTTTTCAAAACGAAATTTTTTTTTCATCCTGGGCGGACAGAAAAATAGCTTGAGGTTTTTTATTTAGTTAAAAAAAATAAGCAATGAAAGCGTAACATTTACATTTAAAGCGGCATTAAAATGAAATATGAACCGTGGAACGTCCGGGCATAGCTCATATTCACATCAGTTCACATAGTCAAATTTGACAGAGGGTGTTTTGCACCAAACATAACTTTGTGCAGTACAATCTCGAATAACACCATGAACTAAAAAATATATATAAGCATCAGTACAGTAATCATCCAAATAGATTGGTGGGCGAAATATTTAATCGCACTTGTAAACGATTGGCGTTTATCACTGATGGTAACCAAAATTTCTAAGCTTGAGAATTACCGCATTTTACCCCCGGAACTAGGAGCCATATATTATTCAAACCCCATCAACTTCATACCTGAGAATTGTGTTCAACGATACAGACAGATATTAAAAATTTATTCACCGAAGAAGATAAGGAAATCATATTTTTCCACATCGTGTTGAATTAGAGAGGGATTCGTTTTGAACCGATGAAATTAACAATTAACACGATTAACGATAGCACGCGAGTTTCAGCAACATTTCCATTCACCAAAGAAGATAAGGAAATCATATTTTTCCACATCGTGTTGAATTAGAGAGGGATTCGTTTTGAACCGATGAAATTAACAATTAACACCATTAACGATAGCACGCGAGTTTCAGCAACATTTCCATTCACCAAAGAAGATAAGGAAAACATATTTTTCCACGTCGTGTTGAATTAGGGAGGGATTTTTTTTGTACCAATGTAAATAATAACTAACAGCATTAACTGTAGAGTTTCAGCTACATTTCCAATATTTTATAGGATGTATTAAAATAAGTGCAAGGATGCTTTTGATGCTGAAAAAAGACTAGGCGTACAGCGAGAACACAGCCACATTTTAAACTCAAAGAGGCATTGAAGTGATTTCCTGATGTATGTGTGTATAACCTCGATGAATTATAGTTACCAATTTGAAAACAAGTTTCTTTCCTTACAGACATTTCTGATATGATTATATGTCAATCTCTCCACTGATATCAAACCAATCAGCCTTCAATTATTTTCAAACCTTTTTGCCAACCATCCGGACTCAGTTCTTGGGCACACGTGGAAAATATTTGTTATATGATTAACAAAGTCTTTCCCAAATCAGCTCCAAGGCTAGAAAAATCAAAGCTTCCAATTTGGCCATGGTAAAACTCATCGAATGGAACAAGGGGACAAGTGATTCGTATAAGCATCAGTACAACACCTTATTTCTCTAATCCTGTCTCTCCTATCATTGGTATGAAATATTTAATCACACTCGCGAATGAAAGTGGGGACTATGTTTTTACCAATAAGTTCAAACCTACGTCATTTATCTGCACCAGCAACAATCTATGTATCAATTCTGTTATGCTTTTGTAAGAACTGTGGAAAGCAATCACAAATCGAGTGGCTCTTTTCTGTATATTGTCGAAAAAAAAGTCAATCAACGCCCTTGCGACACATCAACACAGCAGCCCCAGATGAAGGTGAGTTTGTACGCTGTCTCCTTTGTTCATAACCTCTCTTGCCATCAATCAATATCCATTTATTGCCTTATCATTTTTTGAAATTCCATGCTACAACATGTATACCTTCAAACGTTGCTAATTGTCCTGAGGTGGCAAACGTTTTTATATGGGTGGCAAATATTCTCTATCTCTCACACATTACTTTGAATACGAGCGTAATAACGTACATCTAACAGGGGTAAAGGCTATTTATCAATCTCGGAAAACAAGCATTTACCACCAATTTTTTCTTTATCATCATATTTAGACACACAAATGGATAGGATCAAACACACACACATATGTCCATACATACACTACAAATCCATACATCACCACACACATACAAGTAACTGGAGGAAAGGGACTGCACACCCCCCGTCCAAACTGAGTTATAGGATGGGTATATACCTCAATGCTTATCTCACTCACCTGATTTCATGTGCCATTATTGATGACCACTGGAACCGAACTCTTGAGCAATGTTTGGTCAAAGTCATTTGTTAATAGCTACTTCTGAAAGACAAATTTCTGTTAACCTGCCCAGGCAGGGCTGGCTTCGGAGGGACTTCTACTCACAGCTCACGGGTATATCGTTTTTTAAAGTTGGTATATGGTGCACACATAACGCGGCATATGATCGGGATACGGTCGCAATGAAAATCCGGTAATCGGTCGGTGTCACTATTTTATGTCTGGTCTTATTCCGCAATGAAAATATGGTAATCGGTCACTGTCGCGATTTTAGATGCGGAGTATAACATTATTTCTGTCCGCAGTGGGGAGGGATCCCTCCGAAGCCACCCCCACCTGGGAAGGTTGACACAAATTTGTCTTTCAGAAGTAGCTATTAACAAAGGACTTTGACCAAACAGTGCACAAGAGTCCAATTTCAGTGGTCATCTACACTGATGGCACATGAAATCAGGTGAGGGTGAATGGTAAAGACATGTTAACCTTTGTCCATCATGTAACTCAGTCTGGACGTGGGGTGTGCAGTCACGTTCTTCCAGTTACTTGTATGTGTGTGGTGAGGTATGGAATTGTGGTGTATGCATGGGCATATGTGTGTGTGTGTGTGTTTTATTATGTATTTGTGTGTCAAACTTTGGTGATAAGAGCTGACTCGATCTCGAGATTTCACCATCAGTTACAACCTAGGTGTTGGTGATAGATGTAATGAGTGATGAGCACTGAAGTGAATGGCAAAGACACGTCATACTTGCAAATCCTATAACTAATCATTCTGGATGTAAGGCGTTCAGTCCCTATCCTACATTTACGTATATGTGTCTGGTGAGATATGGAAATGTGGTGTATGTATGGACATGTGAGTATGTATGTATCCTCCTATGTGGTTGTGTGTCTACCATGATAGGATCTTATTCGACTTTGAGATTTTACTATCACTGGCTCATGGTACCTGTAGCACATGTTACTGAATGGCAGGAAAGGTTTTGGCGTGGGAGAGACGTGGCGGTGATCTATGTGTTGATGCTTGATGTAACCAATTGGGTGTGATGAAAACTATGGTTGGCATAAACGCTGTGGTGTATTGTGAAAACGTGCCATCTTTGGCGCACCCTCTAACTCGTCTGCTTGATGAAATGTCAGTCATGAGGCAAGAGAGTACTTACTGTCCCACTTTTCAGTTTCCATGATTGATGCTGGTAGTTGTGCTGAACTCGCCGTAGGCATAGACATGTGTGGCTGCGTCTCTCTTTGGGCATGTATGCGTAAATATGGAGATTTGCGCATACTCGACCTTCCTCGAAGTCGTCTGCCTGATGATTTTTGTAACGAGAGTTCTGCCCAGTTAATCAGTGGTACAGACAGTTCGGTCCCACTTCATCGTATCCATGAGTGTGTGCGTGTTTGTGTGTGTGTGTGTGTGTGTGTGTGTGTTCTTCCTCTGGACGTTCCGCCCCCATATTTTCGTTGCCATGATTGTTGTTAGTTGTTGTATTGAGCAAGTAGGCATGGAAATGTGCGTGTGTGCGCGTCTTCCACACACACACACACATATTATATATATATGGGTGTGTGTGTGTTGTGACGTATTGATTTGTATGATTATATGATATTGGTCTGATGATCAAATGTCTGTTGCAACTCATGGTACCTGGGGCACATGTTTTTGAATAGCAGAAAGCGTTGCGGTGTGGTAGGGACGTAATGGTTCTGATGTGAACAGTCTGTTATCTAGGACACACGTTACTTAATGGCAGAAAGGTCTGTAGTGCGAGATAAAAGTGACGATGTTGATGTGAAGAGTTCTGTAACTGGAACACTTGTTACTGATTAGTAGAGGAGGCTGCAGCGTGGGAGAGACGAGAAGAGGCTGATGAAAAGAACTGGGTACCTGGGACACATGTTACTGAATTACAGAGAGTGTTGTGGTGTGGTAAATAAAAAAAAAGCGAATCCCTCTAGCCTTCCTCGTCATTCGGAATTGCAGTGCTGTGAATTAATCAACAACAAGCTCATTAGAGCAAGGCAGAGGATTGGGGGCAATAAACGGGACAGAATATTGGAAGGAGTGATTTCTGGTAGGATGAATAAGGGAAAAGTAGAAGGTCGCACGTGAGATCGAACTTAAGTCTCTCAAATTCCGAGCAGTTAACCGCTCATCCACCCTGCTCGTGTATCAGAAAGTACGAATATGAAGAATGTATGTTTATGGATCCCAAGCTGACCATGACTACTGGCTGGCACTTTATTTTAGGTATACATCGGCGATAAAGGAATTGGGTTACAAAACTTTAGTCAGACCGTTGCTCGAATATGGTAGTGTAGTATGGGATCCCACATTTTGCGTATCAAATACAGGAATTAGAGAGGGTGCAAAAAAGAGCTGCTAGATTTGTTTTTGGAAATTATCGCAGAATGCAATCAGTGACAGATATGATAAAGGATCTGGAATAGGATTCATTGCAAGACAGGAGGAGGATGAGGAGGGTCCATGAGAGTGTATAGGGCGTATACTGGCGATGAGGCATGGTAAAGATGTTACAGTAGGTATGAAAAGTAGTGCATGGAACGGAAAAGATGAACATAACCACAAGTTGGCACTCGATTTCAGGCACAAAGGTGTGGGAAGATTTTCTTTATTTAGGTAAGGGTGTCAGGGATTGGAATGAGTTACCAAGGGGAATGATGAATATCTTACCGAAAACATTAAAAGAATTTAAGGTTAAAAATAGTAGAAGGCAAATGTAGGTATGTGCAGGATATTGGGAAGTTGCGTGTGTAGGGAAATTGGTCCCTTGCAATTAAATTAAGGCTTGGGCTGGTAAAATATGCAAACACCCACTTTTATATACGAGTGACCTAACAACTTACGACAGTACAAGTTTGGACGCTTTGTTTAGTGTAATTGACAGAGTGTCTATAACTATGGTGACGTTTTGGATACTTGTAGATGTGTGGGGATCTTCTATGAAATGTGGGTTATAATGTATGTTTGACGACCATGAAACTATCAGTTAACTAAGACCGGTATGGTAATTTTATCATGTGCGCTGGTTAGTTGAAAGAAGTATGAAGAGGCTGATGTAAAGAATTGTATACCTGAGACACACGTTATTGAATTCCACAGAATAGACGAGGCTGATATTGACAGTATGATATATGGAGTACATGCTACTGAATGACAGAAGGGAATTGGGCTACAGACTTTGGGTAGACTATTGGTTACATATGACGGTATTGGTTGAAACACCCATTTGGTATCATATACAGGAGTTGTAGGGCATGCAAAGGTGGACAACTAGATTGGTTTGTGAACCCTGTCAGTAAATGAATGTAAAAAGAAGATGGATTGGGAATCATTTGAAACAGAAGGAGGTTTGGTGGGTGGGGTAAATTTTCTATATCTCCACCTTGGATACAGGCGATGGTCTCAAGCATCCTGTGACGAGTCGACATGTTCTGTGGAGTGCATTGTCTTGGCATGGCTCGTTTTTTTTATCACACTAAGACTGTTGTACTCTGCGGCGGGGCCCATTCCTCAAGGGTGGAATTTTTAAGATTAACCGACAGTGTTCTATTCCTGGAACATACGAAGTACTCATGTTGTGCTGTGAAATAAAGTCAAAAGGAAGGTAAAAGGTGTGTTAGTATAGTCCACATCGTATATCAAATCACTGATGAAAACTTTATACTTACGAAGGATGACGGGTTTAATGGTTCTTCACGGTAACATTAGAAGTCCTCCCTCTATCCGGTGGGAAATGAAAGAATGGCCATATCGTGACAGCGGTGCTGAATATCAAACCATCAACCACATAGTTAAAAACAGATTTCTTTCCTCGCCGACATTTGTGATGTAATTGCGTACAAATCTCTCCACTGATGTGCCAACCACAGATCGGTCTGAAATTTTTGCACTTCTCACTTGTGTCCCGGTACTACAGGTAGGCTCTGACGACCCAGAAGTAGTATCTACCGGAAAAAAAATACCTACTGAGATCACTGATAGTGTTAAAAAGTGTTGGGAAATGCATGCTTTCCGGGATTGATAAATAGTCTTTACCCCTGTTAGATGTACGTCATTGCGCTCGTATTCAAAGTAATGTGTGGGAGACAGAGAATATTTGCCACCTATAAAAAAACGTTTGCCACCTCAGGACCATTAACAACGTTTGAAGGTACACATATTGTAGCATGGAATTTCAAAAAATGGCAAGGCAATAAACGGATATTGATTGATAGCAAGAGAGGTCTATGAACAAAGGAGATAGCGTACAAACTCACCTTCATCTGGGGCTGCTGTGTTGATGTGTCGCAAGCGAGTTGATTGACTTTTTTTTCGACAATGTACAGAAAAGAGCCACTCGATTTGTAATTGCTTTCCACAGTTTCTTACGAAAGCATAGATTGTTGCTGGTGCAGATAAATGACATAGGTTTGAACTTAATGGTAAAAACGTAGTACCCACTTTCATTCGCGAGTGTGATTAAATATTTCATACCAATGATAAGAGAGACAGGATTAGAGAAATAAGGTGTCGTACTGTTGCTTATACGAATCACTTCTCCCCTTGTTCCATTCGATGAGTTTTGCCAAGGCCTAATTGGAAACTTTGATTTTTCTAGCCTTGGAGCTGATTTGGGAAAGACTTTGTTAATCATATAACAAATATTTTCCACGTGTGCCCAAGAACTGAGTCCGGATGGTTGGCAAAAAGGTTTGAAAAAAATACAGGCTGATTGGTTTGATATCAGTAGAGAGATTGACATATAATCAGATCAGAAATGTCTGTAAGGAAAGAAATTGGTTTTCAAATTGGTAACTGAGCTTTAGTTTAGGAGCTCTTAATTCATCGAGGTTATACACACATACATCAGGAAATCACTTCAATGCCTCTTTGAGTTTAAAATGTGGCTGTGTTCTCGCTGTACGCCTAGTCTTTTTCAGCATCGAAAACATCCTTTTACCTATTTTAATACATCGTACATCCTTTAACCCTTTGACTGCTGTTGACGAGTATACTCGTCATGGTGCCTGCTGCCCCGAGTGCTAATGACGAGTTAAGTCGCACCCGCCTGCCGCTACCTGAGTGCTGATGAAGAATATAGACGTGCCTCTACCTGAGTCGTACAGCGGACTTCATAGCCCCATTTCTCAATAGCCTTTCGCAGTTCTGGTCGCTAGCTTATCGTCCGAATGTTTGTCTGTTGGGAGCCTAGGCTTCGCTCTCAAGTTCACTATTCAACGGAAATTACATCAGTCTTCTTTGAGTGCTGTATTTTATAAAGAAAGTAGCAAAACTTCGTGGGTGCATTGAGGAAGAAATCATGGTGATTCTTAAGAGGAGCGACACTGGGGATAAATTACTTGATTTTGATGGAAGTGATAGCTTTTCCACAGAATCGGAAGGCTGTAGTCATAAACCATACTTGTCAGCAGGGGTGACAATGCAGTCTCATGTTTCAACAAGAATCAGAAAGTGATAGTGATACGCTTACGAAGAAATTACTTCTTAGTGATAAATCTGACTGGAAAGAAAATGACTTACGTCCAGTTAGTCACGCATTTGATGATACGCTATCGGGTCATGTGTGTCAAATAGGGAAGGTGCCAAGTATTCTGTCAGTTTTCATGTTATTTTTTTACAGAACTGATGAAATATATAGCTGATGAAAAGAATCGGTTTTATATAACCACTATGGAGAATATTCCAGAATAAGTGCATTCTCGAATATCAAAGTGGAAAGATACTGAATATGATGAAATTTTTTGTTTCATAGCTATTTGTCTTCTGATGCGTCGCGTGAAAAAATTGAAAATTAACGAATTTTGGACCATAGATGTTCTTCTAAATACCACAATTCTTGGTGAAATTATGTCAGATACCGCTCTTTGTTACTCTGGTGAGGTTTCGTGAGATTTCGCCGGAAACCCCCGCCCCATTTCACCTCACGTAATTAATTGACAGACAATGCACAGCTTTGAAATGTTGAAAAATATGTTGAGTACTTATGTGGAACAAAATTACGTATAATCGGGTAATTACAAAGCACAGCAAACGATCAGTCAACATCGAGATATTTTGGGAATCTACATCTACAAAGATATTCCGCAAGCCAAATTTCGGTGTGTGGGGGAGGCTGCTTGTGCAATTATCATTTTCAGGTGTCTTTTTATACTCGTGAATAGCGCGAATAAAAATAGGATGCCTTTAACTCTCTGAATGAGTTCGAATATCTCTAATTTAACAGTCGTGATCTGAACACGGTATGTAAGTGTGGAATTAAAATATTTCTAGCATCTTCTTCGAATCTACGCTCTTTAAATTTCAACAATAACACCCTGATACAGTAAGGAACATATAGAAAATAGCAGTTGTTATAAACGGGTATGCAGGAAAGAACAGTAAACTATTGAGGTAAATTTAAGAATCACTACGCTTTCGACATAAGCTGCGAAAATCTAGTAAAATCTACAAGCAAGATGTAATTATTAGTGACGAGAAATAGGGTTAATGATTGTCTGATTTTGCAATAATTTATTTGCAGAGAAACTATGTAGTGAGAGTATTTATTGTGTATCAGCCGTGAGAGGTAACGCCAGGAACATTCAGCACTGGGCGTGTGAGACAGCGCGGGCCTCCCGTCCCAAGGAATAATCACTTAGCACAGGTAGCAGGCCTCAGCGCGGCAGGTAGACGATCTGCCGTCAGCAGTCAAAGGGTTAAAATATTGGAAATGTAGCTGAAACTCGTGTGCTACAGTTGATGCTGTTAGTTATTATTTACATTGGTTCAAAAAGAATCCCTCTCTAATTCAACACGACGTGGAAAAATATGTTTTCCTTATCTTCTTTGGTGAATGAAAATGTTGCTGAAACTCGCGTGCTATCGTTACTGCTGTTAATTGTTAATTACATTGGTTCAAAACGAATCCCTCTCTAATTCAACACCATGTGGAAAAATGTTTTCCTTATCTTCTTCGGTGAATGAATTTTTAATGTCTGTCTGTATCGATGAACAGAAATTACAGGTATGAAGTTGATGGGGTTTTGAATAATATACAGCTCTTAGTTCCAGGGGTAAATCGCGGTAATTCTAAAACTGAAAAATTTATATATTCTTTATTTCATTATGTTATTCGAGATTGGAATGCACAGATTTAGTTTTGGTGTAAAGCTCCCTCCGCCAATTTCTACTATGTGAATTACAGAGTGTAGATGTGAATATGGGCTATCCCAGGACATTCTATGGTTCATATTCCATGGCAATGCCATTATCACATTTTAAACGTAAAAGTTACGCTTTCACGTGGCCAGTTTTTTTTAATTAAATTAAATACAAAGCCTCTAGCTTTTTCTGTTCACCCAGAATGAAAAAAAATATTCTATTTTGATTTTGAAAACACGTAATGTTGGCAAGGAATTAGAATATCATAAGTGCTTCTTATTTTTTTACCACAAAAACTAACATATAATAATGATCCTCATCTCATAATGATTTCATCTGTTTCAGTTTTTTTATTCGTACTGTGCTGATATATTTCTATGTGCCTAGCAGTCGGGAATCGGCTGGCGGTTTCGCAGTGTAGTGGAGTCATTTCGTAATCTGCATTTCTTGTCGGAAATTCCAGACTTCCGGGCAAATAACCGCCCCTTTAACCTAGCACACGGGGACGCATGCCAAAGTGCTGACGTCACGCGCGTGGCTTCGCAAACATCGACGAGGATACAGAAGTATTTCTGAAATACTTAATAGCTGAGTAAATTCTTGTCGCATTGTGAAACCAGGAAGTATTTCCAGGCGAGCGATCGTTTAGAAACATGAGCACACCTGTGCAAACACGCCTCAAGCTAGGTTTTCCCCCGCAAGATACAAAGAGAGTGGCATGGCAAAGTGGAGTCTCTTCGGTCTCTCTTTGGCGACGCATGTGAAGATGTTTTTTTTCTCGTGGCTCGCGGTGGTTGGTGCTGCTCTCTAGTGGCGTGACGTCATTAGACAACTAACGATAAATGTACTATAGCTAACGAGTGTGCCGTATCTCCCGATGTATATCATCCATCTTTATGTTCAGAGTGCATAGTTAAGCGTGACTACTCCTCGATACAATACAATAATTGGATAAATGATTTTAGTCAAGCTGATTATCCTAATATAACACTAGAATTAGGAAACTTCATAGCTAATATTGACTGCAATGGAAGCTCATTTGAAGAGTGTGCGAGTAGATTTTATTCTTGTATCAATAAGTGTAAAAATTTGTTTGTACCGAGAAAGCAAAATGTTTATGTCAAAATTTCCAGGATGGTACTCTATGGTACTCAGAAACACTATCATCGAGAAGAAGACAGTCCATATTTTTTACAAGCGGACAGGACATAATTACTCTCAATTTCCAAATCTGAGAAATAAATGCAAAACCTTAGCCAAAAGAGACTTTAATGCCTTCAATATATATATATATGTTTTGCTGTCGTCAGTCTTTAGACTGGTTTGATGCAATCCTCCATCCTTTCCTATCCTGTGCTAACCTCTTCATTTCTACATACCCCTTACAACCCACGTCCTCAATTATCTGCTTCATATATTTTAATCTCTGTCTACCTCTACAGTTCTTACCTTCGACTGTTCCCTCCACTAACAAATTAACCAATCCAGCATGTCTCAAAATATGACCTACCAGCCTGTCTCTTCTTCCTGTAAGCTTCTTCCATAAACTTCTTTTCTTACCCATCATTTCCAAAACTCGTTCATTTCTTACTTTGTCTGTCCACCTAATTTTCAGCATTCTTCTGTAGCACCACATTTCAAATGCTTCAAGTTTCTTTCTTTCCAGTATACCTAAAGTCCATGTTTCGCTACCGTATAGTGCTGTGCTCCACACATAGAGTTTTAAAAAGTTCTTTCTAATTCCTAGATCAATATTTGAAACTAAAAGGTTTCTCTTTTTCATGAAGGCTCTTTTTGCTAGTGCTATTCTGCTTTTAACATCATTCCTGCTTCGGCCGCCTTCTATATAGAAATAGGGAATTCCATAGCAAAAAATCCTCAAAATTTTTGAAAATATGTTAACTCCAATCAATCAAATACATATTACCCGATGTTAGGTTTAAAGATTCGCAGGCCCTATTGGAGGAAACTGTATAGTTAATGAATTAGCTGTATACTTTAAATCATCTTACAAACTCTCTCATAATACTAAAACAAAGAGGATCAAACAAACTTTACTGATGACATAATTTTTTTTAAAAAAAGTATAGAATCACTTTAAGACATAAGTGATCTTCAGAACTGTTACACTGCTCTCAATAACTGGAGTAGGGATAATTACATATTTTTAAATCCAATAAAATGCCAACAATAATATCATCTCGGGTATCCAGCCGGATGGTGTTGTAGAAACACGACGTTTCGACTGCTAGCTCTGCTGTCTTCATCAGGTATCTTGTAGCTGTCGCAAGCTGACTGTCACCGCCTAGACTGTTTAGCCACTTTTTTTATCTTTCAATTCCCCCTAGGCGAAGCCCAGGGGGAGGGCTGTTGTAGGGCCTGATGGGTCCTTTTTAGCCAAAAGATTACTTAAAATTAGACACAAATAATTCTTTATTTCAATTGCAAAAACATGGTACATTAATTTTGGGTGGATGGAATGGATAGGAAAAATGTTGGCTAGAATATCCTAACTAATTCACAATTTGGGTTCAAAAAAGGATCATCCATAGAAATGGCTATATATTCATTTTTAAATAACACATTTGAGGAACTGAATAATAAAATGAATCCTGTAGGAATATTTTGTGATCTTGCAAAAGCATTTGACTGTGTAAATCATGAATTACTTTTGAAAAAAATGGAATACTATGGTATTTTTGGGACCGCAGGTAAATGGTTTAAATCATACATTGAAAGCCGAATGCAAAAAGTTTCAATTTTTGATTCTAAAATAAGTAAAGATGCTTCATCAGACTGGGAGAAAATAAAACATGGAATTCCACAAGGCTCTGTCTTAGGTCCCCTCCTCTTTCTGTTATACATCAATGACCTTCCTGGAAATTTATCCGACAAAGTTAAGAGTGTTTTATTTGCAGATGACACTAACCTGACTGTGCGTAAAACACCAAACAGTACTATAGAATTTAATGTAAATGAAGTACTTAGAGTAGTAGCAAATTGGTTTAAGGCAAATTCATTAAAATTAAATTTTGAAAAAACACATTATATTAGGTTTAAAACAAAAAACTATGCACAGCCAGATATATGTATAAACTATAAAAACAACACAATCTTAGAAACAGAGAGTATAAAATTTCTTGGTATTAAAATAGATCAGAAACTCTGTTGGCATGATCATATCACTACACTACTGGCAAAGTTAAGTAGTGCCACCTTTGCAATACGAACTCTTTCTCTAACAGCAGATCTAGAATTAATGAAACAGGTGTACTGCTCATATTTTCATTCAGTAATGTCATATGGCATAATTTTTTGGGGAAACTCTTCACAAAGTAAAAAAGTTTTCATAGCACAGAAAAGAGCTATTAGGTTTCTGTGTAGGGTAAAACCAAGAACTTCTTGCAGACAACTCTTTAAGAAACTCAATATTCTTACAATGTATTCTCAGTATATATATTCTCTCATGATCTTTGTCATAGAAAATTTTAACCTGTTTACACCTAATTCACAGGTACACAGTTTCAATACAAGAAACAGAAATAACTTGCATAAAACACAAACATCTCTGTCATTAGTACAAAGAGGAGTTAATTATTCTGGGATACATCTGTTTAATAAACTACCTAATCGTATAAAACAGCTTTCAGATAATAAAGATGTATTCAAACAAAAACTTAGAGATTATCTTATTGGCAACTCCTTCTACTCCATTCAAGAATTTGAAGAAAATAATTAATTGTACTCATTATGACGTTTGCAAAACTCAGTTGCAAAAATGTATGTTTATTATTTCTTGTATTTGTAAAATATGTATATATATATATATTTACTATGATATGATTCATATTATGTGTATATGTATCAACAATGACATGTTTCACATCCCAGAGGTATTTCCTCAGCAGGGATCCATGGAACAAGATTGATAAATAAATAAATAAATAAATAAATAGAACAGAGATGTATGCTGTGATAGGTGGAATGATAGAGGATGGAAATGTCGCTTGGCTGGAAAGGCATAATTTTCTATGTATCAATGGAGTGGTAGATGGATACTAAGTCTCGGGGCTGTTAGTTCTGCGTTGCTGTGGAGAGTCTGACGACAAACTTTGCTGATCGACGATGAAGCTGACGTGTAGAGGCTCAGCTCTGGAGAAAACGCCATTAGCGCCAGATATCCCTCCCATAGTATTGGCGCTTCCGGTCGATGAGACGAGCTGGGGTTAGTAGAGAAGAATCCGACGACAAACATTGCTGGTAGACGACGAAGCAGACGTGTAGAAACCCAGCCCTGGAAAAGTAGCCTTTAGCGCCAGGTACTCCTCCCATAGTATTGGCGCTTCCGGCAGATGAGACCCGCCGTAACAGCTCCGTGACTTGATTGTTGACTGAGATACGAGACGTCATTGGTCATAATAACAGACTTCTTGATAGGATAAAAATGGAATGCTACTTTCTGTTTGGCTGGGGATCCAGGGCAGCTGTATGGCGTGTTAGCGGCGGTACATGGTGATGATGGTCGACTCAAAGGCGCGAAAAGTCTGTTCCCGCGCTATCCCTGGGTGCAGACGTCGTCTGAAGATAGTATTTGCTAAATAGTGCATTGACAGGCGTGTGCTTAGGGGCTCAGCACTAGATTAGAAGCCTTCGGTCGACCGACCCCCCTCAAAAGTCGGCGCCTCCGGGGAATTGAGTTTGGTTGAAGTTCTATGGAGCGGTCCTTTTGCAGATAGAAGATTCCCTTATTAATCCTCTTCAAGCATGGCGCGTGGCGGAGAACGTAGAATGGTGTGGATAAGTGGCATATAGCTCGTTGGAGAAAGACAGCGAGGGCAGCAGACCGCGCGAACACATTCCGCCGCAGCCGGATCACGCTCGGATTAGATGATACGCGGATAGTTAAGTTATAGTGCTTCCTGGTCCATCGCTAATACAAATTTGCGTAACGCTACACAGATAACCGACCGTAGTCTCGTCTCGCAGTCCCGTCTGCCGATCCTGCCTGTTGATGTTGTTGACGCCTTTTTTACACGCTTTATATTAGCTTGACTTGTATGTATGTATGTATGAATGTAACGGAATTTTACAACTCCATTTTAACCCACTTCCAGATGTCCGAGCTGGTTGAAATTTGGCACACATATTAAGAACCGGTGACAATACAAGAATTTCATAGCTATATCCTGCGATTCTCATTACTTTGACAGTAATAAAAGAAAAATGGTTGAATGTCGTGAAATTTTGCAATTTAATTTTAACCCAATTCCAGATGTCCGAATTGTTTGAAATTTTGCTGATGTATTGATAACTGATTACAATACAATAATTTCATAGTTATATCTTGATATTATCATTACTTTGACAGTAAAAACAGAAAAAAATTGCACACGTTTTAAGAACCGTTAACAATACAGCAGTCTCTTAGCAACGCCCTGCTATTCTCGTTACTTTGACCATCTCCAGTTTCCCGGGTGTGATTTACGAGCCTTGTTGCTGACGACGATCGTCTTCCACTGTCTCCTATCCAGAAAGGTTTCTCTGCCTGCAGTCACTTAACGTGATGTTGAATAGTGAGTATTCGAAACATTACTTCGTACTATTATAGAAGAGTAGTATTCCACATTTACCCTGCTATTGGACCTCTGGCTGAGCTGCCATTTAATTGTATTTAACTCGTGGAAGTAATAATTAAAAATGAAACTAAAACACAAAGATAAAGAGAGATTGGCGAAGAAAAGCCAACAGTAGGAAACATATTTTTGAAACTGTCTGAACTAAAAAGTTAAAAATAAAATTGTAGTTTAAAAAACTAAAAACACGCTTTCGTAATAATGTGAACTAAAAGGTTAAAAATAATCTTTAAATATAAAGATTTTGTTTAACAGTGATGGGACGTCCCACAATACAGGATAATTTTTTTTTTTTTTTTGAATAAGCTTAAAGAATAAAGTCACTGATTACAAAATTGACTTTAATGTAAAAAAAAGCGTGGGGTGCTCGCTACACAACTTTTGACAATGACTCTACCTTTACAAACAGCGAACGACAAAAAATATAAGACAACTTATATAGCACCCCATGCTTTTTTACATTAAAGTTAATTTTGTAATCAGTGACTTTATTCTTTAAGCTTATTCAAAAAAAAAAATTTATCCTGTATTGTGGGACGTCCCATCACTGTTAAACAAAATCTTTATATTTAAAGATTATTTTTAACCTTTTAGTTCACATTATTACGAAAGCGTGTTTTTAGTTTTTTAAACTACAATTTTTATCTTTCATTCCCCTTGCTGAAGGCAGGGGGTGGGGCCGCTGTAGACAGTGAGCTCTTTTCAGCCGGAGGGGTTTACATTTTATTCTGAGAATTTATGCTATTTGAATCATTTCACTAACTACTAACTTAAATCTAATAACTTTAATTTTTTTAAATTTGGGGTTGCAAATTTTGTTGAGTGGACATTGCGTCCTTGTTTTTGATTCAGTTGTTATCCTTTCATTGGATCAGTGTCGAGATGAGCGTCAGCAACTGCAGTATCCTGGCCAGGGTCAGCTGATCTTGGTTTCTGACCCTATTGTCTGGGAGTGACTTGCTGGAACACACCGCACAGCCGTTGTCTTCCTCTTGGAGTAGGTGGTGGTTTCCTTGGCAGCTCCTTGTCGATTGCGCTTGTCCTTGACCTGCACTGTCTGGCGGCCAGCAGCGTCTGTGCGCGTCTTGAGGGGCTGGCTGCGTGAGACCTGCGGGGCCTTGCTGGTGATGTGTACTACCTTTCGGTGTCTGGGCAGTCTTCCCGTTAAAGCGGAACAGGTTCTTGGCAGTTGTTTTCCTTAGATTTCGCTTAACAGGGTAGGCCTCGTATGAAGCTGCGTGCGTACCATGGCAGTTAGCACATGTCGGTTTTGCATCTCGTGGTCGACTGCATCACTTGACGTTGTGTCGCTCGCCACAGCGTACACAACGTTCCACAGCACGGCAGTCCTTGGCAAGGTGCAGAAACTTCTGACATCTGTAGCTCCGCTCGATGCCTGTGGTTTTCTTCTTCCTTCTTTTCTTGTGTTGGCATGGAATCTCTGCTGGTTTCGGGGCTGTCGATGACGATGGTGCGTGGGGTCGCCGGTGCGCCTGCAGACGCGGTGCCTATGGTTGTTTTTCCTGGTACATGGTCCCCGCGTTCTGCAGCACTCTGATAGCACCTTCTATGTCACCTCTCCGGATATACAGGGCTTGCTTATATCTTGGTGGGCAGATGTTTCCTGCGCTATGGTCGCTTCAGAGCTGGTAGGAGGCTGCAGCTCATCGCATGGCGAAGCGTTTTCATTTCTTCTTGGAGAGGTTGCAGTGTTTGGAGATGGTTGCTTCTGGGCCGCTGCAGGTTACTTTTCTGTTGTCGATGGCGGAAATGGTGAGGTTGGAGGTGGTAAGACTGACGTTTGTAGATGGGTGAGCCTGCATTTTAGATCCTCCATGTACTTCTCTTCCTGGAAGTCGGGAGAAAAGACGGATGGCAGAGGAACCAACTGCGCCCAGGCTAGTGCGTCTTCTCCTACCTTGACCTTTTCCCATTCTGGTAGTGATAGGTGCGCTTGGATGGGGTCACTAAGCGCCAAGTAGAGTTCGTCGATGACACCACAGGGGAGCATCCATCTGTAGGTCTTCATGTACACTTTTACTCGCAGCTCAATCATCAGCTGCTTGTCCTCAATCCGACTCCTCCAGCTACTTGGCAAGTATTGATCGAATCGTACTTCGTACTCCATCTTTCCAGAAGAGCACAAAAATTATATCGGCCAGTACTCTCTGTCTAATAAGTTCGTGGAGCACGACTCAAAGGAAGAGCTCTTCTAGCTGCAATTTCTTTGGTGAAGATGTAGATGAGCCGGCGCAGCTGGTTGAGCTTTTTGTCCTGGCTTCGCGCACAGGGGGGCTGCGCGCTCCCGGGAGCTCATGAAGCTCTGGCAGTGCGCCCTGGTGGTGCTCCTCAGCATCAGGTGTCAGTCCTTGGCACTCTCCTCCAGCTGGAGAAATGACCAGGCCCGACCGTCCGCTTCCCCTGCCTGGCACAGACTTGGGAGGAGCACTGGCAACGTATCCGCCCTGGTATACATTCTGTCCCTTCAGAGCGCCTTCATAGCGGCTAGAGGAGGTGATGGGCGAAACGCTCCAGCCATCATCACTTGGTGCGCCCTGATGGCAGCCCTCCTTTGAGGAGTGGTCCTCCCCAGAGGCCAGCGCGACAAGTATATCTCGTGCCGGTGGTGCTGCCTCCTGGCAGGGCGCAGGTGTAGATTCGAGTGATGCTGGACGCCGCTTCCGCCCCATATCTCGGCCGTCGTCTATCATACCATCGGTGTTGACTCTCTCTGTATCTCTCTCCAGTGTGTATGGCTCCCGCTGTTGTTGACACCACTCATCGAACCTCCTTTATACATTCAGCTGGAAGGCCCACTCACTCTGATTGGTCGTGAGCGCTGGTTTTATACGCGGCGCGCTGCAACCACCGACTGGCGCCATTTGCGCCCGAAACAAAGAAAAAACCATGAACAAACACCAACAATACGATTGCCACCCATTGTGGTCCAAGAAGTACCAAATTATACAGCCATGAACGAAAAATTAAGAGGCATACTTTCCGTAAATCTGAAAGCGGGATTCAGCCAAGGACAGATCAAGTATTTAGCAGAAAGCAAAGAGGACTACATCAAAATCAAAACATTCATTGGACAAAACAATATAATTTTTTACAACCACCAACTGCCCGAATCCAAACCTCTGCGGGTGGTCATCAAGGGACTTCCAGCATCAGTTAAAACTGAGGAAATTAAAGAAGATTTGTGCATGAAAGGATATGAGGTGACATCAGTCTGCCAGTTCAAGTGTAGAGACCAAGATACGCGGGAACTGATTCCACTGGCTACCTTCACCGTGGCACTCCCGTTTGGAAAGAAATCAGAGGAAGTTTATAAAGAACTAGCAATTCTATATACAAGAGTAAGAGTTGAAAGATACAGAAGCCAAGATGGTCCTCCACAATGCACAAAATGCACGGACATACGGCAAACTATTGCCAGCTGCCTAGCCGATGTGTCCCAACCACATCACAGTAAGGAATGCAAGCTACCCGAAACACAGAAACCAAAATGCATAAACTGTATGGGAGACCATGCAACGTCCTGGAGGGGATGCCCGAAACACCAGGAACTGTTGCGACCCAAGAGGGCAGAAAACAAGAAAGAGAACCTTAAGAAGAGGGAAGAACACCCAACCACCAGTAGAACAATAACCACAAAGTAAAGCTAGTACCAATCCACAGGAAGCAGTGGAAAACAATATACGCGGACACAGCAGCAAGTCAAAATAGCCAGAGAAACAGGGAGCAAAGACCGAACATAAACAAAGGAGCAAAGGAAGAAGAAGACAACGAAGATCAGGACTACAGCACAAGCTTTTTCTGGAATGACCTACAGAAATTTCTTAAAACGAGCCACAGGGATGGGGGATAAGCTAATCGCCCTCGTAGAAGGCGTAACGAGTTTAATGGACTAATGGCTCACAAATCGAAATACTGAAAATTTCAGTCTGGAACTGTAACAATATAAAGAACAAATGTATTGAATTGTTAGAATTCATAAAGCGAGAGGAAGTAGAAATAGTCTTCGTCTCAGAGACGTTCCTTAAATCGAGAAACAGCTTCCGACTCACCAGTTACGAGGTCTATCGAACAGACAGAATCGGCAGGAGAGGGGGTTGCACAGCAGTGATAGTCAAGAAAAATCTCACACTTGAGCCACTGAGGACACCACATCTTATAGAAGCAGAAGCCACAGCGATTAAAATACACACACAAGAAGGAAAAATTGCACTGATTGCGGCCTACCTTCTTCCCAACGGAAACCTAAATGAGGTGGACTTGGACAAACTCCTAGCAACAAGAAACAAAGTGATCATAGGAGCGGACCTAAATGCCAAACACTTTGTGTGGAACTACAGAAGAAATAACGCCAGAGGTGAACAATTACTATGACTGGCAGAAAGGAAGAACGTAGAGATCCTCAGTCCGGAAGATCCCAAATACATCCCATTTAACGCCCAAGGACAACCAGACGTACTGGATATAGTCTTGGCAAAAAACATCACAAAACATAGAGGAGTAAAGACCATGGATGAACTCTCCTCAGACCACCTGCCTGTAATACTGGAGTTCCGGAATTGGATCCTAGCATACAGTAAACCTACCACCATCAAACAAGTAGACTGGCAGTATTTTAAGAGGCTAGTCTACAATAAAATCAAAACCGCATGTAATATTTCAACACCAGCCAGAATCTAAATTACAATATAACATTTTGATCAGACAATACACCAAGCGGAGCACAAAGCATCAGTCACCATCACACTGCACAACAGCTACCGAGAAAAATTACCACCACTACAAGAGGATCTCCGATATTTACGCAATAAACACGGGAAGCTCTGCAACGATACCGAGATCCCGCCGACAGACGCCGGTATCACCGATACGCAAAACAGTTCCGCGACCGACTAAAAAGAGGCGAACAGAAAAGTGGGAAAATAGAATGTCTGAACTAGTGCTCGAAAATAGAGAGGCGTGGCAGCTGATTCGAGCGCTGAAACAACCGCGAGAGGCCAAGATAGCCATCAATGGACCAGCGGGACAGTGCTTCACCCCAATCGCAAAAGCAGAAATGTTATCAGAAAACTTCGCGCAGTAGTATGTACCAGCGGAATATGAACTGACAGTAGCAGAACAACAAGAGGTAGAAGATATCCAATGACAAGCAGATGAAATCCACCAAGCTCCATCGAGGGACCAGCCCGAGCTGACAACACCAGGGGAAGTCCGAGGTATCATCATAAAGCTAACTACAAAAAGGGCACCAGGGCACGATCAAATAGGAAATGAACAGCTGAGAAACCTACCAAAGACAGCCGAAGTATTACTAACAAGAATCTTTAATGCATGTTTGCTACAATGCTATTTTCCGACAATATGGAAAATTGCAAAAATAATGGCAATACCCATGCGAGGTCAAGACCAACGCTTATCCGAAAACTATGGCCCTATCATTTTACTCTCCTCAACCTCGAAAGTTCTGGAAAGAGTGCTGATCAAACGAGTAAACGCCAGTCTTGTAGCAGAAAAAATGATCTGAGCGGTACAGTTTGGATTCCAGAGCCGAGTACAAGCGACCAGCCAACTACTACGGATAACTGAAGATATCAGTAGGAATTTTAACTACAGCAAGTCCACGGAAGCCGTCTTCTTCGACCTCGAGAAGGCTTACGACAAAGTGTGGTATCAAAACTTAATATACAAGCTAAGCACACAAACCAAAATTAAACATTGCTATATAAAGCTAATAGGAAGCTACTTGAAGGATCCAAGGTTCTATGTGTCAGTAGATGGTGAAAGGGCGTCAATTCATACGATATTGGCGGGTATTCCACAGGGGGCAAACATCGCGCCACCATGCTTCAGTGTATATGTGAATAACTCTCCCATACCACCATACGTAAAGAAGGCACAACTTGCAGATGACATGACCATATATACCACCGGAAAAAGGCACGACCTTAATATAATCCAAAGAGGAATAGATGAATTTACGGACTGGGGCCCCAAGAATAAGATTAAAATCAACGCTGACAAATGCGCGGGAATGTATTTCACCAAAAAGAGACCCCTCCTACCAGGACAGCTGAACGTACTGGGAAGGAATATAGATTGGGTAAACGAACATCGATACTTGGCAAAAAGTTGTCCTTCTAAGAACACATAATGGACAGGAGAAGAAAAGGACTGGCAGTAGCACAAAACCTGGCCCCAGTACTCCGTAGCAATGACCTCACAACAAGCAACAAGAAACGGATATAGAAGTCAGTATTTATTTATTTATTTATTTCGTATCAGAAACATACAGTTACACAATCACAATCATCAAATTATAATCGACCAGAACTTGGCCACTTCCAGTGCATTTTCTGAGGCCTCATACAGTTCAGGTGCCGAACAGGATGCTGGACACAGTTGACACTGGTGCATGTGCTGGACAGTCTGGTCTTCACCGCAGTCGCACTTGATATCACTGATCTCAGTATAGCCCCATCTTGCTAAATTCACTTTGCATCTGCCCACTCCTGATCTCAGCCTATTCAAAGATTTCCACGTCAACCATCCCTTGTCATAACCAGGTGGCAAAGATTCAGACACTCTTCCCCAGCCATGCGGAAGGGGAGCCTTAGCTTCCCATAGTTGTAATCTTCAGTTGTTGTTGTAAGTTCCTGAGATATTCTTAGGAAACTTTTCCTGGACTTCAGTCTTTGCCTGTGAGGGATATGCCCATATAGTGGATGAGATTTTTCATGGTTCACTTTCCTCCTTTTCTTGTTCACTGCTATTTCCCTTCGAACAGAAGGTGGTGCTATTCCTGCGAGACAGTGGAGCAATTCGACTGGAGTTGATTTTAAGCAGCCTGTTATGATTCTGCACGTGTCATTAAGTGCAATGTCTACTTGTTTGGCATGGGTTGAACTGTGCCATACGGGACAGGCGTACTCTGCAGCCGAATAACATAGTGCTAAGGCAGAAGTTCTAATTGTTTCAGGTTGGCTGCCCCACTGCGATCCAGCCAGTTTTCTTATGAGATTATTCCTACTGGAAACTTTCAGCTTGGAGTTCATGCAATGTTTCCTGAATGTAAGTGATCTGTCAAGGGTCACTCCTAGATATTTTGGAGTATCACAGTGTTCTAGTTCGACCCCCGACCATGTTACCTTTAACCTACGAGTTGCTTGTTTATTCCTTAGATGAAAAGCACATACTTGTGTTTTCGTAGGATTTGGTTTAAGCTGGTTCGTGCTATAATACCTTGACAAATCTTCCAGAGCGTTGGTAAGGGTGCTCTCCACTGATTCAAATTCTTTGCTCTGTGAGACCAGAGCAAGATCATCAGCATACACGAAACTCCTGCATTTGTGTGGTATAGGCTGATCATTGGTATATATGTTAAACAATAATGGGGCTAGAACACTTCCTTGGGGTAGACCATTCTTCTGTGGCCTCCAACGGCTACGCTGACCTTGGAAGTCAACAAAGAATCTGCGGCTCTGCAGAAGAGTAGCAATGAACTTACTAAGAATGAAATTCCTGGTCAGATTGTAGAACTTGACTAGTAGTAGCTGATGGTTGACGGTGTCATACGCTGCTGACAAATCAACAAATACCACCCCTGTTACCTTACGAGCTTCAAATCCATCTTCTATAAACTGCGTGAGGTTTAGTAGTTGTCCTGTGCAATTTTTACCCGGGAGGAATCCAGCTTGTTCAGGAATAAGCAAAGGATCAACTACAGGCAACAGCCGGGTTAAGATCATTCTTTCAAGCAGTTTGTAGAGGTGACATAAAAGTGCAACAGGTCTAAAATTCTTTGGACTGTTTCCTTCTTTGCCAGGTTTAAGCAAGGCGATCACTCGGCTCTTCCACCATATCTTTGGAATTTGACATTTACTCATACAGTTGTTAAAGAGCTGAAGCATCCACTTCTTTGTTGTTAGACCAAAGTGCTTAATTTGTTCTGTCCTAATGTCATACAGGCCTGCTGATTTTCCATTTTTGCAATTTCTTATAGCCTTATCCAATTCTTCCATGCTGAATGGTATTGTGAGGTCATTATTCTCCTCTTGGCCTTCTTTCCGCATTTTGGGCATTTTGGACTTGTGATTAGCTTTCCCATTTAATAGCAGTTGGTGTGCTATTTGGTTGGCGGTAACATTATAATGAGTTTTGGTCTTAGTTGGATCATTGTTTAGATGCTTCAGTAGTCTCCATGCTTTATGGCTGTCTCTTGCGAAATCTAAGTCTTCGACAGTTTTAATCCACTGATTCCGCTTTGTCTCTTTAATAATGGAAAAGAGTTTGTTTCCTGCTTCCACTATTGCTTCACCAAAAGGATCTTCTGTAAATAAATTGCTGTATTCTTTAAGTAGAGCAGCTTGATCTGATGTGAGACCGGGGATGTAAGATGTCCGACAACCACGAGGGATAGACATTCTGGAACATCTCTTTACAGCCGTGGTGAAGATGTCATAGCATTCTGGTGTTGGTTCTATTGAAAGAACTTCGGAATCCAATAGTTCTGAGAATTCAGACCAATTTGCCTTTTTGAAATTATATCTTCTATGGAAAGGTTCTTATTGTATGGATGCCAAATATGGGGGACGGCAAGCCCAACAAACATAATGAACATTCAGAGGATACAGAACCAATGTCTCATAATTATTCTAAATGAATCACAATATACTTCAACTGACCGCCTTCATCGATAAGCAAACATAGAGAATATAAATACAGAAATATTCAGACAAACCACTAAATACTTAGAAAATATAGAAGCAAAAAGACAAAATACAGAAAGACTGGCAACTCTGGGTACAGTAATGCCAAGAACATGGCACAAAAATAAGGTGCCACTTAGTATTGTATACAACCCAGCATAATTTAGTACACGAAAAATAGAGGGGTCATCCTAGATGACCATAGCCCTAAAAGAGCATAATAAATAGTGTACCCAAAACAACCCGAACCTTACATTAAGTAGCACCGAAGGTAGCGGGGCTACATACACAGCCGCTGAGAAAACAAAAAACAAAAAACCTGGGACCTGTAATTTCTTAGCTTGGAGCCAAGCGTGATTAGTTGGCCCTGCAATCCCTTGCAGCGAGGTTCGCGCCGTGAAGCACCTACCGAAAACGAATCGATAGAGGTGCATCCTCCCCTGACCTCCCAGGTATAGGGGTTCTACCGTGCCAGCACCTGCACGTGTGCAGTCACCCGCAGACGTGAGTGATAGTGCTGTTTTGGAACGTGGATACCTAACGGTGACAACGAACGTTCCAACCAGCATCCCTGAGGCAAGCTAGATCGACTGTCACCATCAACTGAACTCACAACCTCACCATGCATAAGTACATGGGGAAACCCAAGAAGAAAAATACCCCCGAACTGGAACAATCTCCGGAAGCGATCAAGCGGCGATTAGAAAAGGCAAGTCAACGGGAAGCTAAATGGCAATAAGCAAAGCGGTTCGACGATCAAATATTTGCCATCATCAGAAGAGGCAACGAAAATAGGGATAGACTAGCCAAAGAGAAGAGGGAGAAAGAAGAACAACAGAAGAGAGAGAAAGAAGATCAAGAGAGGAAGGGGCTCCAACAAGCACCCGAAATACATCCTATATTGCAAGAAAAACACGCAGATACCTCAAATTCTCATCTTTTAATATCTGCTAAGGTTGTACAGCTGGATTCACCGAAGTCTCCCGACCCGTCTTCACCACAGAGTCCAGAGAAGTCACTTGAACCATCTCCACCATTGAGTCCAGAAACAATGGAATCACCTAAACCGCCTGCATTGTAGAATAAACTGCTGAGTCCAGTTTCAGTGGAGCAGCCTGACTCGCCATTACAGCCTAGCCCTGCCATACCTGCTCACCTGACACGCTGCAATGTCTGAGATCTATCAGTGAACCAGCCCTAACCCTGGAACTAGGACCAATTCTTCCAGTCATAGCATACTGCAGTAGCAACTTGAGTGCTGTACTTTCCCAGCTACAGATCTGCACCGAGCTGCCCCTTTTCTGCTGGCCAGAATCCACAGGACTTAAGATATCCGTTTCCTACCCAACAGACATGCAGTGGTCATAAACTGGCTACAAAATCAAGACATCGACATCAAGCACTTACCACGCACAAACCAAACTTCGGCATCTTAGATCAAGAATACTCGACGAAAGATTCTCCAATGCTTCAGATGCCAGAATACAGGACATTATGCTTACGAGTGTGAGGAAAACAAGAGATGTGTTAGATGTGGAGGAGAGCACAATGTCACGAACTGTCAACAGCCAAGAACTTAACCAGCCTGTTGCAATTGTAACGGCCGTCTTTTACTATTACTATTACACCGCGATTAACTAAAAGTGTGTGCCGGAGGGTGCATTGCACGTATCCGAAAGGGTAATAGTTTGGAAGGGATATACGGGATATGGCAGGAGACGCCCATGGACTATTATGAGGAACCATCCCAGCATTCGCGAGGAGTGATCTAGGAAAACCATGGAAAACTCAGATCAGGATGGCCGGGGAGCTTTATCGAAAGCTACTCCTGTCGGATTTTAAGTTTACTCGCCCGCCAAATCCTTTCCATTCCATTCCCTAATCGCTAGTGGAAAAAATGAATTCAGAAAAGAATTGGTTCTGGTCCTGATTTCTCTTATTTTATTTTCACGGTCATTCCAAGATACGAATGTTGCTCGTAGCAATATTTGTTTGCTGTCATTCTGAAATATGTCGTGAATTTTTCAGTTAGTTTCCGTCGAGAGCAACGCCTTCGGTATTCCAGGTCTTCCCATCCTAATTCCTTTAACATCGAACTTACGCTTTCCCTCCAACTATATATACCTGTCACGAATCGGGCGGCTTTTCTTTGGACCCTCTCTAATGTCTCCATTAACCCCTCTTGATGGGGACCCAATACAGAACAACAGTATTCTAAGTGAGGACGCACTAGTGACTTATATGCAATCAATTTAACTTCCGAAGCGCATTGTTTTAAATTACGACCTAGAAATCGGAGCATACGATTTGCTTTCCCAATTACATTCTCGATATATTCATTCCACGACAAATTATTACGAATTGTTACCCCTTCGTATTTAGCGGAATCTAAAGTTCTAAGGACAGTACCATTAATTGTATATTCAGAACTAGATGGTGTCACCTTTTTACTCACGCGCATGACTTGGCACTTTATAGCGTTTAACTCCTACTGCCAGTCTTTACACCACGCAATTATTTTATAATATCGTCTTGTAACAAAGCGAAGTCTTCCTAGGTTTTAATTTCACGATAAATAATAGCATCATCGGCAAATAACCTTTCATCCCCCTTATTATGTCACACAAATCATAAATGTATACGAGAAACAACAGAGGCCCTGACGAACTCTCACTGTCGAAAACTACATACTGTGTTCTGCCCTTCAAAAAGTCTGCAACCCAGTCGCATATTTCTCTAGATATGCCGTAGCAACGAAGTTTCCTAAGTAACCTAGTGTGAAGCACAGTGTCGAAAGCTTTTTTAAAATCTAATAGAACTATATCAACCTGGGATTGCCCTTCTATAATACGGAACAAGTCGTGAATTAAAAGTGCAAGTTGTGTTTCGCAGCATCGGCCTTTTCTGAATCCATGTTGATTTGGATTTAAAAGCTCATCTTCATCCAGAAACCGCATGACATTTGAATAGATGATGTATCCTAAAATCCTACAAAATATTGGTGTTCACGAGATCGGTCTATAATTTTGAGGATCATTAACATTCCCATTTTTAAACACTGGACTTACGATCGCGGTCTTCCATTCGGCTGGTATTTTTCCTTGATCCAAGGAGGCGGTATATAATTTCATCAAATACGGTGCAATTTCCTTTGCGTACCTGGAGTAGAATCTTGTAGGAATACCGTCTGGTCCGGGAGCCTTATTGGTTTTTACATTCATAAGCAGTTTAGTTATTGCCTCAACATCAAGAACGAGATCATTCATAATTTTGTTGGTACGATTAGCAAATGTCGGAATCTCCTCTGAGTTTTCTGTCGTGAAAGCTTTTTTAAATATATTATTTAAGATTTCTGCTTTCTCTACACTAGTTTCGGATAATTCCCCATTTTCCTTAATCAGTGAGGGCATAACCTTACGAGAACCTCTTAGTAATTTGACATACGACTATAACTTTTTTGGATCAGTAATCAAATCTTCGGTTAAATTCCTGGCTTGGAATTCTTTAAACGCATCACGCATTGCCTAACGCACTTCCGCTCGTAACTGGACTAATTTAGCACGATTAGACGAGTCCCCCGATTTCTTTACCATGGAATGTAAACGCCTTTGCTTCCTGAGCAATTGCTTCACTTCCCTATTGAACCACGGAAGGTTCTTACTAACCTTAATAAGCTTCTTAGGAAAAAATTGATTTCATCCGCTCCATATTATTTCTTTTAAATTAAACCAAAGTTCCTCAAGATTTGTATTTAGCGTGTACGTTTCAAAAATTTTCGCCAAGTGATCAACCATAACCACATCGATTGCCTGATCGAAGCAATATACGAGTTCATCTTTGTCATGCTTCAAATTCATACTAGATTTTAAAGTTACCACAACCGCCTTCTACATAAACTGTATCTGCAATATCAGGATTGCTTATAAGAAAAAGATCCAAAATGGACGAGGAATCTTTGTCACACCGCGTTAGCTTTTGAACCATCTATTCAAGAAATCTTTCTGCAAATACTTCTAGGAACGTTTCGGTTATTAACCTATCTCTTCCGCCCAACCTGAAAGTGCATGTGTCCCAATTAACCGACGGTAGGTTAAAATCACAACCCACGATCAATATATGTCCATGAAATTTTTATAAATTTTATTAAGTGACTCTCTGAAGTATTCCGCGTTAGCCAAATCAGAATCCGGAAGTCGTTAAAATGACCCGATTATGAATTTTAAATTTTTACCAATTTTTACTTTGACCCATAACAACTCGCAAAAATTTTCAGTTTCGGTTACCACAGAGCAATTAACGGTTTTGTTAACGGCCACGAACGCACCCCCGCCCATTCAGACATTTCAGTCTTTCCGAAAAACTTTGAAATGAGGGCCAAATACTTCGCTAGAAGGGCTGCCCAGCATTTAAGCCACGTAACAACTGCTTAACACTGAACACAAGAAGTGGTCGCCTCAAGCATCCCCAACATGGAAAACAATTAATTAAAACATTAGGTGCACAATCCATCTAGGACAATAATGAAATAAAAAACATAGGAAATGACAATCCAATAAAGCCACACCGATTATGATAACCTGCATAAACTGGAAGGAGATACAGCGCCGTTGTAAGAACTTCCAAACACTCCGGGAATGATGAAACCCGGCAGACTATGTCATGGCTGGCTCTACGCCAAGTTGTGCAGATCTACTTCCCTCTCGTCGGAGATCGCTAATGATTGGTCTCCAGGCTTCGCTCAGATAGAGCCCACCGTCCCTATTTATGTTGTTGTCATTTAGCCGGATCTCCAACGCCTCGCTTATGAGCGAGTCCCAGAAGGACGGGTCCCTAGCCAGCACCACAGTTTTGTCGAACTCAGTCCTGTGTTTTTCGGCAAAGGCATGCTCAGTTATCGCAGACTTTTCCACTTGCATCAGCCTTAGGTGTCTTTTGTGTTAGGTAAGGCGCTCTTCGATCATTCTGATGGTCTGACCGATATATACTTTGCCGCATTCACACGGTATGGAATAAATCCCAGGTGTTCTAAAGCCTATATCATCTTTTACCGAACGCAGCATATCACGTATCTTGGCGGGAGGGGAGGCCGGAAGATACTTTTTATCCCATACCGCGCCAGTGTTCCCGGCATATGGAAGGAAAGCAAGAGTTTTTGGTGGTTCTTCTTGCTCCTACGGTGGTCTTGGTGGCTTCTGAAAAAAAGGCACACTCTATCTTCCACCTAGAGTAGCCGTTCTATTCAAAGACGGTCTTGAGATGTTTCTATCGGCAGGCTCTCACGATCGGAGATTGCTCTCATTCTGTCTACCAGTGTGGTCAGTACAGAGTTGCGTTGTGCCTGATGGTGGAAGCTGGCTGCACCCAAGTAGCACTCAGTATGGGTGGGTGTATGGTACATGCTATGTGACAAAGTACTGTCGGGTTTCCGCTTTATCAAGGTATCGAGAAATGGGAGGCACCCATCCTTCTCTATTTACATGGTAAAGCGTATATTAGGATGGATTCCGTTGAGATGGTGGCACTCTCTAGTGTCCTATCTTCAAAATCCTCCATGTAGAGGTTTGCTACCACCAGAGAGAGTGGTTACCCCATAGACACTCCGTCAGATTGTTCATAGTACCTCCCTCCATACATGAAATAAGTGGATGTAAGAACGCGTTCAAAGAGGTTTGTATATAAAACCAAAGATTACTACAGGACATATGAAGACATTAAGAAGTCTCTCTATGGTTTGACTCACTTTAGGCTACAAGCCCAGCAATATCAAATACCAGGCTTACAATGAAGCTGACTTCAATTACCTAATAACATACTTTATCAACAAAAAAGCACGATTTCATACATATGAGTTCGACGGCACTCCGAAAAATTTGAAAGTCGTTCTGAGGCCGTTGCATATTGACCTTGAACCTGCCCAGATACATGACGAAATAGTAACACTGAATTTTCCAGGCAAAGATGTTAGCCTACTGTGCAAATTCGACAAAGATAAGTCCCTCCGTGTACCGATGCCACTATTTTTTGGCACGCTGGACAACTCAGAAACAGCATTTTTTTTCCTTATTGCTTTACGCCTCGTCGACGGCTAAGGTCATTAGAGGCGGGATGGGACTGGGGACAAGGAACGGGAAGGAATTCTGCAATGGCCTTTTTGAAGGAAACATCCCGACATTCGCCTGGAGTGACTTAGGGAAGCCATGAAAAATCCAAATCTGGATGCCCGGACGGGGATTCGAACCCGCGTCCTCCCGAATGCGAGGCCAGAACGTTAGCCGTTCACGCACCACGCTCGGTCGAAAACTGCAAGGAAAATATAGGACCTTGAGATATTTATGCATCTTAGAGTTAAGGTCAAAGTTTACAAAACCACTGAAGGAATTGTGGGTCTCACCAAAGTGTGTAAAGTGCTCTGGGCAACACCTAACGAAATTATGTAACAAAACAAAAGATGAGCCACCTAAGTGCTCAAACTGTGGGGGGAGGAGCACCAAGCTAGATACAAAGATTGCCCACAGTATAAGAAAATAGTGCAGGCAGGAAATGTCAGACTTCAGTAACAAAAACACCAGGAGAAGGAGAAATCTGATAAACAAAATTTGCCAAATTCCTCTGACAAACAGCAGTTCCCCTGCCTACCTGACAAACCAAAACCTTGATCCAAGGCCACAAACAACAAACAAAACAGCCACACTGACAAGCCAAAAAAACAGCAAACAGACTGACACGCCAAATAACAACAAACAGTTTTTTTTTTTTTTGTAACAGTTTAACGTCCCTTTTTAACAACGTGGTCTTTAGAGACGGGAAAGGATGGGGGCAAGGAATGGGAAGGAATTCGGCCATGGCCTTTTGAAGGAAGCTTCCCGGCATTCACCTGGAGTGATTTGGGGAAACCATGGAAAACCCAAATCTGGATACCCGGACGGGGATTCGAACCGCCGTCCTCCCGAATGCGAGGCCAGAACGCTATCCGTTACACCACCACGCTCGGTAAACACAACAACAAACAGAATGACAAACCAAATGACCAGACCTTCAAATCCAAGAACAAACAGACAAATAAAACCAAGACCAACATACAGAATAGTGACGAAACATCTGGAGGATTCAGGTCTAACATACTGGAATTTATGTCCTTCCTGAGAGAGTTCGATCTCAGGATGATGCTAAGCATAATGAAAGACACGCTTAGCAAATTCCGACAGACTGAGGACAGCTCAGAAAGGGCAGTTACTCTAGCAACTTTATCGGTCTCAATGGCGATGATAAATAAATCTACGCTAAACATACTGGCGTGGAATGCCAAAGACATTTCCAACAAACGACTAGAGTTACTTGACTACCATGAAAACAATGACATCAAAACCCGGGAAACGAGTTCAGCTTGAGAAACTATGTGGTGACTCGTCTGATCGAATGATACAGGGAGGGCTACCGTTTTGATCAAAAATAGGCTGGTCCACAGAGACTTTCCCGACGCACAAACCTGTGACCTTGGAGCACACGGCCGTCGAACTCATGGTGACGGGGGAACCTTTGTATCTAGCCGCAGTATACAACCCACCAAATAAAGTATTAAAAGAAGAGCAAAATCAAGCATTGTTAGATATGATTGCAATAGCAATACTAGGTGGTGACTTGAATGCCAATAGCCAGATCTGACATAGTAGGACTACCAATCGGAATGGAAGGGGGTTGCTTAGGGTGTTACATGACAACAGATATATTGAAGTGTTGCCACCCGACGTACCCACATACTTCCCGAACAGGGCAGGCCCTTGCCAGATGTCCTGGACCTATTTGTTGCCGGGGTTGAGGTGGAGGAGGGAGATTTCAACCCAACGCCTACTCAGCTCAGATCACAATGCGATTCTTCTGTCAGTCACACTTCGAGAACCCAAAACACCAAAACTGGATTAGTTACCGTAACAACAGGGAACATTACGAGGAGGATGTCGCGCTCCACCTTTCAAATCTACCAACTTTAAATTCAAAAGAAAAGATAGATGAGGCTGTGGCTTCATTTGGGGCAGCACTCCAGGAATCCACCAAGCAGGCTACAATCAAAATTGAGCAACCATTCTTACTCATTCAAACTCCAGACCATATTAGAAACCTAATTTGCCTCAAGAACGGAATTCGAAAGTTTTGGCAGCGTAGGCGAGATCTGGCTGACAGAAGATGGTCAATCACCTAGTAGATGAAATCAGAGAGAATCTGAAAATCCACAGAGGACAAGATGGAAAGGAAATTGACAGCAGTACGGAATAACAACAGGAAACTGTGGGTACTTAACGAAGTCAGTCAGCAAGACATCCCAACCTAATCGACCTGTACGTGGACAGCATGAGCTGGTGTAAGACCCAATTGGGAAAGGTCAGGCCCTCGCTGACACGCTGGAACCTCAATTCACCCCTAATCACATAGCTGACGATGAAAGCGAAACACACTAGGAACACGTTCAGAGTGCGATAAATCGTCTCGTCAACACCGTTCCGCAAAATACAGTGCAACAAACAAGTGATGATTAAGTGGTGTCTATTATTCGACGCCTCAAGTCAAAAAAGGCTTGCGGGTATTACAAGATATCCACGCTCCAAGTGAAGAACCTACCGCCACAAGCCATTAGATTTCTTTCTTCCATCCTCGGGCCTGGAAAGTAGCTAATGTTGTTGCCATACCAAAAGCTGGCAAAGACAGGACTTTACCGCAAAATTATAGGCCAATTTCTCTTCTTCCAATACCTGCAAAGATCCTTGAACGTCTGATCCTCAGGCGGCTCAATCGGTTTTTGCAAGCAAACAACATAATATCGCGCAGCAATTTGGATTTAAAAAAGATCACAGCATAGTTCAACAAGTTACCAGACTTGTGAAGCATATCTGCAAAGAAAAGCAGGCATGAAATGGTACTGCTGCATTTTTTATTTTTTTTTTAGATATTGAAAAAGCCTTTGACAAGATGTGGCATGAAGGCTTGATATACAAATTGCATTTCCACAAAATCCCAGACGACATTTTACACCTGCTACATTCCTATCTGACTGTAAGACAATTTTTCGTTAAGTATGAAGAGGCAAACGGCGAACTCAAGCAGATTGAGGTTGGTGTTTGACAGGGAAGCGTCCTCGGTCCTCTCCTGTACAATGTCTATGTCAACGATATACCTCAGCAACTAGACAGCCGTATGTCGCTCTATGCTGACGACACATTAGTGTACGCCAGCAATAGAAGCCTACTCTTTGCTATTAAAAAAGTGAAACGCCACCTGGAAGCACTGACACAGTGGTGCAACGTGTGGAGAATTAAAATCAACAAAGTGAAGTGTCAGGTAATCTTATTCTCCACACGACTGAAAATAACAGAAGAAATTAAGCATAGCTGGCGTAGACATTGACTGGGTGGATGATGTCAAACATTTGGCTAGACAATAGCCTGACGTGGGGTAAACGCATATATGACACAAAGCTAAATCTAAAGTCAAACTACCCGGCCTCGATCCTGTTCTTAGAAGTGACGGACTATCCACGGATACAAAGTCCTGTGCCGTTTGTTCATACAACCCACGTTCCTTTATGGGTCCGAAGTATGGAGCATGACGGCAGACTGTCATGTCAAAAAGATCCAAACACTGGAAAACAAAGTGCTGCGCATAATAGTGGACGCACCTAGGTACCTTCCGAACAGGGAGGTACGTCTAGCCTAAATTTTCAAACAATTCCTGAAACCATTAAAGTCAAATCAACAATGTTCTGCCGAAAATGTTCAGTTTCTATCCATCTCCTCATCGCAGAAATAGGAGATGAGGAAGAATTCATACATCCGGCAAAGCGCCCAAAACTAACCCACACCAGATAATTTCATTTTTAACCCCCCACCATCCGCCAACTCCCTATACCCACCAATAGATTAAGTTAGGCCCCACATCAGTTTACTGTAGGCCCCCATAACAAGTAAATTTCCCAATCCTTAGCATAAGTAGGTCATTAGCATAATGTCCCCCCACCATTAAGTTTTAGATTCCCACAATATTGTAAATCAGTCGCTTGTAAATACTTTCAACATAAACTTTCCCAACATTAGTTTTAGTAAAGTATATTTTAGATACCTCTACAATACAAAACATTAACAATTTACCAGTTAAAATTAATTAAGAATAGATATGTGACATAGTATAATCCTAGCTCACGAACGGAAGAATGGGCTATGCCCATATATCTGACAGTCCTGTCCTGTTGTGCTAAGCCAGTCGAGGCGGTGACAGTCAGCTTGCGACAGCTACAAGATACCTGATACCTGATGAAAAGCCAGCTGTCGAAACGTCGTAATTCTACAATACTATTCGTCAGAGGATTTTATTGCATCAATACGCCTGGAAAGTCTCCACTCACCCAAAATGCACACATATTAAATTTACATGAGCAATCAAGACCATTTTATCAAGAGTTATTAAGCTGGAACAAGTATACTCAATTAATGATTTAGGATTAATATTCGACGGTAAAATGAGTTACGATGAACATGTAGACACTATTGTAACCAAATCATTAGAAAAACTAGGATTTGTTATAAGAACATGTCGTGAAATTCTTTCCACTAAACACTTAGAATAATATTGCAATCCATTGTAATGTCAATATTAGCATATTCATCAGTAATTTGGTCACCGTACACCGGTGGCGGTCGAAGTGATTTGCTCAGGAGTAGTAAATAAACGCCGATACTCGTTATTTGCCCCACCTTCTGCGGCCACCTGGCTACAAAGGCGACGCCGTTCTAATGTTGCATAACCTTAAATCTTAATTAAAATTTCTGTCAGAAGGATAATAAGCGGCCTTTTACCTACCTGCGTAGATTGCTTTATTCCCCGAGGGCTGCCCACTGCTTTTTAATTACAATTTCTGTCAGTGGGATAATAAACGGCCTTTCACCTACCTGTGTAGATTGCATTACTCACCGCGGACTGCCCACTGCTTTTAAATTAAAATTTCTGTCAGAGGGATAAATTTTATTTACTTATGGCTTAACACCTCGTCTATGTCGAGGTCATTAGAGGCGAGATAGGATGGAGACAAGAAACGGGAGAGAATTTGGCCATGACCTTTTTGAAGGAAGCATCCCGGCATTCGCCTGGAGTGATTTGGGGAAACCATGGAAAACCCAAATCTGGATGCCAGAACGGGGATTCGAACCATTGTCGTCCCGAATGTGAGGCTAGAGTATTAACCGCTCACCCACCACGCTCGGTCAGAGCAATAATAAATGGACTCTTAGCTACCTCCGTAGATTGTTTTACTCCCCGCCGGCTGCCCAATGCTTTTTAATTAAAATTTCTGTCAGAGGTATAATAAACGGCCTTTTAGCTACCTGCGAAGATTGCTTTACCCCCTGGCGGACCGCCCGCTACCTTTCAATTAAAATTTGTCAGCCGGATAATAAACGAGGCTATAACTTACCTGTGTATTTAATGGTTGCCGTTCTTGACCGCAGCTATGTCATGGCCACCCGGCTTGGCCGTCCTGGAAAATGGTTATGCTAATTAGCCTTCACCTGGCTGGCGGTCCGCCAACAAGGCTACCTGGTTTAACCCCCGCCGTCCTGGGGACCCGTTATGCTAATGAACCACCCGCGTTCATCGACCTGTTTACCGCTCTCCACAAATCCTCCCGACCGACCCTTTATACCCTTGCCCCGGTCCCGGATAGCGGTCTGCGCTCTTGTATACATGGCAAAGGACCACCATAAGCTACGTTCAGTATATTTCCAGTGTTCAATCTCACCACATCGCAGCGAGATTTCCGAAGATCTTGAAAGAGTGCCGGTTTTTAGCGACACAGGTAAGTGTTAAAGTGCACATATCCTACTTAGAACTGTCTAATTTAATGTGACAGTATTATGTAATCTTCATTTTCTAATTACAGATCAGCAGCAGTTATGGGAGGACCTTAATAATTCGTAATGTGGTAAGACATCTGCTTTAGTCATATTTTATCAGATTTCTTTTCTCCATATACTGGTGCTAATTATTATTATTATTATTATCCTTCATAGTTTTGCCGAAAATGGAACTGTTAATTAACTTTTAGAAATCTCTCTCAAAATCTGTGTTAGCTTGTAGACGAGAATCTGTGTTTAAAGAGATGTAGTTTTTCAACCACGGTGACTCGTTGAAAGAAATCGCGCGATGTATTTCGCTCACTTGCAAACCCAAATCTACACGTTGCTGGGAATCGGTAATGGAGGACGTACCACACCTTGTTCTCCACTGTGGTCATCATCTTCGGGAGCGTAGAACCTACCGGGGCTTTGTGCTCTGGACATGGCGGTAGGTCTGTTAGAACGTCGTGTTTGTCCTGAGGTATCATGAAGTCTACCTCCAACATGAATCCCTTGGACGTGTAAGATGCAACGCTCATAAAATCTATGCACGTAATCTGCTCGGCCGACAACAACTAAAACCCACCAGAGGGTAGATATTCGGATATGGCCCAGCAGTACAAATTGTTAACATCGAAGTCTGGGGCCTCCCGGTTGTTCTCCGATATATACTTGTTATTTGCCTTGTCGTACCTATGGACGCATTGACAAATACCTCCGCTTATTCCGCGTTCGAAAAGAAGCAACATTTCGATATCTGTCAGGAGGTCTAATTCAACACGTGTGTTCTTTAACATGGTCTGCCACGAAAGGCCTGGGGATTTAAAGTAGTGGGCAGGGTCCAGGGTGTATTTCCCCAAACATACACTCCTAAATTTCTCAAATAGATCTGCAAGTAACCGCACATCTCACCGTATTCACGTAAAGTATTGATTTGGAAAGTCTGCCACACTTGTATCGTGTGCTTGTAATCGGTATCTGAAATTTCAGACTCCGACAACGAACTATAAAATTTTGATTTTGGAGGAAGCGTGGCCTCGTCGAGTTTCTCCCACGAATCCATATATTCATCGGGGAAGACTCATTTCCGCTTAACTAATTGAAACTTCTCAGGGTCGGCAAAATGAGCACTACTAATGTTCATGTCGCCGTCCTCAAGGGTTCCAATCAGTTTGTCAAATGGGGTCTGCATAAAACGGCAAGAGTCCAGAAACCTTAACGTAATTGATGTATGTTCAACCTTTTTTGAAAAAGAAATGTATCGTTCAGTGTTTGTGGGAAGTACATCCATCTCATCGCCATCGAGGTCAGATAATGCCATAAATTATGAAATGTGGGTAATACCCAGAAAGATTATGAAAGAAAATGAGTATAGTACTTTTTAATCTTAAACTCCAAATTGCAGTCATTGTGTGCAGCCCCCTAAATGCACCTGTGATATGGCAATGATCGAGGACTATAACAGTCAATGTCTTTATCACAGATGTGGCATACAGTAGCATCAGAAATATTTGCTTCTTGCGCATCTTTCATTACAGGGGGAATACACTCCTTGTAAATTTCATCAATATCCTTGGAAACCTCAATAAATGGTTCCACAAGCAATTTCTCGGGGTTTGGACCCGAGAAGGAGTTGAAACGTGACAGACTAGGTACGTCAGGACAAACTACTTGGTATGCCGCAGCGAATGGGATGTGTTTCTGGACATTGGTTGAGTGAGAGGCGTTGGGTGAGGGACTGCACGAATCATAAGGTTCTAACAAACTCTCAAAATCCCAGTAAACGACGACGGGTACACGCTGCTGGTGTGCAAAATCCTTAAACTTTAAGGTTTTATCGTCATCGGCGGTAAATTTACTCTTACTGGATCTGCCATTGCGCAATCGATCTCATGTCGGTACAGGAGATCTTCGCCACTGAAATACTGCATTCATCTGTCACATATGTGCTTAGCATGCTGGTGGTTACTTAATGAAGGACTAACTAGCCACGACAAGTTACGAGTCCAACAACAATGGGATTTCCCACTGCTGTCGGTATGCAGCAATATGTTAATGTGGTTATCGCGTTTTGTCTGCAGTAAAGTGTAAGGGGCAGACAAATTCATTCCTACCTTTAATAACATTTAGACCGAAAAACGTTTACTGAAATGCCTGGATTTTGCCTCTCGAATTTGGAAATATCTGACAGTTTTACCAGAAACTCAGTACCTGAGAAATCGAATTTATGGCTTGTGAATGCCTCCCTATAAGTAATAACTATGCTTGCGTTGTTATGCGCCTGTACTTGAGCTACGAAGGAGAGTACAAAGAAAAGAAAAATCTTCGTTGTGCAGATTGATTACAGATTTCTTTCTTTGGATATCAACTGGCAGAGCAACATGGGAAGACCCTCGATAGGATGGTTGAAAATGAGCGATGTATATATCGAGGGAAATTAATCTCTCGACGGTTTTTCTAGAATCTCTCTCCTAAATTTCTTCCAATTTAGTAGTGATCTCCGATTTCACATAGATGTTATACCAATCAGGCAGGTGAGTGCTGGTCGTTACTTAACACATATTATACCAATCAGGCATTTTAGTTAGAAAATACAAATTTGCGGAAACGATATTTATATCCTTCTTAACTGCAAACGTTATTCCCAGTATAACCTGAACCTTTACGGCTGGGATGGATTGGCTAATAACAATTTCGCGAACTTTATTTGCCAAAAGATTATAAGGTGCGTCAATGAACGATGATTACGCATATTAAATTCCTCTTCCGAGTTTCCTCCGCGGTCGCCAGTACTCTTTCATTCCCTGGCTCACTGATGCTTTTTCTGCCTCTGAGAAAACCCTCCTTTTCTTGAATGGCTTTTCTTGAAGCAGATCCTTTACCTCTGCTCTATTTCCTCTGAATAGTGCGATGTTGAAGGAGTTAGGTTGGGAAGACCTGGAACACCGAACGCGTTGCTCTCGACGGAAGCTAATTGAAAAATTCATGACAGATGTATTTCGGAATGACAGTCAGCAAATATTGCTACCAGCAACATTCATATCTCGAAATGACCATGAAAATAAGATAAGAGAAATCAGGGCCAGAACCGATTTATTTCTGTACTCATTTTTCCCACGAGCGATTAGGGAATGGAATAGAAAGGATTTACCGGGCGAGTAAACTTAAAATCCGACAGGAGTAGCTTTCGATAAAGCACTCCAGCCATCCTGATCTGGGTTTTCCATGGTTTTCCCAGATCACTCCACGCGAATGCGGGGATGGTTCCTCACAATAGCCCATGGGCGCCTCCTGCCATATTCCTTATAACCCTTCCAAACCATAACCCTTTTCGATAGGTGCAATGCACCCTCCGCCACACACTTTTAGTGAATCGCGGAGTAATAATAATAATAATAATAGTTTCTGTCTTTAATGTCTTCCACCCGTGCCTTATTTTATTATCTATGTTATTAACAACTCGCACATGTACCATTATAACATAACTGGCGGAGTTCCGGGCGTTGCCCGGTATAGTTGGCGTAGATTTACCCATACCCTATTTTTATTCCCCAATGAGAAACATTTGTACAAAGAATCATGAAATTCGCACAAACTTTTTTCGGAATTAAAGCAAACCTACATTCACCTGCCCCTACCAAGAAACGGGTGGGTTGAAGTTTATTTGCACGAACACTATTTTTATTCGTCATAAAAGATTCATGTATATCAAGCTTCGTTAATTTGGTTAAGAAACTGGATTACTACATTACTGAACAACGGTAGATTATGTTAGACACTCACATTTGATTCAATTGCGAAGTGAATGGATATACATTTTGCTCGAACCACCAGATACTTTAACTCTGCAGATTCAGCCTTTTACACCAATATCAAAAGTGAATCCGGAATAATATTATCGTAAACAGAAGGCTAATGCCGATGGCCAAAGACATTGTCCAGATATCGTGCTTAAAAAAATCTTTGTTGTTTTTACGGCTATCTATGGGGTTTAAAAAATGAATATCGCAAATTAAATGAAAGAATACTTCAAGTTACAGCTATCTATGGCATTTAAAAATTGAATCTCCCCAATTAAAGGAAAGAATAATTCAAGTTTTGTTTCGTGTGAATAATAGTTATTATTATAAAGTTATCTTATTGTTGTAATTAAAGGCTATGGTCAGAGACATTTTTAAGTTGTGTGTTTAGTGCTAAGTATGCAACATCTATTCCTTACATCTTTGAGATTTGTCATCATACGTTCAGAATTTCACTTAATGCTCCTGCGTTATTTAACGTTGAAACATAAGACATGCCAAACAACATAATTGAGATTCTAAACTTTATAACGGTGAAACCCCCATTGAAATCTGATCCGAAGTTTCGGAGTTTTTATAAGACCAATATATCCTGTTTTCGTTTTATAGATATAGATAGATAAATCCAAAACCAAGTTCTGAATTCCAATGAGAAAGCTGATATAAGAATGGAAGAGAACTATTAAAAGTTAATTACAGTGTTAATCAGACCAAACCAGATAAATAATAATGTTACTATAGGCTCGACGCTTTTCTAAACCACCGGCCTACATGCATAAACTAAAATAAAAGACCCTAGACAGTACACCATTTATTTTTATTTACTTTCACCTCTCACGTTACCAATCCTACCCCCCTACCGCGGATTCCTCTTACCTACTTAAAACCCTTAGTAAATCGTCATTACTTAATATATAGACAAATAGCGCTCTCTCTGATGCCATCTGGAAATGAATAGACTATTGTAGAAACAATGCTGCTCTATCCTCATCCTGGAAATGCCACATTTTTGCCTGGTCATTGAAATTCAAGGCTTTTAAAAAAATTAGGCATAAGCCTTATACAGTTCGAATATGGTATCAAAATTTATGATATTATCCCTATGGGATCACCTGAATTATTTTCGCGGACCACAGGTTGCGAAGCACTGTTCTTGGAGATATGTAGTTGTATGTTACAAAAATGGCAGCTGCTGCTGCGCTCTACCGACAGTGTTAATAACTTTATTGACCTGCAGCGTGTGACAGAGCGAAGTTGTCTCGATTCGCCACTAACAATGCGAACCCCTTCCCCCCCCCCCCCGCTCTTAAATATTTCCACGAAAACACTAGAGCGCACGCGCGATTTGTGACACTTTCCACGACAGCAAAACAGTTCACTGATGTGGCCAACAGATGGAGTTCAATATTTTCACTAGCTGTCATAAGTAATGGTAGAGTAGAGAATGCCGCATTTATATATATAAAAAAATGAACTACATTTATTTTTTAATTTATTTATTCTTGATTTGAGATGGTGATATGTCACAGTGTCACTACGTCTAGCATGACATTTAGAATGAGTTTTCTAGACCCATATCATGATCATATATACACCCACATTACATCCATATTAAGAATACCCTCACTGCAATCATTTCGCGAACTTGATGATTTTAAATTTTTGTTAAATTTATGCAATGGTTCAGTATAAGAAGTATAAGATACAAGGCACCACAAAGAATTACTCGTCAAATTATTTTCCTTAGTGAAATGTAAACACTTGTATACAGAAAATGATCCCTTAACAAGAATATGCAAGATTGCTAACTGTGAATTTGGGTTAAACCTGGAACAATATCGTTAAACCAAAACAGTTTGTTATATTCTTGTATCTTGAGATACGAATGAATAAGCAACGATTAATTTTAATCAGAAAATTTTAGACTAGTAATTTCTATTATTATATTGTAAAAGTTTATAATTCTAGAAATAGTAGACTATAATCCATTTTTCTTTATTAAATTGTTTTGTATGATATTTAAACAGTGTACACCAATCATTGTGGACTGGCGAATCTTTTTGTTTTCGCTCTGCCACTTCCCGAAAGGTACATTAAATTGTGGTCACGTGAGTGGTAGTTCTTCATAAATGATACTATCAGCAAGGTATATATACAATTTACATTTAGTTACACAATTCCTTATACATAATTAATCCTCCATATATTCCTTGCACCCTTCAACTTGTAAGTCTCCTATTGCTTGCTTCTAATGCTTCATATCCCCATTACATGTTCGTAAATGGTTTTATCCCACCTTTTGGATTAATGATGGCGTTTGCTTCTCGCTGCGTCCATCTCTGCTTCTGCTGGGTTCGACGGCTACTGTCCGTCTCTAACACCGCCACGGCCGTCTCCCTTCTCATCGACCTGAAACAAGAGACTCGAGCCCAACTTGACTTGGTTCACTAGCTGGCTGGCTGCTCGCTCATGCACCTGGGTTTTGATCTTTCGTCTCCCACCATTTTCCAGTGGTAGGGAGGCTTTTCGACCAATAGCGGCCACTGCGCCTCTCCCATCCTCTGCCAAATGACGTCATGTTTCAGCGTATTCTTCCTGACTCCTTACGTGGTTTCTTGGGCGTTGGCTCATGCATAGCAACAATAAAACGTCTGAACTTATTTTTCTTTGCTGTAGCAATTGACCTGCTTTGGCTAGAGCTGTATGAAATCGTAGCTACTGTCATGCTTTACTAAAAATCCCATGGGCAACAACATGAACTTGTAAAGTTGTACAAATGGACTCATGGTCCATAGACAGGTAAATTAACAAATAAATAAATTATGCCTTATTACAGAGACGATACAAGGTATCATAAACAAATAATATCGACTAATCATATGAGAATGGAATAAATTTTTTTGTACATTTACAATTTTCATAAATTATCAAGTCTTGTTGTTTTTGCTGAAATTATGGAGGATAGCGATAATTTTGTTTACTGGTTACATTAATTATGCAGTATAAAAAACACTTTTTTCCGCATACGAATTCTTATCTTATATTTATAAACGTGTGTATCCCTATTTTTTCACTTTTCAGCCACCACTGCCTAGCACAGATCACCGGTGTTTGGGTGTGGTAGTAGCATGGAATTTCCTATCACACACAACGTTGGCCGAATGCCGATAGCTATGGGGGTGTGGGGTTTTAAAAAGTTTCGATATTATTCAGATCAAAAGGCCCTGAGTTTCCTGCAGGAGTGCAAGTTGCTTCACTCACGGCTGACGAGGTGGGCCCTGTACTTACAGCAGTTTGATTACGATATAAAGTACATTAAAGGAAAAGAAAATGTAGTAGCCGATGCATTATCTCGGTTGCCCCCGGAAGTAAAGGGTAACGAGGAAAAAGGTACCAATATGTTTAAAATATATTACATGAAGGGTGTTGAACATGAAAAGAGATCATGGAATTATGTCAAATGTTGCGGCAGTTACAAAAAGAGGATGAATGTTTAGCACTAGTAAGAAGAGAGTTGCGATGGAGATCGAACGATAAATTACGGAAGTTTTACATGATGTTTGAAGGAGTGCTGTTCAGAAGGAGAGAAGAAAATTCAGATGAATGGAGGATTTGTTGGCCAGAAAAGTATGTTGAGGAAATCATACAATATACACATTTAAGTCATGGACATTACGGACCTAAGAAATGTTTAGAGAAGCTGAAGGAAACGGTTATTTTTAACAATATGGTGAGGCAAGTAACAAGTAGAATTGGGAAGCGTGATAGATGTCAGCGAGTAAAGGATTCAACGGTGGCTCAGAGAGGATTGATGAAGGCAATCATACCAACCTGGGTGATGGATCTCGTGGAGGTGGATTTATACGGACCACTCCCTAAAGCTAAGAGATGATTAACCTACATTTTTGTAGTTTTAGATGTATTCTCCAAATATGTTAAACTATATGGCATACGGAAGGCTACAGGTAAGACATTAAGTGACCGTTTGGAGAAGGATTATTTCGTGAAGTGTGGAAAGCCAAATATATGTTGAGTGACAATGGTAGCCAGTTTATATCAAAGGCTTGGACAGAATATTTGAATAGCGCAAATGTGAAACATGTAAGGATCTCGGCATATCACCCGGCGAGTAACCCTGCGGAAAGAGTGATGCGCGAGCTTGGAAGACTATGTCGGACTTATTGCCATGACGCGGTGGGCAGAATATTTGAGTAAATTTGAGGATGTGATGAATAGCGTTGTACATGCTGGAACTTGATTTACTCCATACGAAATAATATGGAATCAGAAACCGGAAAATATGGTGACAAAGTTGGTAAAATTTCCACCTAGGAAAGAAATGGATGTGCAGGAACGACTGAAACTGGTAAGCGAAAATCTGAAAAAAAGGGCGGAGGAACGCAAGAAGAAATATGATCAGCGTGCTAGAAAATTATAGTTTCAGACAGATGAACTAGTACTGGTGAAAACGCATGAAAAATCTAGTAGTGTAAATGCCGAGATAAAAAGTTTTTTGATGTATTTGAGGGACCTTACGTAATCACGGAGAAACCTCATCAGAATACATATTACCTTAAATATCCAAAATCTGGAAAACATTTCGGTTTAAGAAATATTAGTGACCTAAGATTGTACAAACAATAATTATTTATCACATAAAATTGTGTAATTTTAGTGACAAATTGGCAGGAGGGATATGTAAGGAAACGAAGTTTCCTTTCTTTGTTTGTACATTTATATTTTTTAAAAATACGATCTGTGCCTGTGATACAGTTCAAATTTGAGAAGAGTTATATAGTAGCTCTGACGTGGATGTTGGGGAGACGGAGCATCTTTGGTTGTTTGGTTGCCAAGCAGTTTTTATGGCAGAGAGAGGAGAGATACTACTGTAAGAGAATATCGTTGTATTGTTATTTGGAGTCCGTTTAATGTAATCAATATAAAGATATGAAAAATAAACATTGTTACTGAATATATAATTTATTAATATAACAAAAATCTTATAAGGTGAAATCAGCATGGCCAAAAGTAGGGAGTTTGAGCTGAATATTATAAATTCTAGTATTGCAAAATTGGAAACTATATCGCGGGAACAAGTCCAGGCCCACAGGAGTCAGCAGAAAATACTGGCCAGTAATTTTTTTTGCATAAATATAAACAAATTTGGTGACCCCATCCTAATCCGTGACACACTATTTTTTGACGCACCCTCTACTGGCGGTACCATTTCGACACTCAGGTCTGGAGCCTAGTCACTGGATTTTCCAACAACCATCTACAACTAACCCATCACCCCTTCCTCAGAACGACCTTCCACAAATGTTTTAAGATCTCTTATCCACCAGCTTGGCTTCACCAAGTTTCTCGAAATCCTTACCCAAAGGCATGAATCGGGATACAGCCAAACTCGAGGCCATCAGGGAGCATTCCACAAATTCATACCATATCCTCCTTTCAAATAAGAGCACAATGACAGTGGTGATGAATCATGAATTATGTGGTTGAGGCCCCTCGTCAGTTGACAGATACTAATACCTACTGCCCCCTCACCTGTGACTCCAAATTCATGGTCAACATTAGGATTAAGATTTTATACAGTTTAATCAGTTCAATAGTCCCTCACCACTCAGTCTATCTTACTCGTAACTATAAGAAAGTGCTTGCCTACTGAATATCTACTTTCCAAGCAATGGTGTAACTGGTTGGGGCCAATGGAAAATTCATTGCGCGGATCTTGGGCTGGGGGCCCCCTCTGGCTGAGGGCCTGTGACGTTTTGTCCTTTCAGCCACTTTATTGATACGCCACTGTTTCCAAAGACCATAAGCCTATAAACCCGGAAAATCCCATCATTGGCATCTATGGTTCTCCATTGGTGGACCTATACTTACAATCTATTGTCAATTAGTTTCCTTCCCACATCAAAGACACACAACACTTTTTCCTCCATCTTTCAACTGTGCTCACACCTCTCCCCTTGCCCCTCTCCCACCCCAACTCCATCTTAGTAACGATTGATATGACATCCTTATATACTAACATTTCCCACTACCGTGTATTTAGTGGAATATAACATTTCCAAGATCAGCTTCCCCCCCTCTCCCCTATCCCCAATAACCTCCCCTGCACATCTTTCCTCAACTGACCCGACTAATACTTTTTTCTCATTTGAGAGAAAAATTTACCATCAGATTTGTGGCACTGCCTTGGGCTGCTGTGTGTGCCCCCTATTACACAAAACCTCTTCCAGGCCACTTGGAAAGGACATTTCTGGATAAGGTCCACTGGAAACCCCTCAAGAGGCTCAGATTCATAGATGACATTTTTATGATCTGGACCCATGGGGAAAATGACCCGTTTTATTAAAAAAAATTGTTTTTGCTTATGTCTTTATGCCTCACGAAGTCACTGAGGTGGGAAAGAGCTGCAGATATTGAGCGGGAAGGAATTCAAGCGATGGCCTTTCAAATGAAGCATCCTGGTGCTTACCTAGAGTGATTTGCGGAAAGCATAGAGAGCCCAAATCTGGATGCCCAGATGGGAATCTGAACCTGCATCCTCCCCAATGCGAGGGTAGACCATTACTGCTCACTCACCACACTTTGTGTTTCATTAACTGTCTCATTGCCTTTTACACCTTCAATTTCACATACATCTATTCATCACATACAAGGCACTTTCCGATGTGTGTAATTGTCCCTCTCTAATGGCCACCTCGGCTCATCTGTCCACCTCAAACCTAACAATCTAAAGCAATTCTTTCATTTTGACAGTTGCATGACACTAAATGCTCCTTCCTACAATCTTGGCATTTGAGAAAGCTGTATCTACTCTAACATTGTATTCCAATAACCTTTAACAAGCTCTGATATTCCACAATTACCCACCAAATTTAGTTCAGAAACAACTTTCACGTGCCACATCTCAACCTGTTCAGCCTATCAACTGCCTTAAACACTCAAAAACCAACAACTATCAAGTCCTGGTCATCCACTAGATTCCTGGCCTTAAATCAATTAACAGAGTCCTTCGGCAAGGTTATGATATGCTATGGGACTACAGAGAAATGATATCCTTTCTCCACAGAATATTTATTCCCTGATTCGCCCAGGACATGCTTCAGTAGACCTCTTAACATCCGCCAACTTTAAGTCCACAAACACAGGGTTCCCTACCCAACAAAATAGTCCCAAGGAAGTTTTCCATGCAAATAAGCAACATACATCATGCCTGCACCACCTTCACCAAACCAATAACCAGAGAAAGCTTCCACATCACGGTACAAATCATCTGTGAAACCTCCTTTGTAATATACCAGCTAACTTGCAACTACTACCCAACTTCATAAATGGGTCTAACCACGAATCCACAGGTCATTTGAATGAATGGCTAAAGGCAAAATTTATACACCCAGAACCCTAACCACCCAGCATCTTTACATGCCACCACTCATAAGGCCAACAATTTTAATTCTTGCTTCACCATCTGTGCCATCAGATTCCTTTTTAAGAAGCAGCTTCTCTAAACTCAGAAGGTTTGAACAGGCTTACCAGTTCAGACTGGGTGCCAGGCAGCTACTGGGTATTAACTTGAAATAATGCCCAGTAATTTTCTCTTCCCCCCCCCCCTCCCCGTCCCAGCCAATGCTCACCCCCTCTCTCTCTTCCTACATGAAACTTGAGTGTTTATTCAAGTTTTTTTATTTTATATTTATACAAAAATTTTACCAATCAGTATTTTTTGCCAATTCCTTCCACATGCCTGGATTTGTCCCCATCATATATATTATTTCTATAAGTTATTTCTTTGTCACAAGCATGTATCATGGTTTAAGTTGGCTGTTAGCTCTGATGTGCTAGTTTTATCGCAATATCATGTTAGAGTACCAACATACGGAATAATTTCAGAAATGCATGCATATCCGGAAACTGGTGATTTTTGTTAGTTCTTCAGACGGTTGTAGTAATCTCAAAAGTTGCTCTAGAAGCTCCCATTGAGCAGCAGTCAAGTTGGCAATATTTCAGTCCATGAGATACACTGAAATTGCCCGTTTTTGTTCCATTAGCCTTTCAAGCATTTAATATGTAGAATTCTACCGCGTACTGACATCTTGCACCAATTCATGCTCGGGGAGACCCAATTGCTTTTGGATTGCAAGCAGTTTTTCTTGCGCAATACCGGAATGATTGAAATGAGGTCACGATCCTCCTTCCTGCAATCTATCATTTCCATCACTTCTGACTGAACTTCCTGACAGTCGACGAACATTAATTGGAGAGTATAAATGAAACAACGAACTGAGGCCAACCCTGCATTAATGACGGCTTTTACTATGTTTTGTCCGTTATCATGAATGACGACATGAATCTTTGCCAGCATGTTGTCCCAAAAGCTTGCTATTTCTTGTTAACAACTGCAATATTTTGTGCAGTGTGCTGCCCCTCAAAATGCTTGATGCTTTGAATGACATGTTTGACATTGAATTCACGATCAATAAAATGCACAGTAAAACTTAAAAAACTAATGTGATTATGCAAGCATGTCCACATGTCACATGTGACGGAAATAAAGTCAGTCTCTGAAAGCCTTTTTTTAATTGTCTTTACTACCTTTTGGTATATTTCAGGAATTATTTTGTTTGAAAAGTAAGGGCAACATGGTATGTTATACCGAGACAAAGCGCTATTTCACAGTGTTCTAAAACCAGCCTTTTCTACCATATTTACTGTCTTATTGTCAAGTGCTATCATTTCGCCAACTAAGCGATGGTATTTTTTAGCCTTGGGATCATTAATATACCATTGTTTAGGTATTTCAGTTCATTCTTCTAGACTCAATTGTCTTTTTGATGTCTTAGGTTTATTTGCACCCATATTTTGATCCGTAAATACTTGCCCCTAAGGAAGCATAGGCTGTGTTTATTTCTCAGATGGTTTACCATTCCTGGTGTAGTTGCTTTCTTGCCAACTCCACCTCGAGAAATATTTGTTTCCCACAATTTACACACGACAGTTTTGGTATCATTTTTATCGTCCTCAAAGTATGTCCATATAGGCGACTTCTTTTTAGAAGCCATGATTGCCACACACTTTTAGTAATCAAATCAACAGGAAGTAAACTGTCTGCTAGAAGCTGCACAATCAAACTAAAAGTCGGGTGCACCGCCACCACGCCGACTGTTTTTCTATTGTTGGCGCTCACTCGATTGAAGTTGGTACAAACGACACCGCATCGCATCGCCGACTGACACACGGTCGATACCAACCGTCATCTACAGCTATCAGTTTGGTTTACTTAGACGGTGACGGTGCGATATCGATCTGGTGAATGTGGTGAAGTTTATCTCTAAAAATAGAGCAATGATTCCGAAAGTGGTTGATACTGACCCAACAGGGACTTCCGTGTGAGAAACAAGGAAATTTGGGAATCCACGAAATGAAAACGGAGGTAGAAACTCATTTTAAATAGTTAAGGCATTTAGTAAAGTAACTCAAGCTTTTAGTACAGATGAAATGAAAACCATACATGGGCTTATTTAACAGATGTATTTGCTGATTTTAATTGTGTTGACTTGCGGTTACAAAGTGATAGTCTGAATTTAATAAAACTAAGGCCATAATTTTATGTTTTCTTGTCAGCATTAATATATTCAAACAAAACGGAAGCCACGAATATTCCCAGTTCTCCAACTTGTAACTGATAAACATTGAGGATGATGACGTTTCGGCCTATATTCAACATTTAGTCTAAATGCCCTTCTCACAGACTAAAAAATTAGGTATGAGGATGTTGTGACTATGGGAATCCTGCACTCTGTTATCGCTTCATATAGTGAAAAATGGCTTATCATGCTACAAGAAGATTATTGATCGAAGTAATCACTATCGTACTATGTAGGGGGCAGTTCAGAAAGTGGTATCAGCATAAGGATGGAGAAGAAATTACTGACGATTTGAAAAAGGCAGAGATTTTAAGTAACTGGTTCAGAGAAAGCATTAGGGAAAATGAATCAGAAACAGGAGGGTCTAATTTGGAGAACGAGCTTAACAACACAATTAGAAATGACGATAGTAAAAAATTTGATATCCATCCTGAGGAAATCATGAAGGAAATAAGAAAGCTGAAAAAACATAAAGGGGCTGGTGAAGATAATATTACTACAGATATCTTAAAGATAGACGGATGTGACATTGTACCTTATCTTGAAATATTATTTAAATTGAGTCTAGACACTTGCTGCTTACCACAGGACTGGAAAAGTGCAATAGTAGTACCGGTACATAAGGGAGGGGTGAGAAATAGAGTTGAGAATTACAGGCCAATCAGTTTGACATCAGTGGTAGGTAAATTAATGGAAAGATTGATATGCAACCACATCAGAAATATATGTGAGGAACGTAATTGGTTTTCAAGCAGGCAACATGGTTTCAGGCAAGGATATTCATGCGAATCTCAGTTGGTGGGATATATGCAAGATATTTCAGATGAAATGGACAAGGGAGGCCAAATTGATAGTGTAGCACTAGATCTGTCTAAGGCGTTTGACAGAGTAAGCCATAAAATGGTAGTAAATAAGGTAAAAACCATTGGAGTGGATAAGAAAGTGATTTGCTGGGTAGAAGAATTTTTAAAAGGTAGAAAACAGAAAGTTAGGGTAGGAAATGTAGTATCAAAAGAAGTGGAAGTAAAAATGGGTGTGCCACAGGGTAGCGTATTGGGACCATTGCTATTCATTATTCTAATGAATAATTGTGTTGCCTGTTTACTATCTGAAATTAGATTGTTTGCAGATGACATAATGCTGTATAAAAGAATCAAAACGATAGAGGATTGTAAACAGTTGCAGGGTGATCTGGACAGGATATCTAATTGGGTTAGTAAACATGGAATGAAGATAAATGCAAAGAAGAGTCAGCTTATTAGATACACAAATAAAAAACAAAAGGTTAATTATGAATATAAGGTGGGGAAAGAATTGCTTGCTGAAGACTTGAAATGCAAATATCTTGGAATTACTTTTGATAACAAACTTAACTGGGCAGGACACATAGGACAGGTGGTAGGAAAAGGTTTCAGAGTTCTGCACTTGTTGGAGAGAGTTATGAGGGGATGTACGAGAGAAGTCAAGGAATTGGGTTACAAAACTTTGGTCAGACCATTGCTCGAATATGGTAGTGTAGTATGGGACCCTCATTTTACGTATCAAATACAGGAGTTGGAGAGGGTGCAAAGAAGGGCTGCTAGATTTGTTTCTGGAAATTATCGCAGAATGCAATCAGTGACGGATATGATAAAGGAGCTGGAATGGGATTCATTGCAAGACAGGAGGAGGATGAGGAGGGTCATGGGAGTGTACAGGGCATATACTGGTGATGAGGCATGGAAAGATATTGCAAGTAGGTATGAAAAGTAGTGCATGGAAGGGAAAAGATGACCATGACCACAAGCTGGCACTCGATTTCAGGCACAAGGGTGTAGGAAGATTCTCTTTTTTAGGTAAGGGTGTCAGGGATTGGAATGAGTTACCAAGAGAAACGATGAATAATTTACCGAAAACTTTGAAGGAATTTAAAGAAAAAATTTGTAGAGGGCAAATGTAGGTGGGTGCAGGATAGGGGGAAGATAGCTGTGTAGGGAAATTGCCACCGGAGCCTGTGCTCCATTGCAATTAAATTAAATTAAATTAAATTAAATTAAATTCGGTCTTAGGAAGGTTATACCAGTTGCTAATCCCGTATTATGAACTATACTAAGAAAGCTTTTCCGTCTTCACACCTCACTGGATGTTATTCTTATGAAAAAAAAAGTAATGTCATAAATAATCCAACACAGATACTTGAGGCCATACTTCAAGCTTGTTAAAACAGGCGCAGAGTGGTGGGAGGTAACTCTGCTTTAACAGGCGGGCGAGAGACAAGAACAGCAATACAGATTTTGGCTCACTCCGGCCGAATATTCGGTTCTTCGGCCAGGACGTCTGCCGAATATTCGATATTCGGCGTATGGCCGAATATACTATTCGTTGCAAGTCTAGTTTTAATATGTTTCTAATCGTTTAAGTATTGTTAAAGTTAGAGGAATATCTGTCGGAAGCCTTTGTAATTTTCTAGAACTTTCAATGAAACTTATATAAACCGATCCGCAGAGCCTCAGAGACAGTTTTATGGACACAGTTCACATTGGAAAAGATAGTTTTAAGCGAACAGTTTTAGTGTGTGGCTATATTGTCTTTGGAAGAAGCGTCGAATGTAATTGCTGGAGTTTGTGTATAAATGTGATCAGTATCTTTGAAGTTGCGTATGTCTTCGAGAAATAAAAACAGTTAAAAATTTTAAACTATATCGTAGACTAATTATTTTGTGTAGAAACCACGAGACATATAATAATGTCTATTCTCCAGTTAAGTGCCAGCCACTTCACTCACTAATCAATCTTCCTCTCTGTCACACTTCCCTAACTTCTGGACCCTTTCCTTAGAAATTTGTAATTGTGCATTACTTCTATTCTTACTTCCTTTAATACAGCTGCAATATAAAATTTAGAAAAATCATGGAGCTGAAAAGAATTATAGGGGGTACAGCGAGGATTCAAAAAAATATTTTCTGTAGATAATCTACTCGGGTATCAAATGAGAGCTGGCAATGTGCTGACTCTCAAAATGTTTGGGTTATGATTTTTGTGGAAGCTTTTGCAAATAAACAAAAAATTAGAAAAAGATACCACTCCCCTCTTTTTTCCCAAAACTACTAATCTGAAAATTCTTTAAAATTTTACAATGATTTGTGGCCTGCTAAAGTTTGCAGCAAAAATATAGTGATTTTTTTTTTTTTTTTTTTTTTTTTTTGCAATATACGCTTTTCAAGAAATAATTAAATTTTGGTACTTGATAACTCATCAGATTATTTTTGACAAAAATTCATAAGTTTGACCAAGTAATTCATTAACTGGATGATAAATATGGTGTGAAAATAATCTATTTAAATTTTTTTTAAGACACACAATAATTTTTCTTGCTAATTATTTAATTTATAAATAATATTTAAAAGAATTTTGAAAAAACCTTTAACAATATTTAAAAAAATTTAAATCATTTTTTAACAATACAAAATGTGTATAAGAACCTTCAGTAAATGAGAATAAATTGCACATGATAGCAGTTATTAACCATTAACATTTCCAACGATATGTCATCTCCGTAGTTATTCATTCTCCTTATGCCCATCTACATCAACTCACCTTGTTTTTGTGACGTTCATGTGGTTACCTCTTGTTTGGTGCACAGCCATTGACTTGGCATGTGTTCCAACACTTGCCAACATGATTAGGGATAATGGCAGAACTCGCCATCAAAAACCCATCTTGCAGCTGTAAACCTATTAAAATTATACTTCATGACTAAGGGATCTGACAAAATATTGTTTATATGTTCATTATTTTTTTTCTGTTGTTACAACACTTCCACCTTCGACTTTGATTAGCTTTGATAATACCGTACCTTAAAAAAATTTCTTTTTAATTTTAGATGTCATAAAAATGAATTTTAGTTTGAGGAGGAGTCAAATAACAAGCTGTACAATCTATATTTTTTGCCTCCCATATACATTCTGATCCAGCATCTAGAGGATAAACTGGGCTGCTAAATCTTCTGTACTAAAGACAATATTACATTGAAAATAATTAGCATAATAACCACTGCCTGTAGAGCTCTTCCACAGACCTCATCCAGATGGGCCTGAAAATATTTTTCGTATTTGGTCTATGACGACATCCGTAAAATTATTTAAAAAATTTACTTAAAAAAATTTAAAAATCGTAAATGAAAATATATGTGTAGAAGTGAGTTGACCTGATGAGAGAGGGGTTTCAAAAAAATCTCTGAAATCAGAAACGCAATTCAAATTTCATTTTCTCTCTCTCTCTCTATAGGGCCCCTCTTATCTGGGAGATATTGCTATATTAAATGAAGTTGTATTAAACCAAAAATGACGGGCAAAATTTATCGGTTTGCTATTAACCAAACAGATAACATTTTAATCTTTTCGTAGAAATATTTAAAAAAAATGGTTCCTACTTCACATTCTATTTGAGCAAGGACCTCAAATCGATTTCTAAACTACAGAAATTTGCAGTCTCAATAAAATGTGGTAAAATAAGAAATTTCAGTATGGATATGAACTAATTCTCTATAATGTTTTCCCATTTTTTAAAGTATGTCTTAAAGTAAAGATTAAGAGTTAGTTGGAATGAAATTATCACGCTGAGCAATAACACTGCTAATTGTTACAAAATTTTATAAATCAGCTCTATTACTCTCCGCAGCTAGAGTGTAATTCTCAAATATCGTAGTAGACGGAAAGCGTTTAATACTGGTTTCCTTGTTTGACACTGACCTTGGCCGCACTGAACTTCAATTTCATGCCTCAGTTTTCCTCTTACAATGTTCTGATTGAATGCCTATAAGACTTCGCAATATTCAAACTTTCAAAGAGGAAGCAATGAAAGGTGTAAAAGAGGAATTTGAATGTGGCTTAAGTGTTCACGAAGACAAAACCAGTAACCAGTATAATCGGATTTGCTGATCACATTATCCTGAGAGCAGGACGGACTGAGTATATGGAGGAGTTACTGATTGACATGAACAAAATAAAGACGGAGGATTCTATAATAAATACAGATCAAAGCAAGATAAAAGTGTAAAAGAAATAATAGTAGGTTAAATATAAAAATGGGATCGGATGCAAAACTAGAAGTAAATAAATTCTGTTACTTGGGAAGTAAAATTACAACTGGTGGCCGAAGCAGGAATGGTGTTAAAAACAGAATAGCACTAGTAATAAAATAATTGTTTTTAAAAAACATAAAAACCACCTTCAAAAAAAGAAAAGCACTAAAAATTTTAAAATAACTTTATACCTTGCTTAGGAAAAGTAAATCTAAATGGACAATATTTTACATTACTGTTATTGAAATTTTTACATTAATTAGTTATTTTTGGAGTCGGTGCCAGCTGTCACTTCGCGAAGATCGAATTACTGAACTTATTTTGGTGTCAGAGGTGAAACTGGGAGTACGAACAAAAATTCCCAATATTTTGCAGCATGTCGTGAGGCAGATATTGTTATTGCGGGAGACAGCTTAGGGAAACAAATTAACAGTATTTTTATCTGTGGTTCTTCCGGGCATATGTCTGGCGCTACAACGTCAGTTGGTAGGCTGTATCAGGCAGTAAACGATTTACGGTTAGTATAATATCGGCGTATCATCTGTATTTTTCAGTTTTGTTGAAACATGTTTCTAACATTAGTTGTAGGTAAGTAGTAAGATGATTTTTTTATGTATTATTGTTATTCCTTATTGTTTTTATCTTTTTGTTTTTCTTGCTTTCGCTGGCACCGACTCCAAAAAATAACTAATTAATGTAAAAATTTCAATGACGGTAATGTAAAATATTATCCTTTTAGATTTACTTTTCCTAAGCAACGTATAAAGTTATTTTAAAATTTTTAGTGCTTATCTTTTTTTGAAGGATGTTTTTTAAACAATTATTTTATTTTTAAATTTTTAGTGGTATTATAGTCTGTTTTGTATTTATTATTTTATATGTCGCAGCAGTTCCCATTTAGCGAACTTCCTGGTAGCTCAGAGATTAAAGCACTTGCTTTCAAAGAAGAATTCTGTCTTTATATACCACAACAACTTCCAGAATGGGGTGAATTGGGTGTTGTGTTAAGGAATGCCAGTTTACATTTTGGTCAAGGCTATGTTTCGATCGTATCATAACATCTGTTAAAGCTGCTGGTCGATAACCGAAACATGTAACATCTGGCCATTAATACATACCACATACACAAATCTGTCTCTGCAATATATCTGTTTGCTCCAGCATCACACAGAAAATATAGACTTTTAATAGGTTTTCACAACGTGAAAGCTTGGGATCCAAGTTGAAATCTGAAGTACATGTTGAGACATTATGACAAACATATTTTATAAATATTATGCTATGACTTAAAAATATCTTAATTGATTTTGACGGGATTTAAAACTGTGTATTTTTGTAAAGAACATTGGAAATTAAAAGGGGTGAGGGTTAAAGGGGAAGAGGGATTGGGCTTTTGTATACCAAATGTAGACTGCCTTTTCTGATTGATTTAAAGTATACGTGTGTAAATTTCTATTGATATCAGATAAAACTGTGGTATGTAAAAACAAACATTAAGGGGTGTGGAGATGAAGAGTAGTTTGGTTATTGTAAAGCTAGTGTAGACAGTATTTTTCTCTTTGTTTTAAAGTATTCATGTGAAAATTTCCATCGAAACCAGATAAAAACTGTAGCTTTGTGTAAAGAACATTTGCAAAAACTAAATGGGGTAAGGGAATGAGTGGTAGGGTTTTGTAAACAGAATGTAGACACTACGTTTCTCTTTGTTTTTAAGTATACATGTGCAGTGTTCCATGGAAATCTTATAAAACTGTGGGTATCTGTAAAGAACATTGGAAATTAGGAGGGGTAGGGGTAGAAGGGAAGAGGGGTTGGGCATCTGCAACCTAATTTAAACACAATTGTTCTGTATGTTTTAAAGTATATGTTAGTAAATTTCCTTCAGAATCGGATACAAACTGTAGATTAAAGGATGGAAACGAAGGAGCGGAGTTTGGACCTCGAAAGCAAATGTAGACAGTATTTTTCTGTTTGTTTTGCAGTATACATATGCATACTTCCTTCAAAATCAGAAAGAAACGGTAGTTTTGTATAAAGAATATTGACAGTAATTAAAGGGGTAGAAAGGGGGATAGGGTTTTGCGTTTTTGTGAAAGTTACGTGGACAGTATTTTTCTTTTTCTATTTGTTTTAAAGTATACGTATGCGAAGTTCGACCGAATCGGATTAAAATGTGGGTTTTGTACAAATATTAAGGGAAGGGGAGCTAGGGTAGTTTTTTTTATTTCTTGGTAAGAAATCTTATCCATAAAAAATTACATCTATATGCGCCAACTTTCATAAAGATCGGTCAAATGGTGTCGACTGTAGTTTTCTAAAAAGAAATTGAGAAAAATCAAGGGGGTGGAAACGGGGAGAGGGATTCAGTTTTTGCAAACCAACAGTTGGCATTATTTTTATCTTTGTTTTACAGTAACAATTTGCTAAGTTCTGTCTAAACCGGATAAAAACTGTGGTCTTGTATAAAAAATTAAGCGGTTTAATGGGGAGAGGGTGGTTTTTAGATCTTTTGCTCTGACACCTTCTTCGTGGAAAAATACATATAAGCACCAACTTTCATGGTACTCGTTCAAACGATCACGACTGTAGCTTCTTATAAATAACATTGACAAAAATTAATGTGGTGGAAGGAGAGAAAGGGGTTGAGCTTTGGCAAACCAAATGTTGACAGGATTTTTCTCTTTGTTTTAAAGTATACATGGGCAAAGTTCAATAAAAATAACATAAGAATTGTAGATTTCTATAAAATTAAGGGGTGTAAAGGAAGACATAGGGTGTTTTTTTTATTTATTTAGTTTTTTTTGGTCAGCATCCTTCTCCATGAAAAATTACATTTATATGCCAACTTTAATGGAGACCAGTTAAATGGTGTCGACTGTAGCTTTGTATAAAGATCATTCGTAAAAATTTAGGGGGGTGGATAGGGGGAGAGGGCTTCAGTTTTTTCAAACCAAAAGTTGACAGCATTTATCTCTTTATTTTTGACTATACATGTCCAAAGTTTCATCGAAATCGGATAAAAAATGTGGGTTTGTATAAAAATTAAGGGGTGTAAAGGGGAGAGGGGTGGTTTTTTATTTATTTATTTACTTATTGGTCAGATTCTCCATGAAAAATTACATGTATATGCCAACTTTGATGACAATCAGTCAAACGGTGTCGAGTGTAGCTTTTTATGAGGAACATTGACAATAATTAAAGGGGTGGAAGGAGGAAGGGGGTTGAGCTTTGGCAGAGCAAATGTTTACAGGATTTTTCTCTTTGTTTTAAAGCATACATGGGCAAAGTTCAATAAAAATCAGATAAGAAATGTAGGTTTCTATAAAATTAAGGTATGTAATGGGGAGAGGGGTGGTTTTTTATTTTTATTTATTTATTTATTTTTGGATCAGAAACCTTCTTCATGAAAAACTACATGTAATTGTCAACTTTAATGGAGATCAGTTAAATGGTGTCGATTGTAGCAATGGATAAAGAAAATTAGCAAAAATTAAGGGGGTGGATAGGGGGAGAGGGGTACATTTTTTTTAAACTAAAAGTTGACAGTATTTTTTCATTTATTTTGGCTATATATGTCCAAAGTTTCATCGAGATCGAATAAAAAATGTGGATTTGTATAAAAATTAAGGGGTGGAAGGGGGTAGAAGGGGTGGTTTCTCAATTAAATTCATATGGGACCACTTTGGAGGTATACCCTACCCACCAAAAAAATTTCATTTAAATCGGTTCAAAATTGGCGAAGATATCGCTGAACATACATACAAAAAAATACAGACGAATTGATAACCTCCTTTTTTTGAAGTCGGTTAAAAAGAACCTTTATGAAAAAGTAGTTTCAAATATTGACCTAGGACTCAGAAAGAACTTTTTAAAACTCTGTGTTTGGAGCACAGCATTTTATGGTAACGAAGCATGGACTTCAGGAATGCCGGAAAGAAGGAAAATTGAAGCATTTGAATTGTAGTGCTGTAGGAAGAATGCTGAAAATTAGGTGGACAGTTAAACCACGAAATGAACATGTTTTGGAAATGATGGCTGACGAAAGAGGATCGTGGGTGATATTTTTAAGACATGCGGGATTGGTTATGTATGAATCAGATAAGGGAGTACGTGATTTGAAAAGGATGTTTTGAGATGAAGAGGTTAGTGCAAAATAAGAAGGGATGGAAGTTTGTATCAAACCAATCGAGAGACTGACGACAGTAAAATAAGAGATGAAATAAGCGGGAGGGTGAAACATGGTGCTGGCCCATTGAGACCTGCTCTTTTTTTTATTATTTACTAGCAGTTACCCGCGACTTCGTCCGCGTTGAAGAGTGTTGTAAGTAATATGATTTTCTTGAGAGGTTTGGTTGCTCAGTGGTCAGGGCGTCCAGCTGGAGATGGAAAAGTCCCCAGCTTGAATCCAGTGTCGGCGAGGATTTTCATAGATCCTTTGACATAGGTTGTTGTGTAATGTGAAGTACGCCAGAATACACTTGGTTCTAATTCCACGTTGAACTGTAGATCATTTCGTCCAGTAGGATTACTGGGTTAGGTTAAGGGGCTATGAAAGGGGCTGACTGCGCAGACGGAAAGAAGCCTTGTCATCAGGTCTATACGACCATACATTTTATATTAGAGCTATTTTATTAGTAATAGTAGTAAGAAATATTGCAGTAAAAGAAGAAACATTTATTTATGTTCCACAACAACTACATTGAATTTTTAAAACAATAAAAATATTCTGTATGTTAGGAGTATTTTCACTTTAATAAATCGGTATATACAATATTGTATGACTTGTTATTCTCTGAAAAAACATGTAAATTTTTTGCAGTCGATACCCGCGAGCAGGCAACATATAATTGACCATGGGAAAAGCAAGGAGTATCCAAATATATTCCCACCACTTTTAACGTTTGACCCTGTGATTTATTAATTGTCATTGAAAATGCAGTTTTTAATGGGAACTGTAATCGTTTAAATTGAAAGGGAATATTACTGGGAATGATTGGAATACGCGGAATTAATACGGCTTCCCCTTTAGATGCACCGGTAAGAATCGTCGCCTTCACGATGTTTCTTCTAGTTCTGTTATTCGTAATCTGGTGCCATTGCACAATCTTGGGGGTCGAGATTACGCATCAGGAGAACTGGAGCGCCAACCTTAAG
>JARYHS010013630.1:213684032-213841279 GCA_031002005.1 Vandiemenella viatica
TTGCTATTCAGTTATTGACTTTGTAAGATTTAAAAACTATAGCGATTTTAACAACAGACTTTTAAACATCATTTACTTATCACCTTTCCTTAGCTTTTGGTTAAAATAAAGTTAAGTGGCGACCTGGTATTATAAAGTCATAACTGGACATATCCAAGGCCAAAGAAGTTTTAATATTATGCACTAGAAGGAGCAACGACGCTAGTGTTCCTTCGCAAATTTAACGTTGTGCCTGCTGCCATATTAGGGCAACCGGTAGCTTTCAATGTATACGTTTTTGTACGGTTGATACGTGTCGTCGCGATCAAATGCTCATATTTTTTTGGCTTACAAGTGTTTTCTACCATGGTTAAATCTTGCGCTGCATATAATTGCACCAACTGTGCTACAAGAGGCACACATTTATCATTTCACAAGTAAGTATGCATTTAAATAAGTTCCAAATCTTCTACTATCTTATTCCCTGGATGTGATTTGACTGTGTTCATCACATGTTTAATATTTTCTTTGGTACAGATTTCTGCTCCAAGATTTAAATAAATTGAGGGAGTGGTTAGCTAAAATACGCCGGGATAGTTTTACTCCCACAGAACATAGTGTAATACATTCCTAACATTTTGGAAAAGAATGTTTTTGGAAAAATGGAAATAAAAAGATCCTGAAACCTTCTGCAGTACCAACAATTTTCCACTTTACAGACAATATATCGAAGGTAAGGACTACAAGCTTTGCAATAATGTATATGCAAAATGCTGTAATATTCTTAGTATCAAAGCTTTGTTATTTTAGTACCGGATGGGACTCCTTATGACACTTGAAATACTATTGATCGCAATAGCGAAAAGGGTCACACTTAAACATGACCCCTGAATTTTCCTGAATAAAAAGATCAGACACTTCACTGCCAACTTCAGTACCGGAAGCAACGTCCAGATAAAAACGATTTTAAAAAAATGGGGCAAGTTTCCCCTAAAACCTCATTCATGTAAGTGTTTGAAAATAACATGCCACCAAGTAGTATCATAGGACTTTTCAAAATCAAAATAAAAAATACCGACAAGGTGTTAGCTGCAGATGAACACGTCCTGAATTGCCACTTCCAGTAGGATCAGGTTGTACAAGGTGGAACGGAACTTCCTGAATCCACACTGATAGCGGCTCAGAAGATTTTGGGATTCAAGACACCAGACAAGGCTGTGGTTTACCATCTTCTCTAGTCTCTTCCCTATGCTGCTTGTCAGGGCGATACTATGGTAGCTACCTGGCAAAAACTTGTCCTTCCCAGATTTTAAAATTGGGATTAATATTGCTTCTTTCCACAAGTCTGAGAAATGTTCTCTGGTTCAGATTTCATTAAAAATATCTAGAAAGTACTCTTTAGCATTTTTACTAAGATGCCTCAGCATCTGATACTGGAACAGATCAGGCCCTGGAGCATTGTCCTTGGCTCTGTTTAATGCCAACTCCAGCTCCCAAGATGTAAATAGACTGCTGTATGCTCTGTATCCGATGAATTGTAGCACAGCATGCGCCTTTAGGCAGCAATCCTTCATTGCTGGGCCCGATGGTCGAAATTGGTAAATGAAGTTATGACGGCAAATTCTCTGCCATCAGATGCACTATGCCTCGTTCATTGGTAACTACATGTCCATGATCCAGTAATCCTGATACTGGTGGGCGGGAGAACCTTCCAAATATACGGCGGACAGACTCCAATACTTTTGATGATGTTGTGGAATGATTAATAGTACTCACAAAGTTCTGCCATGACATTCTCTTACTCTCCTTAATAACATAATGTACCTTGGCTCTGGCAATTCAAAATGCTGCAAGATTGCCGGATGCTGGATACAACCTGAAACGACGCAATACCTTTTCCATCCCTGAATGGCAGAACGACGTTCTTTGTTCCACCAGGCGACGGGCGTCCTTCGCAGTGTGTTTTGGCATGGAAAAGCCAGCTGCCTGGAGAATTACTTCTGTATGGTGATTAAACTTTTCCTCAACATTGTTATACTCCTTAAGAGTAATGAAGTGGCAGTAGAGTTATCAATCAGCTTTGCTGACATTCCACTTGTGTCAGGTTATTGCCTCCCCCACGTTCACTGTCAACATGCATCCATATAGGGAAGTTGTTGCTTCCATAAAGGTCACGATCCACCTCCCACTGCACGGAGTCCGTAATTGAAGGAGAGCACAGTGAAAGATCAATGACAAATGATGAACAGGAAGCAGTGGTGAAGTGAGTCATTTGACCTGTATTCAGGATACAAACTTCCTCTTGCTCCATTAATCTACCCATTACTCGGCCTCTGAGGCAATCGGTGTTCGAGCCTCCCAATGCACTCTGTGAGTTGAAGTCTCCTCGGAGGAGGAATGGCCGTGTAAGCTGCCACAATATATCGCAGAGATCATCATAACTGATGGGTAAATTCAATGTTACATAAATGGAACATACGGTCATTTTAAAGGAACTGTGTATCTTCACTGCCAATGCTTGTAGATCAGAGGTGAGAGCAATGAGTTCGGAGTGGATATTGTTTCGGAATAACACAGTCACTCTCCCTTTCACTCAGTCACCCTTGGTATCTTCCTTTCTATAGATGTCATAACCTCTTAGCACTGTGTGGTGTGGTGGTCTAAAGTGTCTCTTTTGTAAGCAGAGGCAATGGTTTAGACCGTGCTAAGAGTTGTAATTTTTCTTTGTGAGCCTGGACACCATTAATGTTCCACTGGAGTATAGGAGCCATCCTACCTATTTAATTTCACCTTCCCTGGATTGGGTGGGTCCTCCGAAAGTGACTGCTGAGGAACGGGAACAGGTTTGTCTACCACCATTTGAACGGCTTCGGGAACTTGCCAATCTTTTTTCCATCGAGGGTTTCACCCCTTCCTTTCCCTGCCTGTTGGTGCTCTGATAGGAGAAGAGGAAGGAGACTTCATAAACATAGTTGGATTCATATGTTTGAATTTCGGACCCCAAACTTGATGCACAGTTTGCCATCATCTACTGGCTGATGGCACTGCCGGTACTGCTTCTGCTGCAGCAGAGGGTCGCACAGCTGTAGCTGTTGTAGTAAATGGCTGTGCTTCTGCTGGTGGAACTGCAGAACCTGTCGTCTTATTGGTCGGGGTTGCAGATCCGCAGTCTTTGGTGTTATGACCTTGGTGGATATGGCGCCACAATATCATTGACACGAGTGCATTGTACTTGTAACCCGTGTTTGCAAAGGACATCTGATTAGCGACACTTTCCTTCCTGACAGGAATTGATGATGTTTTGGTGAAGCTAGTAGCTAAGATGGGTGGTGTAAGTGCCTTAAACCTCTTTCTCACTGCCACAAGATGTCATTCCTTGGCTTTCAACTCCTGTATCTTCTTTTCATCAAGCTACATTTGATACTCCCTACTCCAGGCTGGATGAAACCCGGAGCAGTTGACACACGAACTCCTCAGTATTAATATTCATTAGGTCTCAGCAGTTGAATTAACAGTTTTGTGGAGTTCGCACTTTACTGCGAACTCCTTGAGCTACTCATGTTTAAGCAGTAGGACAGCCTGCTTGTAGGTAGATGTTTCGAGCAGCAATGTCCCATTCCTACTAATTTTAGGGTACCGGCAATACCCTCTAGCCCTTTCTGTATATAAAATGGAGAGACCTACTCAAAAGATACCTCCACCATTGTCATTATGACGAAGGCATTATGAAACAGGTAATCCTTGCCGTTACACAATCCATTTTCTTGAGGAGGGCCTTCAACCTTCATCCACATACCACCTCTTTTGGCATTAGATTTCCCCTGCGGCATGCCCAAGCTGTAGGTACAGGAAGAAGTTTTGGGAATTTTTGTGATTTTGTCCCACGAGTTCGGAGAAACTACATGTTCAGTGACGAAGAGCCCATGCATCATGCCACCAAGCCCAATACAACAGGGGTGCGGCAGGTGCCCCTGAGGTTGTACGAAAGTGGGTGGTTTGCCTCACCACCCATCCATCTCTTCAGCATGTTACTCACCTTGAGGTTGAGGGTTTCTTTTTTTTTTTTTTAATAGAGGTTTGCACTGTTCTCGCGATCCGGGCGATGAAGCCAAGATCTCCTAGACACACAACATTCACCGCAATGCCCTACGGTGGTCATTGGAGCATAGTAGGAGTTTACAGTGTGGGAAACTTGTGGCACTCACTAGTTTCCAGCTCGTGCACCAAGGATTCGCCAAACCCATACCTGGCACTTGCGTACCAGGCCCATGTAGGGTCTATTTTTTGAAACCTAATATCAGCAGGATGGCTGAAACATTAATTAAAAAAAAAATCAATTTTCTTCTAATCAGACAACCAAAATATTTTCAACATATACCTGCACTTTATTATGATCTTTACCTGTGCTCAACACTCACCGAGTGGAAGATATGGTCTTTGGAAGAATGTTTCTACTAAACATACTTAAATCCACATGTTATTTGGTTTTATCTGGCAACTGAAGTATTTCAACAGAAAAAAACTTAGAACAACTTAAGTTCGAAAATATACAGTCTTCTTCTATTATCTTTGAAAAAAATTGCTATTACCTCTTAATAATTTAGCAACAAAAATGTATTGATAAATAAAATAAAAATAGCATGATTATATGTTTTTTTAAATAGGTCACCACAAAAAAGAAAGAAAAAAGGAAAAGTATGTGGAAAGGGGGGAAAAAAACATTCTGTAAGTAGATTCAAACTCAGGATGCCTCTTAAGAAGCTAGCAGTCTTATGACTAAACGATGCAAAAATTGAATGTTTCATGTAACATCGCATTACATAAACTCAAGGAAAAATGAAGTTGATTTTCTTAGGAACGCTTGAGAGGTGTATCTTACAGCTGCTTCATAGCATAATCTTGAGTGTAATGTTTGAGCAAAATCCATGACCCCATCTGGCGATTTCCTTGTAAGAAAAATTGTGCATTACCAACTAGTGTAGTTGACCTCAGTCTTCAATGACATCTACAACTCTGACAGTATTCCTCGAGATTGGCTCAAATCAGAATTTACTACAATACCCAAAAAAGCAGGCGCTAAGTCATGTGATGTCTACAGGACAATTAGCTAAGCTCTGTGAAGAATATGTGTCACCTACACAGCTTGTATTCAGAAATGCTGTTGGAACACGAGAGGCTCTGTTCAGCATCCAGAGACATAAATTGTGGCATCTATGCTTGTTATATAGATTATCAGTAGATGTTCAACAGGGTAAAGCATCAGAAAATGATTACAAAAATAATTAAAAAAGCATTGACTTGGATGACAAAGACCTGAGAATTATTATTAATCTGAATTGGAACCAGTCTGCTTATGTGAGTCTGAAGTGCGAAAATAAGAATGAAATAAAAATTCTTCATGGTGTAAGGCAAGGCTGTACACTGTTCCCATTATTATTTAACATCTATTCAGAGCATATCTTTAGGGAAGCATTGAGTTATGTGGGGATAAGAGTGTTGTTGAATGGAAACTGGAAGACAGTCATTTTTGCAGACAGTTTGGAAACCTTACAATACCTTATGGATAGAGCATCACAAAGCAGCCATAAATGCAGACTTGATATTAATATAAATAAGACAAAAGTAAAGGTCATTGGCAAAAACAACAAATCCCAATGCCATATTATGATCAACCATAAGACCATTGAATGTGTATCAAGGTATATGTATCTTGGCACCACAGCAAATAGCCAATGGGATCCATCTAATGAAGTAAAGTCACATACTAGCAAAGCCAGGACTACTTTCAATAAGATGAACAATCTTTTAAAAGTCATAATTTATCAATTACCATGAAGATGAGACTCTTTCGCTGCTATGTTCTCTCTGTCTTCCTCTGTGGTGTTGAAATATGGAAATTAGCAAAAACAATCAGTAAAACGTTAGAAGCTTTTGAAATGCGGTTGTATTGAAGAATGTTGAGCATACCATGGACAGACAACACCACAAATGCTGAAGTGCTCCTCAAAATAAAAAAGAATATGGAAATATTGACCACCATAAACACACCCAAGCTGCAGTACCTTGGCCACATCTTGAGGAATGATAGCTGTTACGAACTCCTGCAGTCTGTTCTCTACGGGAAAATACCAGGAAAGAGAAGTGCTGGTAGGAGAAAAAGTTCCTGGTTAAAAAAATCTGAGAATCTGGATCTCCAAGATGACTACAGAGCTAATCTGGGCGTAAACTAGCAGAGACAAGACAGCCAAGATGGATACCGACATTTGGAATGGATAAGATTCACAAGAAGAACTAGTGTCATCCAGGATGCCACAAAATGGCTATCCTAGCTGATGTGATTCAATAATCCTGTACACATGATGAATTTCTCCATGGCAAACCAAAGTTTGCAACACCTCTAAAAGTGTTCCATTAACATGAATATGTAGAAAGTTATACTTCAAAGAAAGATATCAGAATGGATCAAATCAATCCAATGTTAAAGAACTTTATGATGCTAATTCTGAAAACTTCTTGGCCTTGACAACATGTGGCAATACTACTGCAAAATAAAAAAACATCAAACTGCACAAATATTTGTTGGTCAGTAATCTCTGCCTCCGCATGTAATGTCATACAATACTGTACACATTTAATTACCATTACAACAGTAATGGGCAAGAAATATATATCAGGGTTGCATGTAATTACCACTTACCATTCTTCATCTGTGCTGCTTACAGTTTTGTGCTTCTCTAGATTTCTTTTAAGATCATTACAAGGGCTCCATTTCTGTAAGTAAAAAGTTATTATGTTAAGTAAAATTAATGAAATCTATAAACATTGTGATGATTAAATGTACATAGGGATTATGCAACATTCACACTTAATCTACAACCATAATCGTGATGCCTATTATTTGATATTTCTGATACCTTTCCTGAAGATGCAGCTAAGTTCATATACTTTATTTGTTTACTATTATTATCACAACAGATAACAGTGGAGAGGATACCCATCCAAATAAAAAAGTCACTACTGTTACCAATTTGATATATTCTTGCTAGTTTGATGAAGTTAATAGTGGTATCAGATCACACATCAGAAGTATCGTTGAGGACAGAATCAGACATTCGAGACCACATATGAAGATGAAGGTTATTCTTCAAGTCACAACACTCCTACAAACATACTTTATATTTGTAACCCCAAAAATAGAATAAGCTATGAATTGTCCAAACACTATTCTTTTAAAACTCAAGTAAATTAAATTTTGGTTACTGAATTTAATTTTACATTCCTTTTTCTATCAAAACAAATATTATAATCCATATAATTTTTGAAGAGAGATGATAAATTTTCAGCGACTTCATTTTGAAACTTTCACTAGTGGCATGACATGTATAGTACAATGGTTAGATTACTGTTGGCTTGATACTGAATGCTGGGGCAAGGGGAAAGTCCAGTTTATATACTCTCTGCTAACATTGAGCTCGATTGATCTGGAATATCAGTGCACCCCTGAGGAAAATACTATTCTCTTGTGAATTACAAAAATCCCATTTTCTGATGGTACACTATTTTTAATCATATTTTCACAAATTTTTTATATTTTATAGTATGAGTTATTACGAATTTTTTTGGATTTGACAAATTTTCTTGTAATTGTTCCTGTTTAAGAGTTAATAATTTTTAAAAGTCACACGTAGCGATGTCATCAAGTTTCAATACTAAAATGTTGTTTTTCTCCCTTTAAATCTCAACTTACTGCTAAACTGTTCTGTTATTACTATTAAAATGAATTTTTCTATCTGATTTAAGCCTACTTTTATCTTCCCAGCTCTTTTATTTACAAAATTCAAATTCTTTACTTTATTGAAAAACATATTTGAAATTTATCTACAGATTGTATTTTTAGTTATAATTGTCTTAATGTTGACAATATGCTGTCATAGTAAAATTTGAGTTATCTATCTTCATTAATTGATAATTTTATATTCAAGACTTTTCCCTTTGTTATCCCCATGCACAAGGCTAAATAGAACTTGAAATATCTACCTTTAAAAATTCTTAGCCTATGCAAACTGTATTCCAAACTGATCATAATTTTAAGTTTTAATTAGTGAAAATGAATATAGTAAATGCACTTCAGTTGGAGAAATTAACTTTTTAAATCTTATGTCCTAGCTATATATCAAGTTGAAAAGTGCTTTATTATTAAGAAAATGTTTATAAATTGTATGTGACAGGCCTCCTTCTAAACGGTTTTTACAAGATTGTGGATATATGACAACATGACATATACCTGCTAATCCCCACCACCATTTAAAAAAATCAAAAAAAAAAAATCATCTGTTTAAAGGTATGTAGTAGAACTTTGAAACAGATCATACATAAAATGCCTGCAAGAGAAATGAAAGTACAAGCAAGATGATATACTCTGGACTTAAGTGATGCAACAGAAGTGTGATAATGGAAGCAGAAATGGAAACAGATGTCAAAAGTAAATTTTAATGGAAACAGAGGTGGATACAGAAGTATAAATACTACGAAGAAAAAAATTCAACTTTTAATGTATTTTCTATTAAATTAATATTCAAAATTAAGTAGCTTTAAGTTACATTTAAGTAGTTTGCCCACTTATACACCCTTCAAACTGTTCCAGTATAACTGTTTACAGGCTACGCTGCTGGGAATGGGTGATAAATATTGGTGCACTATTGGCAAAACATGATGGCATTTGCGTGCGTTTGATTTTCACCCCCTTAGGGGATCCTCATGTAGAAGTAATCGCTTACCTTTTTTGTACTCCTGAAGATGTGAGTAACTTCAAAAGTAGATTGTCAGTATTGTCAGTTTTAGTCGATACGTGCTGGTTCTCATTCATATTTGAAACGGACTCCAACATTTGTTATATTATGTCATACAGTTGTAAACTTCCGATTAAATTTACATTATAAAAGTTGCAGAAGAAGCAGCAGAAATGAATGTTAAAGAGCATGCAGAACTTCCATATCTGAAGAGTGATACAGTACAAGGTGCTATTGTGCTACCACCTGAAATCCTGCTATGACATACTTGAATACTGAGAACAGGCTGATTATATTATAACTGCAAGAGTATGACATTTACTTTGAGAACACAAGCATGTCTGCATCAGTGAGCAATAATCTGACCTCGGGTACCCCCAGTTATTGGCAATGTGGAGGACCCTAGCTCCCTATATGGTTCAACGATGGTTTCAAACAAATCCAACCATACAACTACATTTTACAGCCAACCTGTTAGGCACTGTCCATCTTCTTCATATGTGGTGCTACTCTGTGGCCCCCAGATGCCAGAGTGTGACCCGACGTCTGCATTTTCTGCTGCCCTGAATGATGCTGACTCTGATTGAATGATAAAGACATGACTTTGATGCCCATGCCAAAGTGAAAGGGCAAATGGTAGCCCAATGATGAGACCTACCAATGTGGTCATCTGTCCTACATAGCCTCAACCATTGCACACATTTTACTAGCTGGCAGTGCTCCAAATCCCTGATCGATGGTGCTGTTTGGTTTCTTAACATGCAAACTTGCCATCCTCGTTTCATATTTAAGAATTATGTAGCTTTTAGTCACTGCTGGGCAGAAAAACGTTAATCCGTTCAATTGTTAATTAATGAAATTAACAAAGTTGTAATATGTAACTTTTAAGTTAACCTAAAAAAAATTAACGTTCTTCTTAACTTCTGTTAAATCGAACTTCTATTACCTTTAGTCCGTTAAATTGGTAATTACCATCATTTCGTTTGTTTGAATTGCACACCACTGGGACACTGGTAAGTTCTGTGAGTTGAAAAGCAAAAGAATTAGGTAAATAAAGCCAGTGCGAGTGTGATGCATATATAACAGTTATGCAAGGCAAGGTGCAGATGTGAGTAGGAAAGCTAGAGTTGTGGAGCATTTGTATTTTACATCTGCAAACCGGCGCTCACTACTCATTTCAAATTTGATAGACTGTGTGTTGGTTTGGAGTTTGTTAGTGAAATAAATTAAATTGATATTCGTTACATGATTATATCATGGAAACTGAAGATCTATAATCTGTTTGTGAAGGCAGCAATGCTAACAATAGCAACGAGAAGATTAAAAATTGGCCACATTTATGTGATTATGTTGAATTTAAATCAAGATTGGAAGAACAGTTGATTTATGAATTCAAACTGTGATTGTCTAAACTTTCTACAGTCAAGGCTCACATTTCTAGCCTTAATAATCTTAAACAACATATGAAGAGGATGCATACATCCAAATATTTACAATTTGAAGAAAAAGTAAAAATAGGGTCAACTCCTGTTGAAAGAAATAACAAATTCAAAGTCGTCTTCAAGTACTGTGGGTTCTTCTGATGTAGATAGCAGCAGAAGTGTTTTCTTCCCCCCCCCCCTCCCCTCCCCAATCACCATCTGCACTGTAGCTATTGACGGCAGGCATATCTCAGGCTAGTGTGGACCAATACATTGTAAACTTTTTCTTTGCCAACATGATTCCACTATATCTAGAATCCAATACGTTTGATAAGCGTTGACCCCCAGTAAGAACTAAATTTCCAGAGGGACATTGGGTAGGCATATTGCTGATTGTTAACTTTAACAAATAACTGTAACTTGAATTAAATTTGTAAAAATACAACACTTCAACGATTATCAAAATTAACTTTTAAGTAGCGGATTAATGATTAATGAAGTTAACTTTTGGATTAACTGTGCCCAGCTATGCTTTTAGTCAAGTGAACAACTACACCTTCATACACATCAAGACCCAACTATGGGCAGCCAGTAGGAGACACGGTGACAAGCAGTCTATGAATCATACAATTCCAATTCCTTCGTAGTGGGAGATCATGCCAGTGTGTTTGCAATTGGCTGAAAATGTGGCCAAAGAAGGATTCCCACAAAATGTCCCATGAATGTCATATTTTTTCCAGCTGGAATCCCAGTAGCATTTTATTTATTTGCAAAGCCTTAAAAAGCTTTGCTATAACAACACTATATTTGGATACCTACATACGAATAACTAAATTTGCTACATATTATAATTTTTTTAAATGTTGGTTATTGTAATTGATTAACGATCTTTTGCTGGGCAAGAAACAACATTTCAAATTGTAAGAAGAAGTCTTTATCAAAATTAGTACACAATTCATTTATTAGACTAATACAGCCAGTAATTGTTGATTAGTTTATCTTTGTATGAATACAAACTGAAAATTATGTCAAAGCAATTGGAAATATTTAGTATTTCTCAAGTACTTTACTTTCTATTTAGAAAAAAGTGAATTTGACATACACCAAATATTTAACAGGATATTTCGAGGACAGTAGTTATAATGTAGGTGTAGCACAACAGAAGAGGAAGCACTATCATATTTCAATTCTACTCTTCTGTTGCAAGTCAGAGCAGATAATGTTACGGACTGAGCACCCAGTCTGTCATAGGTGGTTTTGGTGATGTGCTAACAAACAAGCACAGTTGCTTTGGAAACACCTCCACAAGAGACTTTGTTTCTCTTGCAGGTGGTCTGCATATGATCAGACAAGCCTATGATCAATTTTATTAAATTGTTTAGTTATTTCAAGGCAACATCTGTAAATTTTGGAATATTTCTCTATTTGTGCACCATACCACCACACTGCAAACATCATACGATTCGTCAGTGTAGGCATCATGTAAAACGTAATGAATGAATATGTGATGAGACTTAATTTAGCAAGTTACAGTGTTCTCAATGAAATCGTGATAAACTGTACTTTGAATTTTTTCTGTGACTGTACATGCATCATTCAAGAAATACATGTATTTGAACAAAACTTACAAACAATGATAGCTTGTGTCATTGATTTAAAAAAAAAAAAAAAGGATATTTTAACGTCAATAAAATTTCAAAGATTCGCAAGAAATTACTCTTTGTGTCCCAGTGAAAGATAGTTCAAATCATACCAATAGGTTCTCACAATAAATTATCCTAAAATATGTACAAGAAAACAAGAGAGATAATGGTTGTTTTTATCTTTGTATAGGCTTATACAATTGTGTTATGGAATAATTCACTTACTTGCCAACAAACAGTGATCGTGTGTTCAAACAGTTCAAACTATAGCAGACTGATTTTGCAATATGTGCATAGGACAATTTATATACATCGTAATAAAACAATCTGTCCATGCTTATGCCAGAGAGAATATTGTTTGTGGTGAAGCATTGTGAACAATGCTTAAGTTTGTCTGCAGGTCAGTTTAAAGGGGTGGCAGAAACAAATGTAATATACCAATACCTTTCAAACATTTACATACATCCAAAACTCAGATGAAGAACAAGAGAGTGACTGGCAAAAACTGAAACTGTTAATGTCCTTGAGAAGAGGAGGGAAAAAAAGCATTAAATATTAAAAGGAAAAAACTCTACCTTTGTCTCCTCTTCCACTGTAAGTGTTGTTGATTGTAGTACATTATTCTTGAGACACACATCTTGATCAACTTCTGATTGTTCACTTGACACATCTGAAATAAGTATTATAATTACTGACAAACTGACAAGTGAACATTCTTTAAGAAAGAAAACAATTTTCTCTTATGCTGGAATCATTAATGAGAGGGAAAAAATTGCTAGTAAGCAGGCTTGAAGAGCTTAGGTTCATAAGATAAAAAAATGTATTGTATAAATATTTAAAATACTTACTTCCATCAGGATAACCACAAGAGACTGGAAAGATTTCTGTGTGTTCCTGTAAATAGAATATTTCCTATATAACAACTCCCACACATATGTCACTAAATGTAATGTAATGACAACTGAAGCCACTTAAAAATGTGTTTCAGCTATCCAAAATGAGATAGATAGAAGTGCAATACACATCTGTCTCTTTGATATGTTAGTTTCATTAATACATTATTTCCTCTCATGGTTTTATACCTTAACGAGGTTGAGGTTGTAAGAGGTGGTGAAAGGACTAAGTGGCAAGGAATAGGCAGAAATTTTGGCATGGCCTTTTGAAGGAACCATAGTGCACGATGGGAGACTTGATGCTATTACCACACAAACGCCAGTCATCTGCGCTATGTAGTTCAGGCAGCAAAGTAAAATATACAGACACGCATGTCTTTGGTTGGAATATGAAAATATCCTTGATCGACCAATTTCAACCACCATATCTCCCACACCCCCATAGCTACCGACATCTGACCACCATAGTACACGATAGGAAACACGATTCCACTACCACACACAAACACCAATGGTCTATGCTATGTAGTTGTGACAGCAGAGTGACATATACGGAGACACATGTCTTTGGTCGAAATACGAAAATATTCTTGATCGGCCAATTTCAACCACCATATCTCCCACACTACCACAGTTACCGAAATCCGGCAAACGTTGTGATCGACGGGTGACTCTGTGCTATTACCACACACAAACACCAATAATCTGTGCTAGAAAGTTTTGGCTGAAAAGTCATACACCATGACACATACGTTTTTGGTAGAAATATGAAAGTGCCGCAGGTCGACCACTTTCAACCACCATATCTCCCACACCCCCATAGCTATCGACATCTAATCACCATAGTACGTGATAGGAGACACAATACCACTACCACACACACACACACACACACACACACACACCATTGGTCTATGATATGTAGTTGTGGACAGCAGAGTGAGATAAACAGAGAGACATGTCTTTGGTCGAAATACGAAAATGCCCTGCATCAACCACTTTTAACCATCATATCTCCCACAAGCTATTGACATTCGGCCAACGTTGTGCATGACAGGAAACTCCATGCTACTTCCACACACAAACACCAGTGATCTGTGCTAGGTAGTGGTGGTTGAAAAGTGAAAAATAGGAAAACAAATGTCTACTTTTATATATATATATATATATATATAAGATTTTAACTGTGCACTATTATTGAAATTATTAAATCGTTTGAACGGAAATAGTTGCATACCGATTATGAACGTGCAGCCTACACTACAATTAAAACAAATATTACATAGCATAATGTAAGTTTATAAGATTTATTTTAATCTTCTTTGCTTTCACCGGGTAATATTACTGAGGTTATTATTTCTGCAACATGTAACTATGTCACGGTTTTTGCACAATCACTGGGACTCATCAAGGAATTGTCATTTTGGTCTGAAAACTGTTGCACACGTTCGTTGGGTGTTATTTAATATATGTTACTCTTAGAGTTGTAAAATATATCCATCCTTACAAACTTCACTCGAAAAGTGCCATAATGTTAAGCAGCGAGTTACTAGGAAAAGGCATATAGCGATGTATAATGATAACACAAATGTTCCTTCGACTATATTATTTAGTGATATGTTTCTAATACACCCGTCAAGATAGTATATAATGCACAAACTTCAAGCAAAACAACCTGCTGTAATGTTACACACTAAGTGATTAGAGTACGCCATTGGTTATGGTATGTGGCTCCAGCAATACAAATATTACATGCAACAAAAAGCATCAATGACAAAAACGATGAAAATCAAACTAACTTACTAATTAAAACAAAGTCCATTAAGCTACAAAAGGAAGCATTTATGTCCATTCTGTTCCAGGCTACATTCAAACCTATCCACAGGTGCTGCTAATGATTCTGCTCGAAAATCATGGTAATTAAAATGTTTAATAAATCCAAATTTTTAGCGAATTATGCTTTAAAACAAAAACTACATGCCATTTTGGTACAGGTTGCATTTCAACTAAATAAAATAAATTCGTTCATTCACTAATGTTCAAAGTTGTTGCAGTTTTGTGTATTTCTGCCATATTTATATTTTTGATGGCTGTGATAGCAACATTTTCCTGAATAATATCGTTCAAATAACGTATGCAAGATTATTATACTTCGCTATATAGCTTCTCCCAGTCGCTCACTTTACGGCACTTTTTGAGCGAAGTTTGTGAGGTATGTATATATTTTAAAGCTCTAACAGCAACACACATTAAACAATATAATCTGTCAAACGTGTGTAACAATTTTCAGACCAAAAGGACAATTCCTTTATGAGTCCTAGTGATTACGGTAGAGACCAAATTTATAAAGCAATGCATAACTGCCACTACAGTGTGATACAGTACATGTATTGACATGCGTGAGATTGAAGTATTGTTTTTCTGTGGCAAGGTTAGAGTAGTATGTGGTTAGGTCGAAATGTAACCTGGACCCAGATGGAAACAAACTTTTTGTTACAGCGCAAGGCACAAGCAATATCATTGAATTTTATTTTATAACAATTCTATTTAGTGAAGCAAATGCTAAGAAATTAATTGTCAGAACACTTAAAGAAAAGTATGTATCTCATTTAAATTGGCATATTAAGTATCAGGTTTCTTTTTACTGAAATTATTTGGTTTGAATGAAAGAAGTTCTCGATACATCAAGCTCTACGTGGCCTAAACCACGATTAAATATTACGTGGCATAGCGTAAGTTGTTAAGATTTATTTTAGCATCCTTTGTTTTCACTGGGATCATTATTTCCGCCGATGTAAGCTGTGTCAGCCATTAAAAGATCAATCTTCATCACAGAAATAATGGTGTAAGAACCTGTGAAGATTTGGGATCAAGTTTATATCGCGATGCATGGTGACACTGACATGGGATAGATGGAATCTATTAATTCACATGTGATTGAAGCTTTTCTTTTCTAATGGCAATATTAGTAAGTTGGGGTTAGGCTGAAATACATCCTGTACCATGTTGAAAACTGAAGCTTTTTTTACAGCACAAGGGATGATAAATAAGAATGAACTTTATTTTATAACAATTCTATTTAGTTAAGCAAATTACCATAACACTCCATTAATGCCAACATTTTTGATGGGCTTTGGGGCTAGTAAGATAATAAAAGATGAGAACAGAAAGAATTCATTCCATTTTTATCAAAGAATTGAAGAGTTTAAAGGATATTAACAATTTTCACAAGTGACGATGTTAGCACGAGTGTAAATTAGAAACATATTTCGAATATACTGGTTATATTGGATGATGGAGGAAGTAAAGAGCTTAACTAAAATTTAGACAAGAAAAGTTTTGTTTAATAAAGTAAACAAGTCATTCAACAAATAAAAAAAAAAATATCAATTCAAAGGTAAACCCAGAAAAGAATTATAAATTTGAGTTTAGTTTATTAGAAAGCATACAAATACCCAATTTCAAGAATATAAAACAGAAATTAATAGATGTTAAACAATTTGACATACACTCGTGGAAATTACTTCTCTTACAATTATGACAGTTCGGGAATAAATGGCGTAATCCATTAAATAGAAACAAAATAAGAAATGTAAATTTCAAAGCATACAGTATCATTAAAAGTATTCAGCAAAATTAATTATTTTAAAAAGAATCATAGTAGTAAAACTGGAAATGTGCAAACTTTAATGTCCAATTTCGGCCGAAGTAAAAAATATTTCAGAAAAAGTGTTAAGAATAGGATGTTTCTAAAAATCATTCCTATTAGCAGAGATGATTTCAAAGAAACCGGTAGAAGTTCAGGTTTTAGTCAAATACCTTTAAGTTGCTATTAGCAACAAGAGGACAAGGAAAGTCAAAATGATAGTATAACAGGTTTAATAAACAATCTCTTAAAGAATCTAAAATTAGGACGATTTAAAGTATCATCATCATCATCATCAGTTTTCTACCCTCGGGTAGGTTTTCCCTTGGCTGCTCTCCATGATTGACTATCTTCTGCCTTTCTCTTAAGGTCCATGTAGTTGCCATCTTCCTTGATGTTGTCTATAATTTCGCACCTCCTTCTTCCTCTTATTCTCCTCCCACAAACTACATCTTTTAAGGCGTCGTATCAGGCACTCCTCTCAACAAGGGTCCCATCCAGTTCTTCTTTCTCTCTTTTATTACTTGGAGTATTTTTCTCCTTTCACTAACTCTGTCCAGCACTTCAACATTACTTATTTTATCCACCCAGCTTATCCTCTCCATCCTCCTCCACATCCACATCTCAAACACATCTAACTGCTTTTCATCCTCTTGTCTCAGTGGCCACGTCTCCGCCACATAAAGAGCCACACTCCTTGCAAATCACTTTCGAGGTCTTTTCCTGAGTGTTTTGTCTATTTTTCCAGTTAGTAACCTCCTTTTCCTATTAAATGCTTCCTTCGCTACGGCAATGCGAGTTTTTATCAATCTTCGGTGATTGTACTCTCAAGATATTTGAACGATCTTACTTGCCTGATATCAGCTCTTCCCCGCTTAATATTTATTATTTTACTTCCTTTTCTAATCACCATACTCTTGCTTTATTGATTTTCATTCCAAACTCTTGGCAAGCTTCGTCTAGATCTTTCAGCATTCTGTTTAGAGTCTGTTCACTTTCTGCTAACAATACCATATCATCAGCAAATCGTATGCACTCTATTCTCTTGCCACCAATACGCATTCCTCTTTTTCCATTAAAGCCTTTTCCAATAATTTCTTCTACGTATAAATTGAACAATAATGGGGAAAGACAACAACCTTGTCTTACACCTCTCCCAATGCTGCTTTCTCCCAACATCTCGTTTCCGATCTTTATTCGTACTTTCTGTTGTAAATATAGATTCTGTATCAATCTTCTCTCCTTCCAATCTATGCCTTTCCTCTTCAAGATATCCATCAGCTTCTTCCATTGCACCCTATCAAAAGCTTTTTCCAAGCCAATAAAGATGGCATAGATATCTCTTCCTTTCTCAATATATCTTTCCCCTATGATTCTTAAAAGGCCAATAGCATCTCTTGTTCCTTTTTCTTTCCTAAATCCAAACTTTTCTTCTCCAATCCATCTATCTAACTTTGCATATAGTCTTCTGTTCAGCACTAACAACAACACTTTAGCTGCAAGCGAAATTAGGCTGATAGTCCCATGCTCTTCACATTTATTAGTATTCTTTTTTCTAAATTGGTATCATTACGATTGCGAGAAAGTCATCTGGCCTTTCCCCTTTGTCATATATCTCATTACAAAGGTATACTATCACCCTTCTTCCTTTGTTTCCTAAACTCTTCAACACTTTTGCAGGTAAATTATCGATTCCGCATTCCTTCCAATTCTTCTTCTCCTTCAGAGCCTTTTCTACCTCCGTCTCTAAGATCTCAAACCCCTTTCCATCTTCTGTTACCTGCGCCTCTTCTTCAATTTTACTTGGTATTTGATCTCTCTTATATAAGCATTCAATATATTCTTGCCACCTACTCAGCACCTCATGAGTTCTTTGACTAATGTGTTATCTTCTATTTCCATGTTATTCTTCTTTCTCTTACTTTCAAAGGCTATCTCAGAAGCCATTTTCTACATCATTTCACATTTTCCCAATTTTTCTATTTCCTCACATTTCTCTTTCATCTATCTTTCTCTTGATATGAAATCTTCGCGGATTCTCCGCCAGATAATGTTATCGAAAGACAAGCTTCCGGCGGCTTTCTCTGCCGCCATCATCATGTCCATTGTATGTATGTGACAACTAGAACTGCACTGGAAGTCTCGCGAAATCCGTAAGGGGCCACACAGTCTTCTGATTGGCTAACTACAAACCCGTTCGCATCCTGCTGGTCCGTAAGTGGTCGGCTCCGGAATCAGCCGTAGACGGGGTAGGACGGATCATTCAGCGAAAAAAGAGGTAGCTTTATAATGGAAAAAGTTGGTTTGCACACATCACTGCTCACATTATCATCATTCAAACATGTCTCAATGGCTTCTTTAATGACGACTTCCAAAAAACGCTTATCTAGAACTTTCACATTATAAAATTGCACTAGAAGCCTCGCGGATTCGTAGGGGGCCATACCATTTTCTGATTGGCTGACTACAAGCCCGTTTTCATTCTGCTTGTCCATAATTGGTCGGCTCTAGAATTAGCTATAGAGAGGGTAGGACAAATCTGCCGCCGGCGTCCTATCATTCAGCGAAAATGTGGTTTTTTTAGAATTGAAAAAGCTGGTTTCCACGCGTCACTGAGCCACAGACCCATGTCCTGGTTCACATTATTATCATTCAAACGTATCTCAATAGCTTCTTTAATGACAGGCTCCCAAAAGAAAGAATACTTAGCTAGAACTTTCACATTATCGATGTTCTTACTGTGACCATCTTGGATCAATGGCAGATTTTTCTAGCTGAAACAAACGGATGTTGCGCTGATGTTCAGTCACACAGGTCTTGATGGTGTGGATGGTTTGGCCAATATAACACTTGCCTCATTGGCACAGTATGCTATAGAGTTCTGACATTTTTAATCCCAAATCATCCTTCACAGAACGTAGCAAATCACGGATTTTGGCGGGAGGACGGAAAATGCTCTTTATTCCATGTCACAACAAAATCCTGCTGATTTTCTCAGAGATGTTACCTGCATATGGGATGAAGGCAAGATCTTCAGGATGTTCTTCTTGCTCAACTTGACGTTTATCTGCCTTTTTTCGAAGTGGCCATTATAAGATTGTTGGTGGTTTAATTAATACGATAATTAATTAGTACACAATGTGTTTCAGTTTAGACTTGTTTTTATTCACAAAGAAAACACGACGTCAAAAGTACTGGTTACAACCATTCGTACAATCCAGAGATTGCATACAACACTCCTTCCACAGATAATTAAGTCTGCGAAAACTTTGCTGAAAAAACTAAATAACCGACTTGGATGATCGCTTTAAATAAACTCTACTGAAATTTCTAGAGCACTTCAAAAGCTTCCGCCAGATATTTCTCGAACATTAACAATACTTAAACAATTGAAACATATTAAAAAACAATCAGAATTAATACATAATCATTAACATCATTACAAAATGGTCAGAAATGGAAATTAAAGATACTTAAACACAAAATTATTCACAGAAATCATTTTAAACTGTAGCAAATTGTCCTTTAGACATCGTAATTTGCATTAATACTTGGAATTATGAACATTTAAGCAATTTTCTTGCACAATTCGGTTCTCAAACATGTTAAATGGCCTTTCAATAATTTCCTTTCATAAAACAAAGTCTATATACATTGATTTGTAGGAAATTGCAAAACAAACCTACCAAATCATATTCAACCAATCTCTGGCTTACTACAAATGATTCACAAAATACAAATCCATTTAATTTTAGGTTTGAGGGCTGTTACACCGTTTTATCAATCGGATTGGGTACCCATTCCGCATGAAGGTATGGCGGAGATGCTCAAGTTCGGCCGGCAGATTGTCAACGTCCGAAATCTCCCTTGGCCTGTTTACCAACGTGTACAACAATATGTTCTTCTATGCTGGTTGGTGGAAGCTTTTGGCGTGTAAATACTGGTCCGTGTATGTTTTTTTCTTTACACACTGTGTGATAGGATTCAATCAGGTCTCCATCGGATCAGAATGTCCAGAAAAGGCAAGCTATCATTATCCTCTAGCTCCATAATGAATTTGATATTTTGATGAATTCTATTGTGGTGGTCGAAGAATTCGTAAAGACTATGGATCCCATGTGGCAAAACAACAAACATACCATCTACATAATGGTAGAAACATGTACGCTTAAGGATGGACTCTTCAATTGCCCAATCTTCAAAATTTTCCATAAAAAGATTGGCAACCACAGGAGACAAAGGTGACCACATTGCCACACCATCAGTCTGTTCATAAAAACTCCTACTATAGGTGAAGTAAGTAGAAGTGAGGTACACAGGGCAAGGGAGATTTCGGACATTGACAATCTGCCGGCCGAACTTGAGCATCTCCGCCGTCCCTACATGCGGAATGGGTACCCAATCCGATTGATAGAACGGGCACTTCGAAAAAAGACGGATAAACATCAAATTGAGCAAGAAGAACAACCTAAAGATCTTGCCTTCATCCCGTATGCAGGTAACATCTCTGGGAAAATTGCCAGGAGTTTGGCACGACATGGAATAAAGAGCATTTTCCACCCTCCCGCCAAAATCCGTGATTTGCTACGTTCTGTGAAGGATGATTTGGGATTAAAAAAGTCGGAAGTCTATAGCATACCATGCCAATGTGGCAAGTGTTATATCGGCCAAACCATCCGCACCATCAAGGCTCGTGTGACTGAACATCAGCGCAACATCCGGCTGTTTCAGCTGGAAAAATCTGCCGTTGATCCAAGATGGTCACAGTATGGACTTCGATAATGTGGAAGTTCTAGCTAAGTGTTCTTTCTTTTGGGAGTCCGTCACTAAAGAAACTATTGAGATACGTTTGAATGATAATAATGTGAAATGGGACATGGGTCTGTGGCTCAGTGACGCGTGGAAACCAGTTTTTTCAATTCTAAAACAACCACATTATCACAGAATGATAGGACACCGGCAGCAAATTCGTCCTACCCCGTATACAGCTGATTCCAGTGCCGACCAATTATGGACAAGCAGAATGAAAACGTGCTTGTAGTCAGCCAATCACAAGACACTATGGACGCCTACAGATCCACAAGACTTCCAGCGCAGTTTTATAATGTCAAAGTTCTAGATAAGTGTTTTTTGGGAGTCATTATTAAAGAAGCCATTGAGATATGTTTGAATGATAATAATGTGGGAAGTGACGTGTGGAAACCAACTTTTTCCATTCTAAAGCAACCTCGTTTTACGCTGAATGATAGGACGCCCACAATTTTATTCACCTCACTTTGTGTCTCACAAACTTGTATCTTTAGAATTGGAGTCCTAATAATTAGTTTCTGGTGGTTAGCTCTGGCATGTGTTTGAAGTTAGCAATAAAACTTATCTGCGGAGTGCTATAACTGTTTACTTCAGTGCACTAAACATTATTTCAGTAATCAGTGCAACCTGCACTCCGAAATTTACAAGCACGTGCACAGGCATAACCACCAGTCTGACGATCAACAATATTGAAACCTGCAATCTATAGCGGAGGCTATATCGACGGTATCTGTAGAGACGAGTCCTTACAAGGGAGTTGTTCCCAGAACAGTGAACTTTAAGAATGATACAATGTTACAAATCGACATGCTGTTTTACCCCCAACATCAGGTTTCATTTTACAATGTGGTGATTTGTTCTTTACTTGTGTAATATCAAACTACTTGGTACCTTGTATTCAGCTACAGTATAACCTGTAACAATCATAAATATTATACTCTGGACCAATATAAATGAATATCATAGCACAAAAACTAAGGTCTATGGATGCCACAACAAACAAGCTATCTTTTAAGTTAATTTGATGTTAATTAATTTAATCTCAATTGTGATGGAGTGGATGCTCCAGTGACAATTTGCTACACACCCATTCTTCCCCTTTCTTTCACCTGCCTGCCTTTGCCCTCTACAAATTTTAAATTCTTTCAGCATTTCTTGTAAATTATTAATCACTTCCCTTGGTAATTTATTCCAATCCCTGACTGCATTAACTAATGAAAGAATATTTTCTCACACTCTTATGACTGAAATCGAGTGATGCTTGAGAAGATGTTCATCTTTTCCTTTCCACACACCATTCTTAATTCTTCCATGCCTTGTACACTCCTAGCACTCTCTTCACCATTCTCGTGTCTCCCACCTATTTCTATTTGAGTACCTTTTACGTATCAGCTACTGATTGTGTTCTGCAGTAATTCCAGAACAAATCTAGCAGCCAGTATCTGTACCCCTTCAAACTCCAGTATTTGATGCCAGAATTGTGGTTTCCATACTATACCACCATATTCAAGAAAGATTTGATCAGAGTTATGTAATCCAATTCCAGCATTTCTCTGGTACATTCCCTCATTACTCTCTCCAGTAAATGAAGGACTTTCAAACCTTTTTCTACCACACGCCCAGTGTTTCGCTAAGATATTTAAATTTCAAGTCTTCAACAAGCAATTCCTTCCCCAACCTATAATCATAAACAATTCTTAGTTTTTAAAAAAAATCTTTGTGCCTAATTAATTGATTCTTCTTATCCTTTATCTTCATCCTGTAGTGACCTACTCAGCTAGATATCCTATCCATGTTATCCTTCAACTGTTCACAGTCTTCTCACATTTTGATTCTATTACAGAACATTATATTATCTGCAATCAACCTAACTTCTGACTGTAAATCAGTATGATGACATATGCATACTTCCTACTGTAAACCTTTAATCATTCATTAGAATAATGAACTGTGATGGTCCCAATACACTCGCATTTTCGCTTCTACTTCTTTTGATACTATGTTACCAACACTTAAGGCTCAGTCAAACAGAAAGTGGACTGTCCACACGCACGGAACATGGAGTATTGACAGCAATTCACCAAAGCTGTAGTGGTCAAACACAACACGGACAACCAAAGGAGAGATCATTGTTGAAGCAGTCATTGATGGAGGAAGGTGTTATTCTTTTAGGAGTTCCTCCAATGAAGGAGAATTGTTTCTCCTCTTTGCTTTTAAAATATTAGGTGAAAAAGAACGTGGATCTAAAAAATTAATGGAAAAAGAGAAAATTTTGCAGAATTTCACATTGTACACCAAGTTAAATTCTTTAGAAGAGCATTTTATCTCTAATTTTAAATGTCTCAACAACAATTTGAAGAGCTACACAATCTGATACAACCAGCAACATCAAAGCTGACAACTAACTGAAGAAGGCCATTGGGACAAAGGAAAGGCTAACAATCTGCTAGAGTATAGTAGAGAATGCCTTTGCCATTTTAGCTCAGAAGCAGCAATTTTTTTTTTTTTTTTTTTTTTTTTTTTTTTTTAGGCATGTAGGATAAGAGGTAGATAGTAGTTTGTGTTGTCAAAGCTACAAGTTGCCTTCATAACTTTATAAAAAGAAAATACGCTGCAACTGTTCTGCTTAAGAGAACACTACGAAGCAACGTACTCCGTTAGCATGCTCGGGCTTATCCAAGTATGCCAGAGTAAACCAAAGAGTCTGATTTAAAACATCATTAATAATTCTGATAAAACACTGTCAGCAGTAAACAGCTTGTTGTACCATAACAGTTCTAAAATTGTTCTGGGCGTCTTTTAAAGCCAGGGAGGAAATTTACTCCAACCCTGGGGACAAAAAGAGAACAGTCCAAACCCACATTCGTCTAGAATAGCCCTTGTATGGTAGCTTAACAGTTTGGTCATTCTTGAGCCGTGCTCGGCTCGCATTGTTTATTTTCCCCGCCCGCGATCGTCTTCTGATGCTGAGCCCGCGTGCTAGTTTCACCCGTGAGAGAGCATTGTGGCCCGGTGGTGCCCTCTACCGGCTGAATGAGTGGATATAAACGGGGACACGAAACCGGGAAGAGAGTCGGGCGGCAGCAGCGGCTTGGTTCGTTGGGCCTAATACTTTCCTCAAGGGACTGCGACGTTAGAGGCCCGCTGGTATAGCGAGCTCTTGTAATTTGCCCAGGCAGCCTGGAAGTACTACTGGAGGTGCATTTGTGATTCCACCGAGACCGTTCCTCGCTCGCATTAATCGAAGGAAGTCCTCTGCTGCGCCTTGTGTCCGTGAGCGGTTTTCCGCTGATTCTGGAGTACGGTGGTGGTCGGGGCTGTTGGAGACTTCGAGGTTATAAGTTGCCATTTTCTATCCCTGTTGGGTATTTGGGGATAGAATACCTGACGTCTCCAACTACAAAGTGCGTCGCTTACTGCATTCTTGTTAATTGTGTTACGGGAATGGACAAAATTCCAGATATGTGGTCCTAATCATTCCCGCCACCTTATCAGTGTGTGTGGGCGGTAACGACTTATGCGCTGGTGTGCACACACTATGGTGTGTCAGAACCCTTTGGTAAGAACTTGATTCTTATGTTAAATGGAAGGACGCTGAGGTAAACTGATTCCTCTTCATTTGAAATAATTGATGTATTTTGCCTCCTCTGTACAAATTGTGTTTGATACCAGTTGTAGATTTGTTACATGATGGTAAATTGGCGAGAGCCTGCCCTGTTATATTACGTTTCCAGGCGCGTAAGGATTTTCTGTTTGGATGTTTAATACAAGTGGAGATATTGTGATGAGTGATATTCTCATGGCTTAACCTGTTGTTATTGCATTGACTTATGCATTATATTATTTGTGATTACAGGATTTATTAAGATCATAATCTGCAAGATCAAAGTTTTCTTATGTATTATATTGTATTATGTTATTTGTGATTACAGGATTCATTAAGATCATAACCTGCAAGATCGAAGTTTTCTTATGTATTATATTGTATTATATTATTTGTGATCGTTGACCATGATTCTTGCAATAAAATGTTTGAACAAGGCTTGCTCTTTATAACCATGCTCCCACATGCTTCCCACTGAGTCCTTAGTGGCTACCACACATACCAATTCTATGGCAATTGGTGTAAAGTAGTTCAAAGTTAGGACGAATTACTACATCGTACATGGGACTGCTTGCGGCAACATGTATATAATTTCACACTATGAGGAGATGCCGGTGGACAGAAAACAGCGCCTCGCCACATTCAGTACAGATGCTGGGTATCGGGCTGGTGCTGTAGGCTCCTGTGGTGAGCCGAATTCCTGCATGGTGGACACTATCCAAAATATGGAAATAACTGCTCTCCCCTCTCCCCCAACCATACACTATGCAACCATACTCCAACCATGACCGTACAAAGGCTCTATAAAATTGTAGCAGGCATCTCATGACCTGCACACAGACATTTTAAAACTTTAGCTTTAAACTCTGGCTTTCACATCTTTGAGATATTAGAACCAACTTAATTTACTGTCAAAAATGAAGCCTAGAAACCGAAAACTTTAATTAAAACTTAAAATTGTGTTCCTCAAGATGAGATGGGGCTCTGGTAAAAGACGTCTGCTACAAGTAAAAAGCACTAACCAGGTATTCTCAGCAGAGAAACAAAAGCTGGTATGTACTGACCATTTAATCAGCCTGTTCAGCGCAACTTCCAATTGCTGCTCTGCAGCTATCAGGCTAGATGAAGTACAAAAAAGTCGTCAACGTATAAGGAGCGCTGTATGGGACCACTTTAACAGTTGATATACTGTTAATCACAATAGCAAAAATGGTCATGCTTAAAACTGACCCTTGAGGAACACCGTTTTCCTAAATGAAAAGGTCTTACACTTCACTATGTAAGACGATAAGCTCAGCAGGGGTTTGTGCTAAACCGTTCTGCCTAAACTGTAACTGTGTGTTGTTGCCTCAGGAAGTACAGTGTGTGCTTTACCGAAACTCGGCCGCCACCTAACTTGATCTAACCCCAAATTAGGAAAGGTATGTAGTCATTGAAAGTCACTGTTGCAATTTAAACTGTTGAACCATATATTCTTCAAAAATTTATAAAGTCACAAACTTAATGGCATAACAAATCATCACCATAGAATTTTAATTGCAGGAACGATTGACACATTCGAGACTGACCATCCCCACGACCCCTAACTGAATTAACAGTCACATGAGGTGTTCTAATTTCGCCATACGCTAGCCTCAAAGTTCAAATGCCTGTCCATGCATTTACATTCGCCTATCTGTGCACCCAATAAGCAACACAAAGTAGTGTAGTCACGCTCTAACTCTGAAAGACTGGGCTGAGGAAAGCGTAGTGTCAGGCATAAATGTTCGTTGGGGAATTAACAACACTTTTGCCTGAACTGTGAACAGCTAAGTTCATGACCATGTGTAGCCTACTGGTACCTTAAATATTTAAGAAATTGGCCACCATGCATTCGTATTAAACCCCAAATGCGAAGGGTAATTGAAATAAAGTCACTTTCAGAGTAACACAATACTTATATTCTTGATAAAGTTCACTTGTACATTGTCGGTACCAGATACGTTGATAAAGCATCGGACAACAGTTTCATTGAAGATTACAAATTAAGCACAATCATATGAGAAGACAAACTCACTAAGTCCCCCTAACCTTAGTGAGTACTACGGCATGTTGGAATTTGCCAAAACTGCTACCGCATGGAGCAATTTGCTCCGCTAACTTGCGCGGAGTTGCGCAATCACTTTCCGATGAAAGAATGAGACTACAGTTACTACTTTGAAAATCACTGAGAGACTGAGGCAATCTAAGCTCGCTGCACGGTCCTAAGCTTCCCCTGGCCTATGACATCAGCAACTATTTTCTTTAGTTAATATCTTCCAATGTACGAAATAGTTTAACTTGCAATTTATATCAGGGTTTCCTATGATCATGTTCTATCTGTTTTAATTTAATTTAACATTCAAAAGTACTTCTATAAACTTAAAATTGAAGTCTATCAAGTGACCAGCTTGGCGGAATTTTTATGCGCTTCATCAACACTCAATGACAATTTATCTTTAAAAACTTAATTACCAGACAAATGCCTAAACTTTTTACAGAAACCATTATATATTCGTAATCATCTGAATTTGGGCTATCTACTGATATAAATTTCTCAATTGTATTCCTTTTAGTTAAAAAGTTAATTTTTTTCTCTTAATTAAAACTGCTAATTAAACTTTGCCAAATTAGTTATTTTACTATCAAAATACTCGGAATAGTGCTGACTAGCCGGTGATAAAAGTTCAGCTATCGATTTACTCACTTCAAAGATATTTCAAATTTTAGATTTTTACTTTCCTGATCGCATGTTTCAAAACATGAACAAACCAAAATATCTCTTAAAATAAACTTTTCCTGATATAAGGAATACACTTTAAAATGATTCCAATGATGAGTTTTGACTGTGGAAATGAGTACAGGAAAATTCCTTCAAGTTGACAATCACTCTTCTCGAAATTTCTAAGTCCAACACAAACGACTTCAAAATCGGTTTATAAACTATGTTATTGCTGGAATTACTAGTGGGAGTGCTTTTGATGAACTAAAGGGTACCTTACAGTAGGGCTGCTGTATATAGAAATGCCCATGGGAACTCCTCATTTTTCCTGCTCACATAAGAGCAGTCCCACGATCTGATCAAATGTAGCTTCTCAAGCTTGTGTATTTCGTCATACTTGGGACTTTGGTGACTTAAAATATTCCTACTGATCTGAAATTTTGGCAGTAGCTAGGTTGACTAATTTATGTTAATTTCAATCCTTATAAAAGTTTTCATACCTTTAATAGTTTGGCCGCAAAAAAATATTTTCTGAAATTCCAAAGTTGTTCATAACTTCTACAATTTTACAGCTATGAAACTGAAATAACTTATTTTACTTCTAATTGACTGCTCTTTCATTTGGTACCAAGAACTCTCTGTTTACTGTTTTCTACTATGTTGTACGAAAGTTCAGCGAAAATTTTGTGCAATCATAAATTTCGACCCCGCAAATAACTACCTGACATCTATGAAATCTACTTTATATGATTGTGTTCTAAAATGACTGTTGAACAACTCTGAAGTCACTACCTGTTTTCTTCGATTTATTATGAATTTCTGAAATATCGGCCACTTGAGGGCTATCTGCCTTGGACTTTTTTTCAACTGCTACTTCCCGCTAAGTCTTATAAAAATTTACTTTATCTTAAGGTGACCTTATGACCTCCAGAAATTAAATGAAACCTACTAAAACTGTATTGTATTATAGTGTGCTTTAAATATAGTTTCCATATTTGAATTTACGAATTATCTAAACTGATTAATTTTTTCCTTAGCCATGCGTTCAAAGTTTTCACAAACTGTTCAAAAATAAACATTTAAACGTTAACGACGCTTTTCAAACTTTAATATGATGTGTAAGCAAAAATTACTTTTCTTTCTTGCTATAAGTTGACTTTCTATATCTTTCAAAATACAACTTCTCGAATTTTACAATGTGTAATTATGTCCCAAGTACTCATACCAGCTTTTAACTTTTAATGTACTCAAAACTCTTTAGAAGGATTCCCTAGCTACCAAATTTCTATCGCCTATTTACTAGTTATTATTCTGAATATCTCTCAATGTGAACGAAATGTTTACTTTTACAAATGCAACCAAATACTAGATATGCTGATCTTATATTCTGACTTTCTATAACTGTTTAATCTGATTCCTAGCTTGAAGCATGTAAACAAATGACTTTAAAACTGATCTGCAATGTTATATAACTGTACTTGCGGTTCTAAGAAGAAATTTTGTTACACAGTTACAAAATTTTTAGGTTACGTTACAACAACCAACTCGGTATCGGAAGCAATGTCATGATAAAAAAAATTTTAAAAAATGGGGCCTATTTCCCCTGATACACCATTCTTATAGCTGTTTAAAAATAACATGCCGCCAGGCGTATGCCTTTTTGATGTCAAAAAATACACCACATAGTGTTCGCTGTGGATGAAAGTGTCCAGAAGAATCAAGCTATCCATGGAGGAAAGGAACTTCCTAAATCCACACTGAAAGCAACTCAGCACATTACAGGACTTGAGACACCAAACGATGCGGCGGTTGACCATCTGCTCCATCTCACAGCTCATTAAGGCAATGCTACGATAGCTACTTGGCAACAACTTGTCCTGTCCAAGTTTTAAAATAGAAATTAGCATTGCTTCTTTCCACGAGTTGGGAATGTATACTCCGGTCCAAATAACACTAATAATACCTAGTAGATATTCTTTCTACATCTACATCTACATCTACATCCATACTCTGCGAATCACAAACATTGTGGGTGGCAGAGGGTGCTAAGCACCAATCCTAAACCCGCCCATTCCAATCCCGAATAGTGCGAGGAAAGAAGGAATACATATAAGTATCAGTACGGCATCTTATTTCTCTAATCTTATCCCTCCGGTCATTGCGACCTAAATAGGTTGGCGGAAGAAGTATTTCATTGCACTCGAAATTTAAATTTTTTCGCATATTCTCCAATAAATTAGAACGCAAGCTACGTCGTCTGTCTTCCAGACTATCCCAGCCCAATCTATGTATCAATTCTGTGACGCTTTCATAAGGGCTGTAACAACAAGTCACGAATCTAGCGGCTCTCCTCTGCACCCTCTCAACTGAGTCAATCAGAACCTTGCGATACGGATCCCAAACCCCACAACAGTAATCCAGATGCGGACGCACTAGTGTTTTATACGCTATCTCCTTTGTTTGAGCATTACAATTCCTCAAAATACGACCTATGAATCGTAATTTAGAATTGGCCTTGCCTACGACGGAAGTTATGTGCATGTCCCATTTCATGTTGCTTTGTACTATCACCCCCAGATACTTCACGGAATCAACCGTGTCAACAGGTGAATTGTTTATTTTGTACTCGTGAACAACCTGATTCTTCTTGTTACTTATCCGCATTGCCTTGCACTTTTTGCAATTAAGTGTAAGCTGCCATTTACGGCACCAATCGAAAATAGCATCCAAATCACGCTGAATTTCCAAGCAGTCGTCGGAGCACCTTATTTCCCTATAGATAACCGCATCGTCGGCAAACAATCGCAACCAGCATTTGACGTTGTCACCTAGATCGTTTATAAATATTAAGAAAAGAAGTGGACCTATTACACTCCCCTGAGGAACGCCCGAAGTAACATTTATCTTAGAAGAGGCTTCCCCGTCAACAACGACATATTGTGATCGACCAGTTAGAAAATCACGTATCCACTCGCAAATCTGAGCCGAAATACCGTAAGCTCGAATCTTCGCTAAAAGTCGGTTGTGTGGCACAGAATCAAAAGCTTTCTGAAAATCCAAAAAAACCGCATCAACTTGCGAACCTGCATCGATAACTTTCATTATGTCGTGGGAAAATAGGGCCAATTGTGTTTCACACGATCGCTTCTTCCGAAATCCGTGTTGACATGGTGTAAGTAACTCGTTCTCATCTAGAAACTTCATTATGTTCGAGCATATGACATGTTCCAGAATTCTGCTGCAGACCGATGTTAGAGATATGGGTCGATAATTCCTAGGATCACTCCAATCTCCTTTCTTAAAAACGGGAATTACCTGGGCTATTTTCCAGCTAGAAGGTACTTTTCTCTCTTCTAGTGATTTACGGAATATATCTGACAGAAATGGTTCAATATCCTCCGCGTATTCAGAAAATACTCTTACCGGTATACCATCGGGACCCGGCGCTTTACCCCACTTCAGGAGTTTTAATTGCTTTACAATTCCTACGCTATCAATTTCTATCGGATCCATCTATAATTCCACACGATGTGGTAAAGTGGGGACGTTTTCCAAGTTTTCTTGCGTGAATGAATTTTTGAATTCGGCGTTAAATAAGGTAGCCTTGTCGCGGCTGTCTTCAACCTCCCGTCCATCTTTTATTAGAACTGGCTTATTATTCCCACTACAACTAACTTTTTTTACATACGACCAAAATTTCTTAGGGTTTTCAGTGAGGCTCTTAGAGAGAGAATTTTCACGAAAGTTATTAAATGCCTCACGCATTGCATTCTTAACACGTCCCCTTATCTCCTCTAACTTATCTAAATCAGTCCGATGCATCGTCCTTTTTGATCGTGCATGTATCTTCCTTTGCTTCTTGAGTAACCTTTTAACCTCCCGTGTGTACCATGGGGGATCGTTCTCTTCCCTGATTGTCCGTTTCGGTATATGCAAGTTCATACCTTCCTCAACTATATGTAGGAATCGATGCCACCTCTCTTCAACGGTGCCTCCTGCTACTAAGAAGGTTTGGTAATTATGCCTCAAATACGCTCTAAAACACTCTTTTGAAGCCATTTCGAATCTGTAAACGATCCTCTCTTTCTCTTTCTGCGCGTGGTTGTTAGTTTTACTGTAGCAATTACAGCTTTGTGATCACTTATTCCTGCGGTGGTAGAAATATCCGTGAATAGTTCGGGCCTATTTGTAACAACTATATCTAAAATATTCTCGTTACCGTTGAGGCACCGCGTTGGTTCAGTTACGAGCTGTTCAAGATGGTGATCTGAGAAGAGGTCTAGAATGATTTCGCAAGCTGCTTTATCCCTACCCCCAGTAACGTGAACGTAATTAGTCCAGTCGATATCAGGCAAGTTAAAGTCACCTCCTAGTATTATTGTATGGTCCGGAAATTGCCATGCTATATTATTTACATTATTTCTCAAGGCCTCGGCAATATTTACGCTTGCATCGGGTGGACGATAGAACGAGCCTATCACAAGTTTTGTCCTAGCTATGTTGAGCTTGATCCATATGATTTCGCAGACAGTATGGACATCTATTTCGCTACATGGGAGGTACTTACTAACAGCTATAAATACACCACCTCCTTGGGAATGCAACCTATCCTTACGGAAAATGTTCATGTTACTATTAAAAATTTCGCCGGAACTTATATCCGGTTTTAACCAACTTTCTGTGCCTATTACGATATCAGCTTCTGCACTACGAATAACGTTTTTGAGTTCAGGTTGTTTATTACAAACACTTCTGCAGTTAACTACTAGAACTTTTAATGTTCGGGATTCTTTTAAGCTACCCCTAACACGCGGTGCTGAATTTATCTTGGCTGCCCGCAACTGAATTTCCTCCTCAGGGTCATCCTCCTCAGCCTAAAAAAACCCCCCAATGCACTCCACACGGCCCCTGCCAACCCGTGTAGCCGATTCCCGTGTGTAGTGCACCCCTGATCTATCCAAGGGATTCCTACAAGACTCAACCCTAGGGCGAAGATCAAGGAATCTGCAGCCATGACTATCACAGAAGCGCCGTAATCTCTGGTTCAGCCCCTCAACACGGCTCTGAACCAGAGTTCCACAGTCAGCCCTATCGACAATGCTGCAGATGGATAACTCAGCCAGAAATCTTGCGGCCAATGGCCACAGAGTTCACCCTTTCTGCAAGTCGCCCAAAGGACGAGAGGATAACCTCCGACCCTAGGCGGCAAGCATCATTGGTGCCGACATGAGCTACAATCCGCAGCTGGCTGCACCCCGTCCGTTCAATGGCATCCGGGATGGCCTGTTCCACATCTCGGATCAGACCCCCGGAATACACAATGAATGGGTACAGGAATTCATCCCCGACCTCTTCGCCATTTCCCTAAGGGGTTCAATAAATCGCCTAACGTTGGAGCTACCGACCACTAAAACCCCCTTCTGCAGTTGCCCAGACTTAGCGGGCTGTGGGGCTGCCAACTCACAGGCCGACGATTGCAGGACTGAATCAGATCCAGACAATGCGTCAAACCGATTGGACAGAGGTACAAGCTCGCCTTCTTGGGAATCAAGCTTGCACGACTGCCCCCGCATGCGCCGTCGACGTCCAGACACCACACGCCAGCCACCACTAGGCGACGGCCGCATAGATTCCGACATCTCGGCCTGGACTGCAGGTTCGATGACTGGTATGGGAGAACCTGCGAGCCGATCAGCGTCTACAGGGTCACCAATACCGCATCTACTGCACTCACTTGCGGCAGCTTCCAGCTGTGTAACTCTTGTTACCAAAGCTGCAAGCTGGGTGCGCAGGTCAGTCACCTCAGCCTGCGTCTGCACACAACAACCACAGTCCCTACACATACTACCTTACAGAAAGAAAAACTAAGGAGTACACGAGAAAAACGGACTCACTATGCGTTCTCAGTAGGAGGCCTTTTGTCAATAACCAAATATAGAAAGACGAAGCTTACGATAACTACGCACTTTAAATTAACTTGAACTGGAGGTACTACTTCACTTAACGATTCCGACCAACGACTGCAGCTGCTGCTACTGACAAACTGATATGCAAGGACGAAGCTACAACTAACTACACACTTTTAAGTGAATTATCACTGGAGGTACTACGTCACGTAACGGTTCTGACGATCGCTGCTGCTACTGACTAACAACTATACAGAGTCGAAGCTAACCACACACTTTGAATTAAAACTATCACAGAAGGCACTATTCCCCGTAACGGCTGCCGAAGAACGTCTGACTACTGGGGATGCAAAACAAATACGCAAAGATGAATCAAAAGAAAACTACACACTTTAAACTATATCACCGCAGAAAGCACTGCCTCACGTAACGGCTGCCGAAGAACGACTGAACTGCTGGGGCTACAAAACAAATATTCAAAGATGAAACAAAGAAAACTAAATACTTTAAATTATATCACACAGAGAGCACTGCCTCACGTGACGGCTGCCGAAGAACGACTGACTACTGGGGCTACAAAACAAATATTCAAAGATGAAACAAAAGAAAACTAAATACTTTAAATTATATCACACAGAGAGCACTGCCTCACGTAACGGCTGCCGAAGAACGACTGAACTGCTGGGGCTACAAAACAAATATTCAAAGATAAAACAAAAGAAAACTACACACTTTAAACTATATCACCGCAGAAAGCACTGCCTCACGTAACGGCTGCCGAAGAACGACTGAACTGCTGGGGCTACAAAACAAATATTCAAAGATAAAACAAAAGAAAACTACACACTTTAAACTATATCACCGCAGAAAGCACTGCCTCACGTAACGGCTGCCGAAGAACGACTGAACTGCTGGGGCTACAAAACAAATATTCAAAGATAAAACAAAAGAAAACTAAATACTTTAAATTATATCACACAGAGAGCACTGCCTCACGTGACGGCTGCCGAAGAAAGACTGCCTGCTGGGGCTACAAAACAAATATTCAAAGATGAAACAAAAGAAAACTAAATACTTTAAATTATATCACACAGAGAGCACTGCCTCACGTAACGGCTGCCGAAGAACGACTGAACTGCTGGGGCTACAAAACAAATATTCAAAGATAAAACAAAAGAAAACTAAATACTTTAAATTATATCACACAGAGAGCACTGCTTCACCGTAACGGCTGCCGAAGAACGACTGACTACTGGGGCTACAAAACAAATATTCAAAGATGAAACAAAAGAAAACTACACACTTTAAACTATATCACCGCAGAAAGCACTGCCTCACGTAACGGCTGCCGAAGAACGACTGAACTGCTGGGGCTACAAAACAAATAATCAAAGATAAAACAAAAGAAAACTAAATACTTTAAATTATATCACACAGAGAGCACTGCTTCACGTAACGGCTGCCGAAGAACGACTGACTACTGGGGCTACAAAACAAATATTCAAAGATGAAACAAAAGAAAACTACACACTTTAAACTATATCACCGCAAAAAAGCACTGCCTCACGTAACGGCTGCCGAAGAACGACTGAACTGCTGGGGCTACAAAACAAATAATCAAAGATAAAACAAAAGAAAACTAAATACTTTAAATTATATCACACAGAGAGCACTGCTTCACGTAACGGCTGCCGAAGAACGACTGACTACTGGGGCTACAAAACAAATATTCAAAGATGAAACAAAAGAAAACTACACACTTTAAACTATATCACGCAGAAAGCACTGCCTCACGTAACGGCTGCCGAAGAACGACTGACTGCTGGGGCTACAAAACAAATATTCAAAAATGAAACAAAAGAAAACTAAATACTTTAAATTATATCACACAGAGAGCACTGCCTCACGTAACGGCTGCCGAAGCATCTTTAGCATCTTTGCTAAGATGTCTCAACATCTGGTGCAAAATCAGGTTAGGCCCTAGTGCGGTGCTGATTAATGCCGGCTTTAGATCCCAAAATGACAATGGATTTTGTTCCTCTGTAATACAATTAGTTGAAGCAAAGAATTTGCCTTTAGGCAGAAAATCTTCGTTGCTGGGCCTGAAGGATCAATCTGGCAGATGAAATGATGGCACTGCCATCAGCAGTGCTATGCTTCGCTCGTCGATGACTACACAATCCAATAATCCAGATAATGGTGGTCAAGTGTACCTCCCTGATATACAGTGGATAAACTCCAATACCTTCGAAGACGTTGTGGAACGGTTAATGGTGCTCACATATTTCTGCCATGACATTTTTTTTGCTCTCCTTAATAACACGACGTGCTGTAGCTCTTACAATTCAGAATGCTGTGAGGTGTAGGGTGCAAATTGACACAAAACACGTCTGCTACCCTGTATAGACGAATGACATTCATTGTTCCACTAATGGATGGGCGTTCTGCACAGTGCTCCAAAGCTGATAGGCATGGAAATATCAGCCATCCAGTGAATCAGTTCTGTAAAATGATTCACCTTCTCTTCAACATACTGGCACTGTTCGAGAATGGCTGAATGGCTATAGAACTGCCAATCAGCTCTGCTGATATTCCATTATCATTACGTAGTTCTTTCTCCACGTTCAAACGTGCAACCACATTGGGAAGTGGTCACTTCCATGAAGATCACAATCCACCTTCTAATGCATGGTGTTTGCGATAGAAGGAGAGCTAAAAAAAAGATCAATGGCAGAGGACATTTCGGTAGCAGTAGTGAAGTGCGTTATTTGGCCAGTATTAAGGATGCATACCTTCTCTTGCTCCAGTAATCTACAAATTTCCCGACCGCTGGGGCAATCAGTAGTTGAACCACACAACATGTGCCCAACAAATTCTCCCAAGAGAAGAAAAGGCCAAGAAATTTGCTGTATGATGTCAGCCAGTTGACAAAAATCAACTGGTGAACCCAACAATAAATACAATGAGCATAAAGTCAAATGAACTGGTCAACATATTTTAATCACTACTGCTTGTAAGGGAGAGGTGAGAAGTTCGGAGTGGTTGGTGTTTTGGATAAACAGCCACTCTCTCCCTCACTCGATCAGCCTCATTTTCATCCTTTCACTATTGTTATATTCTTACAGCACAGGTTGGTGTATTGGTATAAAATGTGTCTCTTGGAGACACAGAGACAAAGAATTAGACTGTGCTAAGAATTGTAACTCCTGTTTATGATCCATAAAACTATTAATGTTCCGTTGAAGTATGGGAGCCATCCTACCTGTTGATCTTCACCCAGCCTGGTTCGGGTGGGTCTTCAGTCATTTTCTGCTGAGGAACGGGACTAGGCTCGTCCACCAGCATTTCAACTTCTTCCGGTTCTGAAGAATAGCCCGACATCTCCGACTCAGTGAACTCCTCTATAACCTTCTTGTTCTTTTTATTCCTCTGCTTCTTTCTCTTCTTCTCACTACTACTACTACTACTAGTAGGTTGCCTGGGAGGCGACGAAAAGGGGGATTTCACAAACCAAGTCCTGTCTGTCTGTCTAAATTTCGGGCCTCAGATTTTCTGATCACCTCTGTTAACACATGTAGAAGATGATGATGCTACTGCTGTTGAAGTGCGGGGTAGAATTTGAGGTGCCGCTACCTAGACTGCTACTACTGGTGGAGCCTTTATTACTGCTACTGGAGTGGTTGATGTCAAAGACGTATTGCTACCAAAGTCTGCGGTCTTAGCTTTTATGACAAAAGCTTTCGCATTGCGCTTGCATTGACATGAGCATTTTGTGCTTGTGCTCAGGTCTGCAACGGATGTCTGGGTAACAACACTTTCTTTCCAGACAGAAGCTGAAGGTATCTTAGCAAAACTAGTTACAAAGATAGGAGCAGGAAGCGGCAAGCAACTTGGCTTTCTTCTTTGCTTTCCCATAAGGAACTCACTCTTTGGTCTTCACCTCCTGTTTCTCGCGCTCTTCAAGATGCACTTGACACTCCCCACTCCAGGCAGTGTGCACCCCAAAGAAGTTGACGCACACCTGTGGGAGCGTGATCCCCTGCCACATCTACCATAGGTGGGATAGCCCTTACATGACGCCGTCATGTGTCTGAACCTCTGACGTTGGAAACTGCATATCGGGTCCGGAACATATGGGCGGACATTCAGGTTTAAATATCTAGCGTGGATGTTATTGGGCAACACTGGAATGTCAAACGTCAGGACGAAGGTGGCAGTCTTTTTAATACTGCATTCACCCTTCGTGTGGTCTGATGGATCTCAACCACTTACTGATGTTCCCATTCCTTAAAGAGTTGGGTGGTCACTATATCAATGTCTCGACAGGTGACAACTAGACTTGCGCATAATAGTTCGCGAAGGGGAGCGCTTAGTTTAGTTCGCAGCTCCGTTGCGAACTAGTTCGTTCTTTTAGTTCGTTAGTTCGCGTCTCCAATTCAGAGAAACAGATCGTTCGCTCGCCTTGCTACCGCAATTACACACGCACTTTTGTTTGTTATGTCAGTTTCATTAGGACATTAATTTTTATAAACGATCTCGGAGACAAAGTGAAAAGCCTTTTTAGATTGTTTGCTGATGATGCGGTTATTTATAGGGAAGTAAGGAATTTGGCCGATTGTTTAGCAATTCAGCGTGATCTGGATGTTATTTTGGCATGGTGCGCTGAGTGGCAACTCACACTAAATTGTAAAAAGTGTAAGACAATGAGCATAACTAACAAAAAGAATCCAATTGTTCAGAAATACGAGGTAAACAGTTCAGTTATTGATGTGGTCGATTCTATGAAATATTTGGGAGTAACAGTACAAAGGAACATGAAATGGGACTTACATATTAATACGTTGGTAGGTAGAGCTAATTCTAGGCTGCGGTTCCTAGGTCGAATTTTGAAAAATTGTAATGAACAAACAAAGGAGATAGCGTACAAATCTCTTGTGCGTCCACATTTGGACTATTGTTGTGCCATTTGGGATCCGTTTCGTAAGGGGCTGATTGAGAGTACAGAGAAAGTACAGAGAAGAGCCGCTCGATTCGTGACCGCTTGCTACAGTCCTTATGAAAGCGTTACGGAACTGATTAGTAAACTAGGCTGGGAGTCTCTGGTAGATAGACGACGCACATTTCGTATAAACTTATTGGTAAACATGCGTACTCCCACTTTCACTTACGAGTGTAGTGAAATACTTCGTCAACCTATTTGGGTCGGCATGACGGGAAAGATAAAATTAGAGAAATAAGGTGCCGCACTGATTCTTATATGAATTCCTTTTTTCCTCGTACCATTAGGGATTGGAATGCACAACAAAGAGATTAGGTTTGGTGCTGAGCACCCTCTGCCACCCACAGTTTTGTGATTTGCAGAGTATATATGTAGATGTAGATATGTAGATGTAGATTTAATCATTTTTTGTCTTTTCTAAATGGAATTTAGTATGACCTTCTTAACAAAAGTTATTACTTAATAATAGTCCTCTCAAATTACATTAGCGTGATTAATTGTCACTGATAAACCAAAGTGCTCATCGTCCTGTGCACAAATGGATAAATTGAATAATTTTTCTGTTTTTACTTTTTACTTTACATGCATTCGTAGAGTATTAATTTTTAATTGGATTTATTTATTAGTTCACTGAACAAACATTACTTATAAAATATTATAAATGTGTTTATTTTGATGAATTAAAAAACTCATTTATAAATAATCGGATTTTTAATTTTTATAAAATTTTGAAAATCATGGACAAAAAAATAATTCTATTGAGTACTATATGACAGAAACAATATTACCTGTATTACTAAAAAAGTTAACATTAATACTTCCAATGTGATACCTAACAATAAGACATATAAAAATAACATTGACCCTTGAATGAGAAAGTGGTAGCAATAACGAAAGTTCGTTAATTTCCAGTGAATTGAGCGATTATTTTATTAGTGTAGGGGAGGATAATCCAATACACATTCAAAATATTTTGACAACCAATGAAACTGATGAAGACATAAAAGTTAAAATCATTTTGAATTTCACGAGCCATTTATTTACATAACTTTCAAAAAGCTTTTAAAACACTAGAAGGTATAAATGTCACAGACTGAGATAAGTATTATATTCTGTCAACTTTAAAATCAGCGGTAGAAAATTGTAAAAGAGACTGTTTCTTTGTTTAAGAAAACAAGAAATATTCCTTATAAGCCAAATTCTCCATAGAAAGTGATAATATTAAAAATAATGTTCTAGTATTCATTGATAAATTGTCAGAGAGGCCGGATGACTTTGGCGCGATGGGTGCACCAACCTGCAGCGAATTGTTACCACGACGTCCTCTGCCGTTCCGGAATTCTTCTGCCACTCCTTACCGCGTTCGGCTGTTGTTAATATAAATTTCCTGACACCACTGCGATTTAATCTACCAGTCGCAGAACTGATTGGAATGCGGGAAAGTCTTGCGGAAAAGAATTTGCGCCACGAACATTTAACTTATTTATTGGCCCCAACGTTACACAAAATATGGCCGAGGAGCGGGTCCACTTCGCTTCCAATTTTTCCCAGACATACGACAAAGTTAGTTAGGCAGCAGGGGGACCGTGCGAGAGCCGATGTGAATACTATGATGTTTCCGGGCAAAGAGAGCTCGTGAAGCGTGCCGACCGGCCTCGTAACCTAGTACTCGAGTCAGTGAAGTTCAGAAATTGCCGATTCGCGTCAGCGAATTCCGCGGTCGCAAACAACCGGCGAGTGGTCTGCAGCTCGACCTGCACCTCGCTTAACAAATTCAACTTTAAGTAACGTTAATAATTTTGAGCTCTCACACTCTTCCCCCTCCAGCTAGGCATCCCTTCCAAGATGCCTACAATTAGCTATCAGTACGCGAATGTGGACCTCACCCACTCGACGTACAAAGTCATTTCAACATAAGGAAATCTTAGTACTAATTCTTGGTGGGTTGGATGGCCAGACCTGGTAAACAAACAAGTCAATTAGAACACAATTACAAAGTTTATTATAGGATAACAAATCAATAGGGGTGTACATGGTGAGTTAGGCATGGGTTACAGCAGGTTCCAAAATGTCAGTATTCTCATGTGATTTTGGTAATGAAACCACTATCTGAGTGGCAGTAGGTACTGCACTGTGCAAACTGTATTGTGACATTCGTGACGATGGTACAAGTAAAATAGAACAAAAATAACTACAATTCCTAAAATACTGGTTACACTTGTGGTTGCAACAACCGTGCGATGTCTACTGGATGCATGTAACTGTGTCTCCATTTGCGCAAGCACCTGGTTGTATTTAATAGCATCGTTTGAAGATTGTAAGTATTTATTAATCTCATTCATGAGCAGTGTAGGGTCAGTTTGGTTCAAGATATGGAGCTTTTCACTATGATAAATACTATCCTTAAAAGAGGGTATGTGGTAGGCAGGAAACGTGAGATTAACGTGCAAATCTGCTTCTGGCATAATGGGAAGAGTAAAGTCCTCACTTACAATTTTACAATAAGTTGCATTCTCTAAAATTCCTGACCCCGAAAGGATTATCTTATCAGTACTAAAGTTGAGTGGGTCAGTTGGACATGTTACTGTTACCGCAATAGGATGAGTCATAATATAAATCCAGTTAGTTTTCAGCCTTATGAAATGCGGTTTGCTCAGACTTAAAATCTCTCGTTGGCAAGTATCAAGAAAAGTGTATGAGAAAAATATACTTGTTTCGCAGCTTGGCGTGCCCCGGTCATGTAATGGAAATGAGGGACATATTAGTATACTGGCAATTTTGCATCTACTAAGATCGTCTTTGTGCAGTAAGGCATAAGATCTGTGGTCCTGACTGATTAACAAGGTGTTGTGGACTTGCAAGCTGATATAATGATTCGTTTCATTCCATAATACAGGGAAAACATGAAGAGAATACCGTTCTAAGATAAAAGGTGATGATGCCAGGGGTATCTTAATAGAATCCTGAGGTTTTGTCCCATGAGAACCACACTAACATCAACAATTTGTAAATAATCAGGCAAGTACTCACGTGTACATGGGAAAATCGTATGAACGTTTCCATTCGGCGTTTCTGAATCATTTGTAAGTATTGCAAATAGAGGTTAGGGTTAATTAAAACATCACTAAGTTTATTATTGGCTGCCTGTGCAAGTGCAATTCTAAGTTTCATTAGTTCCATTCTTATGCTAGTAATCGTTACTGCAAGGTGCTGCAAAAGATGGTCATTATGTAATGGGGTGATTTTCCATGACTGTACCAAGGGCGATATTCTAAATAATGCAAGAAGCACTACACTGGTAACAAAGGAAAACATTTATATCAAGTTATTTACTTAAACTAAGACTATAGCACCCCCAGTTAATAGATCCCAATCATCAAAAGTTGAACTATACTTGAACAGTTGTTCCAATTAATGATAAAGGTACAATATTAATCCTACTAGTATCATTAACTTATGAGTGTCATGAGAATGCCCTCTTATTATCCCTTAAGTCTATTTCCCCTTAGAAATTAAACAATTATCTTATGCTACGATACTTAGGATAGAGTCCCAATGTTATGACGCTAGCTTGAGCAAGATGGCTGACAGCGCCGTGGGTCTTTACAGGTCAGCTTTAAGCCCACACATGCATGGAGAATAGCTGCACAGCCTGCTCCTTCCTGTGCCTGTAGAACACAATATCACGCCACCAATTGTTCTTATACTTAAGCTAACAAGTATATAATACCAGAGGGTAGCTGGTACCAATCTGGCTTGGCAGAACCAGTTAACATGATACAAAATCTTAATTTACAACTAAGAGATTTACTTAAGCTCCCTCTTTGGAAGTTCCTGGTTCACAACCCAGTGATAGCAAATCCCACATAAGATTCAGGGTTTTACTAGAATATTATTCCCACTATTTTATAGGCTCATTTTTCTCTTTCTTAAGTCATAGGGGTGATCGTTAACAGGCCCCTCATCTACTTGAATCATAGGATGACTACGAAGATTATAGTGGTCATTTGAACAGGTGGATTCAGCGTTTGTCTTTAATTTGAGTGTTTCAGTGTTGTTACTTTTAGCATCTATTGCTGGTTGTGGAGTGACTGCTGTGGTGGGGGATTGTGTCACATTTTGCTGTTGTCCAGGATATGGCTTCACACGGTTTTTATGAACTACCAGTTCCCTGCCAGGTAACTGCGATTTCAAGTTCACAGGTGACGTTTGGGCTAGTACCAGGTGTGGTCCTGACTAGTGTTGCAAACTGAAAAAAAACAAAATGTTTTTTTTCAGCTTTGTGAAAAAAAAACATGAAAAAAAACCTAGCACCCGTGTTTTTTTTCTAGATTTTGTTTTTTTTCAGAAAGCAATAAATTTGATAAATTATAGTTTTATTTAAGGAACTTCCATTTTACAAGTGTGTTTTAAGTCTTACTGAATCATATAATGTCTCACATAATGATTCATAAGTGTATCTATATAGGTAACATAATTTTATTCATCCTCTATGTCAGTACCACATTCACTAGTACCAACACTAGTTCGATCGGTGTCGGAATTTTCTGTCTCTTCTTCTGTCTCCTCTAGATCCATAACTTTAGAAATAGTTAAATTTTCTTTTACTGATTGTTCTTGTATTGTACGCAAAAGATTTTGAGATTGCAATTTTAAATTGTGAGCAAAGTACACATTGTGCATAAAGACTGCGCCGTTAGTTCTGTATTACGGTCTTTTAAGTTTGAATTTAAATCTATTATCATACAAAATAGGAGCTTTACTTCTTTTCAATTGTTTGTTTAACGGTTGCAAGGAAACGATTCATAATTAGGGACCGTGCACAAACTACGTGGCTCGGTCCAGAGGGAGGAGGGGTTAGCTGGAAGGCTACGGGGGGAGAGGGGGGGGGGGGGGGTTCCGAGCCAGGACACGTAACTTTCCTTTCGTAACATTTTTCACAGTTAAAATGAGGAACTGAACTCACAACAGCATGTGAGTATTTATTTCCCTCTGTTAATTATATCCGTATGTAATTTACAATAGTCTGACAAGAGAAAACAGTACAAAATGTCTTCTGGAATCAAAACGGAAGAAAGCTACATGCTACGTGAGCGGGGGGGGGGGGGGGGGGGGGCAAAAGCCACGTAGGGCTACGTGGGGGAGGAGGGGGGGTTCACAGGAGGCCAAAATGGAGCTATGTGGTTTATGCACGCTCCCTTACTGACAATTTAATGAGAGTTAACGAATATAACGAAAGCCCAATAAGTAATAAAAAGAGGCAAAAAACTGTGGATAAATTTTAAATTCCTAATTTTTTTAAAAGCTCTGTAGGTAATTTTGTAGGGCTGGCAGCACTATTTCAAATAGCAAGTATAATCCAAACAATGGGGAATGGGGATTCCATCTCGCGCAACCTAGTCTCTTCGGGAAATCCCCGTTCATAAAGAAAATTTCAGTCAATTTTGCCAATATTTTCGTAATTTTTTTCCTACTGAACCAGAAAAATATAGTAGATTTTAAACTAAGATAAGTACTTAGAATAAACTCTAAAACAGTCATTTTAAACGATAACTGCGTTACAAATTTGAGATTTAGTAGTTGTGAAAAAAAACATGTTCCAGAAAAAAAACATGTTTTTTTTTCAAAGTTTTTTTTCATGTTTTTTTTCAAGCCAGAAAAAAAACCGTTTTTTTACAACACTAGTCCTGACCAAATTGTTTTGAATTTGGATGATTTTCCTGGTTTATTATAAGGTTTGTTAAGCATAACTAGACTACCAACCAGTATTTCTTGGGGTTTTACCTTTTTATTGTAGTGTGAAGACTGTTGTTCGAATGCTTTCGCATTGTTCTTCTGGACCTCCTTCCAAATTCTTTTTAACCGATGCGTAAGACTTCGGACATCTGAATTAGTTGTTGTTGTTGTTGTTGTTGTTAGGGTTTTAGGGCGCGTCAACGACGGGGTCATTAGCGCCCATCTGAATTAGTAATGTCTTTGTTGAGTTCCAAGACTGTAAAGGGTGAAACCATTTCTCTGCCATATAATATTTCAAATGGGGTGTGTTTTGTGGAGGTATGCACTTTACTGTTATATGCTGATACAATGAATGGTAGAATTCGCAACCAGTTACTCTGAGCTTTGTTTAGATAGCAACTGATTGATTTAACTATGGTTTTATGTACTCGTTCACATCTCCCATTCCCCATTGCATGAATTGCTGAGGTTCTTAGTTTTTCTATACCTAACAGTTGGCACGTTTGGGTAAATAGTTCTGATAGGAAGTTACTCGCTTTGTCTGTCAATAGAGAAATCGGTACACCAAACCGTAGAATCCAATGTGTTACGAAGGCGCCTAGCCACGGTCTCGGCGGTTTGATCTGTTATTGGAACCATAACTAAGTAGCGTGAGAACGCATCAATAATAGTGAGGATGTACTTCTGGCCTGTATCGCTTCGGGGGAACGGGCCAACGATATCCAATTGAATTCTTTCAAAAGGAGCCCTGGTTTCTGGGAGTGATTGCAGTTTCTCTTTACAGCCAGTTTCTGGCATTCTTTCGTTGCAAATCGAGCAATTTTTAACAAAATTTCTGATATCATTTCTCCGAGATGGCCACCAATATTGTTTTGCAACCCTTCGATTGACACTCTTCCAACCAACATGCCCAGACAAAATAGATGCATGGAATAATTCCATAATTAACCTTCTTAAGGAGGTGGGAACTACTATGCGACAGCCCTGTTTGGTATTCCTGTATAGAACATTCTCTTTCGTGATAAATTGTTTGTTATTTCGCCATTTTTGGCACTCTTCATCTTTTGACTGTTCTACCGGTAGTTCAGACAAGGGTGGCGATTCCTGTTTTTCAACTACACCGATTTTTCGGCTTAATCCGTCAGCATTAGTGTGTTTCTTCCAGGTTTGTGGATTACATCAAACTGATATTCTGAAAGGGATAGAGCCCACCTCGTTAGCCTACTAGAGGGGTCTTTGAGCGATAACAGCCACCTTAAGGCTGCATGGTCTGTCACAATTTGGAACCTACGACCATAAAGGTAGCAACGGAAGTACTTTATACACCAGAGCGCAGAAAGCAGCTCTTTCTCCGTCGTCGAGTAATTGATTTCTGCCTTCGTTAACTGCCTTGACGCATAACAAATGGGACGTTCCAAACCGTCGACTATTTGCGAAAGGACCCCACCCAGAGCAAAACTGGAAGCGTCCGTGGATAATATAAAATTTTTGGAGAAATCGGGGTAAATTAGCAAAGGTTTTGAAGTTAAAATTTCTTTGAGTTCCTGCATGGCATGCTCACATTCCTCTGACCAAACAAATGGGGTGCCTTTTTTAAGTAAAGTGGTTAATGGTTTGGCAATCTGAGCATAATTTTGAACGAATTTCCTGTAGTAGTTGGCTAGGCCTAGAAAAGACTGTAATTCTTTCACATTATTTGGAGAGGGGAACTCTTTGACTGCTGAAACTAATCGGGGATGTGGTTTCACACCATCTTTAGAGATTAGGTGGCCCAAATACTCAATCTCTCCTAAAGCAAAATGGCATTTGTCAAAGGACAATGTGAGGTTAGCTTTGTGGAGTCTTTCAAAAACATTTTCTAAGTGTACCAGGTGCTCCTCCAAATTCTTAGAGAAGATTATCACATCATCGAGATAGACCAGTACAGAGTGAGGCTTTAGCCCTCGAAGAACCCCGTCCATTAGCCGTTGGAAGCTTGATGGCGCATTTCTCAAGCCGAAGGGGAGTTTTCGGTATTCGTAATGTCCATCAGGAACACTAAATGCCGTTTTTGGAATATCTCGTTTGGCCACGGGTACCTGGTGGTACCCAGACTTGAGATCTAGTGTTGTAAACAGTTGGCAATTGCTAAGATAGTCAACAGTTTCTGATATGTTTGGTATGGGGTAGACATCCGGAATGGTTACTTTGTTCAGTGCGCGATAATCCACGCAGAACCGAAACTTTGTTTCTCCATTATTTGAGCGTTTCGGCACCAAAACAACCGGTGATGACCACGGGGAATTTGAGTGTTGAATTATCCCATCCCTCAACTGCTGTTCTATAAAATCATTTATCAATTGTCTCTGACTATACGGCACTCGGTATGGCTTTTTGTATATGGGAAGAGCATCCCCAGTTAAAATTCTATGTTCTACAATATCAGTAGTGGATAAGGCTTGATCAGGCATAAACAATTTTTTATACTTAAGCAACAACTGTTCAAATCGGACTTGCTCCTCCACAGGCAGATGTTGTAACTTAGGCTTAAAGCTAATAGGTGGTTCCGCAGAATTAGCAAGAACATACTTAGTGTCTACTGAGCTTTCAACTTTATCATTTACGCTCACAATATCATGCTTACAGTTAAGGTCTCTTAATACCTCTATTTCGGCTAATTTAAAATGAGCAGGTATCTGTACATCAGCTGTGCCAAAATTTTCAACTACCACTGGCACATGTTTGACTCCGTCAATTATCTTTAGATTACAAATGCTTCTCTTTACATACACCCGTCTAGCATCCAACCAGTCATCCCCAGGTAATGGTTCAACAAGAATGATAGAATCTGTGGTAGCATTGAGGTTATCCATTATGGGAATATGAATAATTTTTCCAGATGATTTTGAAATTGTATGGTTGGTAAAGACCTTCGCAACTGACTTATATGCCCGTGTAGTGAACTGTGACACGTCTGTCTTAGTTCGTGAGCATGTTGGTAAGCCTTGTAACGCAAGAAGAACGGGATCACCGTCGTGATCTCCGAAACAAACTGTGCGTTTTGCTAAGTCAATGACTGCCCCATGTTTATGCAAAAAATTTAGTCCAAGAATTCCATCGTATTGCCCTCCCAGCTTTGGAACCACATAGAAGGTCACACTGAGAGATTTTGGGCCCATCGCGACAATAGTATCATGTATTCCCAATACTTGGATTTCCTTGTTGTCAACCCCTGTGATTTTGCAATCTGGCGGGTACAATTTTCCCACACCACATATGCTACGCTTCAGTAACGAGACTTCAGCACCAGTGTCCACCAAGAAATTACACATTACCCCATTTACTTGTGCTTTTATGGTCAACTCAATTTTTGCCACACTATCCGTACCCTCTACTGCAGCTACAGGTACATTTTTACACAAAATGGGCAAAATGCCGTGGCCGCATTTGCCCTCCTCTAGTTTAAACTCTCTTTATTACTGTTTTCCGAGCCTCTACAATTCTGTGAAACTTCCTGTTCACCGTTTCCCATATGGCCACTATGATCGCCGCCACACTGCGCACTCCGGCTCCCATTACATTGATTATGTGGGACCCCCCGTCCCCTATTTCCATAAAACTTACTGCTTCCCGCAGTCCGTTGACCCCTACCATACGACATAGTACCATTACTTCCAGTACCCCCGGGGTGATGTGTATTTCCACTACTACCACGATTCCTCTTAAAATTGCCACTGTCTTCTGTATTTGACCAGCAATTTTTCCTCATGTGCCCACTTTTACCACATTGATGGCAAACAATTGATTTCTTATTACTAAAAACATGCCTTATTCTAGTCTTACTTTCTGCAACTGGTTTTCTCTTTGTCTGCTCAAAAAATACTGCATATTTAATTGCATCAGCTAGTGTTTTTGGATCTTTTAGTGCAACGTACTCGCTAACATCATCATTAATGCCGTTAAGGAAACTATCAATCCCGCGCTGGTCTGCCTCAAACCTCAAAGCAATATTCTGTGACGCGTCCTTTGTTAGTGCGTAAGTTTGATTGTTAATTGCCTTTATCCGGTCAGCAAAATGTTCAATTGATTCTGATGCTCCTTGTTTCAACGTTCTTAATTTTTCCCGATAGTATCGAGCTGTATTTTTCCTTTCAAACCTTTTAACTAACTCTTCTGATAAACCTTCAAACGTTTCTGAAAGCTTACAATTCTCATCAAACATAGCAAACTTATAGGCATCTCCAGAAAGTCTGCTCCTAAGCAATTTCATTTTATGTTCGGTCTGTATATCTAAGCCCACTAAACAATCATTGAACCTTGACAGGAACTCGTGAATATCTTCAGATCCAGATCCACTGAATGATAAATTGTGTGCGAAAAAAGCATTAATAAAAGGTACATTATTGCCATCAGAATCCCTACTTCGCGCATTACGAGCCTCCAGAGCCGCGATTTTCCGATTCAACTGCTCAATTGCTGTTTGCAAATCAATTTCCATTTTAGCCAGATTGGAAGCAACTAACCTCTGTTTGCTGCTAGAAGCCGCCGGTTGATGATGACGCCGCCGTCGACGCCGCTCCGATTAGCGCGTCTGCAGTCGCCGCCTCCGGGTCGAGCCGCCACGCACTCGCCGCCTCCACGTCGAACCGCTTCCGCCAAGAACGCGCGCCGCCTCCGCGTCGAACCGCCTCCGCCACGCACGCGCGCCGCCTCCGCGTCGAACTGCAACCCGCGTAGTACAGCAAACCCGCGTCGTCCGCGACGAACAGCGACCCCGCGTTGAACGTGTCACCAAGCAAACTGCGCCCAGCTGTTCTGCCGCTCTGAGCCCGTGCTGCGTTGCCACACTTCGTTCTGCGCTGCCGGCTGACGTCTTCCGCTCCGAAGTTGACTTTAACTCGCCGCTCCGGTTCGACCCCGCTGCCCAATACGTTGTCTTGATCTTCTTCGCTGTTAAGTTCTTCTTCCCAGTTCTGATACCACTTGTCAAGGTGGCCGGATGGCTTTGGCGCGTGGGTGCACCAACCTGCAGCGAATTGTTATCTCGACGTCCTCTGCCGTTCCGGAATTCTTCTGCCGCTCCTTAACGCGTTCGGCTGTTGTTACTATAAATTTCCTGACACCACTGCGATTTAATCTACCAGTCGCAGAACTGATTGGAATGCGGGAAAGTCTTGCGGAAAAGAATTTGCGCCGCGAACATTTAACTTATTTATTGGCCCCAACGTTACACAAAATATGGCCGAGGAGCGGGTCCACTTCGCTTCCAATTTTTCCCAGACATACGACAAAGTTAGTTAGGCAGCGGGGGGACCGTGCGAGAGCCGATGTGAATACTATGATGTTTCCGGGCAAAGAGAGCTCACGAAGCGTGCCGACCGGCCTCGTAACCTCGGACTCACGTCAGCGAAGTTCGGAAATTGCCGATACGCGCCAGCGAATTCCGCGGCCTGCAGCTCGACCTGCACCTCGCTTAACAAATTCAACTTTAAGTAACGTTAATAATTTTGAGCTCTCACAAAATGTCTGGAGTATATTAATAAATGGTTAGATTTTAATTAAAGCAATTGGCTATACAAAATCCAAAAATTAAATTCAAAACATGAAGTTTCGTTTGATGACTGTGAGACAATATTAGTGGTTCTAAATTTACGAGCAAAAATGAATATCAAAGTGAACGAACTTTACTCTAAAATAACAATATTACATGAAATCTACGTAAAAGTAAGAGAAGTATTTCATGAATAATGAGCTTTTGATCGACATTAATTTAACAACTGAAAGCGATAAAGCATATGACAATTTTACTGTAGACAAAAAATTGTTAAAGATGCAAGAAGTACAAAAAATATAGCTTAAAAATTAAATAGTAAAAAACATATCTTTTGTCCTTTTCTACTCTTTCGTCAAAATTATATTTTTGAAGTGTACTATGTTTTTTATAGGTTATTCTAAAAAAATACTACCATCAACCGAAAAGTTGTTGGTAACTCTAGTGGCTAATGGTGCTAGTTCATGACTGGGAATGCTCAGTTTAGTTCGCGACCGGTAACACTCAGTTTAGTTCGCGACCGGTAATGCTCAGTATAGTTCGCGACCAGTAGCGCTTAGTTTAGTTCGCGACCGGTAGCGCTTAGTTTAGTTTGCGAACTTGGTCGCTCCCCTCTGGAATTCCAGGAAGACAGCTCGTTCACTCATTTTGCTAGCGCTACTGCACACGCTCTCTTCTTTGTTATGGTAGTTTTGGTTATCGATGGTTGTCTTTTAGTTGTTAATGGGATCAAAATGTGTTTTGTTTTCACATTTCGTGTTAAATTTCCATTTATGACTTCTGCAATAATTATTAATGTTGAACAGTTTTTTCTTTTCTTTTTATATCTGTGTTTTCAGTTAAATGTGCCCACAGGGAACTGTGTTTCCTTTTAGATAATAAACTAAAACAAAAGTCGGTCTTCAGGAAAGGATCGATCGAACGAACTAAGGAGCAAGAGATCTGGAAACTAGTTCGCGTAGTTCACCTATGTGAGCGCTCTTCTGAACTAGTTCGTTCACGAACTACACAAGACTAGTGACAACACCTTAGCTGCTATTCAGGGACTTGTTTAATTCACAAGTAACAGCGAAATCCCCAAGTTTCTCACAGTTAAGAAGTTGGGTAGCCTGCCTACTGGTGGATGATCCCAGCAACAGTGTCCCGTTCCTCATCTTTTGTACTGAACTTAAGGTCCCTACCAGACCCTCTAATCCCATTGAAATCTAAAATGGTGAAACCTTTTCATAAGTTCCTTCAACTCTTTGCATTAGTATAAAAGCATTTGCAAGCAAACAAACTTTTCCATTACTGTCATTTTCAGAAGCGGAGGGGGCTACCAACCCTCAGCCACTTCTTAGAACTGGGTGTGTTTGGATTAGCCTGTGGCACAACCACACCACAGGTATTAGAGTTGTCGATTGTTTTTTTTAATTTTTTTGATTTAGTTGTCTGAATTTTGCTCCCACGTGATAAGATCCGATGGCATGTTCCTTCATTGCATATCCACAAGGCTCATAAAACAGGGGTGTGCAGGTGCGCCTAAGGTCACATGCTAGCGTGCGATTGTCCTCAGCACCTATTCTTCCCCTCCTCAGTAGATGTCAAACAGTGATGTTGAAGGGTTTTATATATATATATATATATATAGAGAGAGAGAGAGAGAGGTTTGTTGTATCCTTGCATTCCAGCCGATCAAACCATGATCCCCATTCTCCTAGACACACAACATTCCACCATCATGCCCTACAGTGGTCACTGAAGCATGCAAGGAGTTTATGGCATGGAAAACTTGTGGCGCTCACAAGTTTCCAGCTCGGGCACCATGAGTTCGCCAAACCTATATCTGGCACTTGTGTACCAGGCTCATGCAGGCATAATTTACCAATAAAACTGAAGGAATTTAAGGTTAAAATTCGTAAATGGCAAAAGTAGATGGGTGGAAGAATTTAGCAGTCAAAGTATATAAGATGATGATAAAGAGTAATAATAAGAAAGGTGTAATTAGGTGACTAGAAAGGTTGCCACCAGAGAATATTTTCTACCAAAATTAAATTAAATCCATTCATTCATTAAAATCCTGTCCCATTACAAACGGTTTCATCAGTTTATATATAAAAAAAGGTTGCTTTTGAAAAGGCAAAAGTTCTTGTCAACTATACATAGTTAAAGGGAATGTTCAATGGATTTAGCAAGCTTTCACTTTGATATGCCAATGATTTGGTCATTTCAACTAGAAAAAGCAGTAGTTCTCTTAATTTTCCAAAAGAATGGATACTACACTATTGGCAATTGTCCATTAGCAGATACTTGAATGAAAAATTATGATAATGATACACTGGTCATAGACCAGGTCATAGGCAGGCCTCCATGAAGCCTTCACATATTATCCTGCATTTTTTTTTTTTCTTTGCCACTGCAATCTAGAAATGATTAATTGAAAGTGAGTATAACTACAGCCATCCAAACCATAACACTGAGCATGCCGCAAATATTGTGGACTGAATTTGAATACTGAGTAGATATTGTTCAGGCTTCTGAAGGTGGTCAAATTGAGAATTTATGGCATTTATTTTCAAAGTGAATGGTCAATAAAGGTTACAAGTTTTTTCATTTTCTAAATTTAGTCTTCCAAATTTGGAGAATTCTTTTGTAATCACACTGAACTAAATGAATTACTTGTAATACCAAGCCTTACACACAGTAGCAGAATACTAGGTTTTACTAATAAGACAGCAAAATACTGAATTAAACTGGAAAGCAGGAAAAAAAGAGATTATTTATGGCATTATGCCTCATGAAACATCAAGGTCATTAGAGGCAAAAAAGGACTGGAGACACAAATATAAAGGCATTCATCCTTGGCTATTTGAAGGAACCATCCTGACATTTATCTGGATTGATCTCTGGTGTACTCTAATCACTCTTGTATGAGACAGTTCATGTCTATTGCTATCACAGTTTAATGACAGTAAAAATATTATTATTATTATTATTATTATTAGCAGTTAGTAACTTGGTAGAAAAATCAAAGCCTGACTTGTTTGCAAAGTTCTCAACCACATTGCTGTCCAAACTGCTCGCGAAATAATTTCAATCAAATTTAGTACGGGTACATTAATATGTAGTGAACTCTGAGTTAAGAGCACTTTTCAATAAAATAGTATTATTATGGGAATGTTATTAATATAAATCAGAATTTAGCACACAATATAGCATGAAAAATAATTGTAAAGTCAAATAGTTAATGTTACAAGCAAATAAATAGGTTATAAAACATAGTAAATTGCAGTGTTATTTACATTCAGGAAATCACTAAATTCAATGGGATACCCTAAAGTAAAAGGGAAACCCTTAGGTGACACCCATTCACTATGTGGTAAATCATTTGACATTCTCTTCCACAGTTAAATTCTGGGGATCAAGTCACATTCCATACACTTTTTAACTGCTTTACGTCTCTCAACAGCGAGGTCTTTAGAGACGGGAAAGGATGGGGGCAAGGAATGGGAAGGAATTCGGCCATGGCCTTTTTAAGGAAGCATCCCGGCATTTGCCTGGAGTGATTTGTGAAACCATGGAAAACCCAAATCTGGATGCCCGGATGGGGATTCGAACCGCCGTCCTCCCAAATGCGAGGCCAGAACGCTATCCGTTACACCACCATGCTCGGTCATACACTTTTAGTGAATCACGGAGTAACAGTAATAATAATAATAATAATGTCTGCACACTTGCCATGATTGATCCTAATTCTATTTAGAGCATTCCATATTCTTCTTAGTAGATCAAAACAAGGTGGCATTTCAGAGATACAGTGGAGACACTTGGGTGCGCTGGTGGCAATTTCTCCCATTACCTTCTCCAATACCAAACGATATAAAACTGATTTTGAAATAGGTTTTTTTGCTGTAACAATGGGAGGCATACTAGAGGTACCAGAAAAAGAGTATTAGAAGTTGTTGGTTGGTATGGATATTTTTATATTAAATAATTAACACATGTTGTGTGGCTGAGAATTGACAAAAAGAAGATAAGGATGGTTTTTATTGTTCCAGATATCATCCACATGTTTTGTTCAGCTCATTATTAAGCCTTAGTGTATGAATGTTATTGAAGCGTACAGAGCAACAGTAATTAGCTGCAGAATAAATCAGTCCCAAAGGTGATGACTGGAGACTTGAGGCTAATAAACTCCATTTAGGGTCACACAAGTTTTGTATGAGACTGTTCTAACAAGGAGTTATGCAGCTGTGTTTATGAGGTGATTATTGTAGCTCAGAGATCCATCCAAAGTGATTCCCAAATACTTTGAATATTTATTATCATTTTGTTCTTGAAATAAATTAATAGCTCTAAGTTGAAAGTATGTGACATACATCTAGGTTGCACTGGGCTGGCTCTTCCATTACCAAAAGTAGATTCCCATTTTTATTAGACTATTTGTGAGAATGAGCAGGGTCTTCTCCATTACTTTGTGCTGCCTGGCTATTGTCGAATCATCAGCAAATCCAAATTTGAGTGATATTGTCGTTAGTATGTCAACTATGTATAGGTTGCACAACAGGGGAGCTAGTACCGTGTCTTAAGGGAACCTTTGTTTGTGTGCCTCCTTTTGTTGCTACCCATATTACCTGAAATGCTCTATTGCTTAGTCCATTTATCAAGAAGGTTCTCCGATGTTTGGCTTAGATGATGCGGAGAAACTCACAAATTAATATTTACATCCAGATCTTATCAATTCAAGACAAGACCTCAAAATAATTTTTTGCTTCTTTTGCTCAAATTTGGAAACAACACACCTGTTTGTGAAAAATGAAGCACCAAGAAGGAGAAATGTGATAATGAAATTTATTCCACAGATTGCAGACATAATACACAAATGTGTAGAATTACAGAACTGTAAACGTACTTTGACCAACATAATTCAGATGCCACATTCTGCAATTCAATTCCCCTGACATTTTGGCCTCGAATGAACATTTCTTTTGGAAAGGCGGGGGGGGGAGGGGAGGGTCTTTACGCCTTGTTAATGTTGATGTCATGAGAGGTGGGAAAGGACTGAGGATAAGGATAAGGATGGAAATGGTATTGGCTTTATAAAGGGACCATCCCGGCATTTGCCTGGAGTGATTTGGGGAAACCATGGAAAACCCAAATCTGGATGCCCGGATAGGGATTCAAAGCTGCATCCTCCCAAACACAAGGCTAGAGTGTTATTGCCTGGATATGCTGCTGGCAAACACACTGCCAAGCAGTTTGTAGGCATGTCTATAAAGTGTGAACAGTTGCGGGAAGACCAGAATGAACAAGTTGCTGACCAACCATACCCCAGACACTTTCGATTGGCACCAAGTCATGTGAACATGCAGGCCTGGGAAGCAATGGTACTAGTCATTCATTGAAGAAGTCTTGCAAATTCCTCACCACATGTTGCCGGACATTGTCCTTTTGAAAAATGGAATGTGACAGTGTCTTGGGCTCTAAAACTTCCCTGTGGAGCAGTTGCTGTTCAGATTGGTCTCAATACACAACAGGCACGATTACATGTTAAAGACGAGTTTCATGTGGCAGGTTGTACTGCACACTTTATTTTGTTTTTGTGTTTTTTACGTGTTCATCTCGCCCTTCTGCCTTCATCTGTGGTGACGGGTCATCTTTCGCTTTCCTGTCTATACTATTATAAGTCTGTGAGCAAACTGCGTGTCTCTTTATTTGAACGGAAGCCACGTTAAAACTATGACAGCAATTTGGATGGAGTTTTCAAATTTTTAGAACTAATGGTGCGAGTCAAACTCTGTGAAAATAGCTAATGACTTATATGTACCATTGGAAGAAGGAAGCAATTAAAAACCTTTATATTTGGAAAATTGTGGGCTGCCGATCACTATGCACTTCAGACATGCACTCCTTTCACAAAAATCTGACAAAACTTTGGATTCAGATTTTATTTTTTTTATTTTTGTTACTCAGTTTTCTGGACCGCAGTGCTTAAAATAAACGGAATACGCGAATTAAACGTAATAGGTATTGACTTGCATCGCAACAGATAAGTTACCATGCGAAATGCATTAGATTACTAATGTAGTAAACATATATTATCTCTGGTAGACAGTTAAACAGTTTTTCTATAGAACAATGTGTCTACGTGATTGCTGAACGCTGAATATTAATAAGCCTATACTTCTTCTTTACGTATAATTATGGACAAGAAAATAAGTTTTTCCCCCCCCTCGAAGAAAGATGTCTGAAAAACAGCTACCATAAATCCCTAGGTAACAATACATTTTTTCCCACAGTGACTTGTGTGGAACTTTCCATATTCCTATTTACTTTACTCGATTAATATATATTTAGTGGCTATAAAGCGTAAATATTCGTCAGTAGTATCGCCCAAGGAACATGTGTACAAATTTTGTCTGCTGTTCAAACCACGGCCAGTAAAATAAACTATTGTTTCTATTAAATAAGTTTTATAACCCTGATTTTGCAATGTTTATCACCAAACGTGCTTTGGTTTAACGATGACAGCAACATGGAACCAGTGAAACTAAAAATTAATTCGGCATCTTAAACCTTATGTCACACCATGTAAACAGCAATAAAACTAAATCCATTATGCCTTATGCTCTAACAAAGCGAGTCAATTGTCATTCTGGTCCAGGTTGCATTTCAACCTAACCACTTATTTCGCTAATGATTATGTTCGTATATCATAGTTTCTGTCACATTCGCATTGATACATTCGCTGTATAGTGATCGATTCTTGAAAGTTTGGAATTACTTACATGTGGCTGAAATAACCTCATTAGTTATATGGTGGCACTGAAAACGAAGGAAATTAAAAATAATTCATTACATCTGATACCGCGTAGGATTAGTTTTAGTTGGCGTAAATTTCTATTTTAAAGTATAATAACTGATCGAATCAACATATTAAAATAAAATGAATATCCAAAAAAAAAGACAATAATAATCCAGATGCTGTTATTATTAATAAAGAAAACTATTATTCTAGAACACTTCTAAGAGGACTCGTCGTGCAAACCTCCGTATCTGAATATAAAAATAAGATTTCTTTTTAGTTAAGTTAAATATACCGAAATAATATTTTTCATTATGTTCACAGATAAATCCTTGCCAAAGTTTTTGCTTAACTATATAATCCCACATACATATTTAATATAAAATGCCAGCAATAGTTTACACATACTGGTGATAATTTCAGCTGTGTTAACTGTTATATATGTATATAAATTTGTGGCATCACCTTTACCATGAATACTCCATATCAGCATTAAAAAATGTGATTTTTTTAAGTTAAATATTAAAAAAAATATTTTTTTTCGTTATGACCACAGATACACCCTCTACAAAGTTTATGCTTCTCTACACAGCTGTGACAACGTTTTGATTGTTAGATGTGATTGACGACATGAATGACATCAATAAGTACATCCTGGAAATGATTAACACCATGTCGATGAGCTGGATTGGGAGTTATTGAAGGAAAGGAGGAGGGTGAAGAGAGTACTGGGAATGTACAGGGCATGGGGTGATGGGGCTTGCTGGGATATTCCTCAAAGAATTAGGAATAGTGCACAAAATTTTCTTTTGTTGGTAAGGGTGTCGGGGATTGGAACAAATTACCAAGTGAAGTGAAGAAAAGAAAGGGAAATTAACCCACCACATACCAAAGTTGACTGCTGCAATGAGAGGGAACACTTATGCTGACAAACAACTACACAATATTTTGGCATCTGCCTTGTTCATTATAGAAAACCGGGCCATTAGGCTCGGTACGTGTGTACACAACGAACGTTACCCAATGGCCCGTTTTTCTACTAGTGAACAAGGCTGATGCCGAAATATTGTGTAGTTTTTTGTCAGCGTATGTGTTCCCTCTCATCACAGCTGTCAACTTTGGTATGTGGTGGGTTAATTTCCCTTTCTTTTATTATTTATATCGCCTAGAAGCCGCTCCCATTTTCCTTAATTTCGTCAAGTGATGAATAATTTACCATCAACGCTTAAACAATTTAAAATTAAAATTTGTAAATTGGAAAAGTAAATGGGGGAGGAATTTAACACTTCAAAAATAAAAGAAAAGTTAAAAACAATGTAAAAAGAGGTAATTAGATGACATAGGGAGTTGCCACCGGAGAATTAGCTCCATTGCAATTAAATTTTATAACAATAATAATGACTTATGTAGCTATTAACATGGTGGAAGATCAAGAAGACGAGACTAATTATCCAGCTGAATTTGTACATACCCTTGGCGCAACTGGTCTTCCTGCACATAAACTGAATTCATAAGTTGGTACACCATACATGCTCATCAGAAACATATCACCACCACAGCTGAGCAATGGAACCAGACTTATCTTGAAATCCTTGCACATTTAAGCCATTATCTTAACAGGGTGTTGACGAGAAGAGGAAGCATTCATTCCACGAATACAATTGGTATCAAACTTTCCATTCTAATTTAAGCACCTACAATTCCCAGTAACCTTATGTTTTGTCATAACAATCAACAAGTCTCAGGGCCAGACATTGGGAACCATAGGAATTGATCTTCGGACACATTACAAAAATAAAATCCTTTCTAAACAATACCTTCTTATACTTTGAACAATAATTACAACCACGAATTGGTACTGTTAATTTTTCAGGTAGCTTTTCTACTATTTAATCAATTAAATCACATTAAAATATGAATGAAACAAACTCTTGGATATCAGTATGAAAACCGAACCTAAGATAATAACTAATACAAAGGAAACTTTTCAGAAGACATTTACAAATCATGCCGCTCCACATTAATAATTGATAATAGAATAAAATCGGTAAAGAATTTTTACACATACTAAAGCTCACACGCATGAAGCAGCGGGCAAATGCTAGTCTTATCTTATTTTTAATGCCCAACGGCAGTTTCTTCGTTTCCATTATCCATAAACATTATATTTGGCTTTAGGTGAAAATTTGAAGTCTAACTTAAGCCATTTAAGTACTTTAGACCTGTGCCTGGACTAACTGGACTGACTTATGACTCACAGACTGACTGGACTGACTGATGACGACTCACAGACTGACTGGACTGACTGATGATGACTCACAGACTGACTGGACTGATTCAACTGACAGACATGCAACAGAACTTCAGCAATAGGCCCCCTTTCCAGTTTGGTACAGAACCTTAAAAACAAAGAGGGAATTTAATATAAATGCTTAAGAGATTATCGCTGCATTGCTATACTCCTCCTCCTTCTTTTCCCGGCGTTTCAACCTAGTCTTCAGTCTTCTTCAGGGGTCGTGTGCCAAATCTGCTACAGATTGTGATCTGCTGGAGACCAGTGTGGCTAGTTGTTTATTTATTTGTACTGTCGATTGTCTGATTATCCAGAGATGTTGTTTACGATGTAATATCTCTGGGTCCAGAGTTAATTATTTATCCAGCACACATTTCCAACTCTGGCTAAGACCGTAATCACCCTCTTTGTTCAAGTTGTTTGGATGTTTGAATATTTCAAAAGCCTCTCTCATTTTTCTTTGGAGATAACCTTCGGTTTTAGCTAGCACTCTTTAATTGTCCCACAATATTTCATGTTCTTCCTCCATCTGGTGTTCGGCAATAGCTGATTTCGTGGGATGCCTTAGTCGGGTGTGACTCTTATGTTCACATATCCTCACATCTATGGCTTTTTTGGTTTCGCCTATATATACCTTCCCGCAATTACAGGGTACTTCATAAATTCCACTGATTTGTAAGCAAGACCTTCGATCTTTGACCGTTCCCAGGTTTTCTTTCACTTTGTTTCCACTTCTGAATATAGGAAGAATATTAGATTTCGTTATAATTCTGCCAATTTTTTCCGAGACACCTTTCACGTATAGCAGCATGGCTTTCTGTTTCTGGTCTTCATTAAGGCAGTTTTTCTTTTGTTTAGTTGACATTGTATTTAATATCATATTAAACCCATAAGCATTATGTCTCAGTGTCCATTTAAGATGTTCTTGTTCGTTCATTAAATGTTGCTCGTCTGCGATTCTTTCTGCCATGCAGAACAGCATTTTGATCAAGACTCGTTTTTGTGATGGGTGATGACGTGATAAAGTGTGGAGGTACCTGTCTGTATGTGTTGGTTTTCTAAATACCGTGTATCCAAGCCTGCCTCCTGACTGCTTTTTCACTAAACCACCTAGGAAAGCCAGCTGACCGTTCTCTTCGCGCTCCATTGTAAACTTGATCTTTGGATGGATACTATTGATGTGATCGAAGAACTGTTTCAAATCTTCTTCTCCATGAGGCCATATCACAAAAGTATTGTCTACATATCTTAGCCAAAGTGATGGTTTCTTGGTTGCAGTCTCAATGGCTTTCTTTTCAAATTTTTCCATAAACAAATCCGCTATAATGGGCGACAGAGGACTGCTCATTGGCAATCCTTCTTGTTGTTCGCAAAACTCTTTGTTCCACTGAAAGTAGGTAGAGGTCTGAAGACCAACCTCCATTCCACAGTGAATTCTTTATCTATTATTTCCATCACGTCGTTCAGAGGTATGTTTGTGAAGAATGACATAATGTCAAACTTATTAACAAGTCGTCAGATAAATTAATCTTCTTAATTTTTTCAACAAAGTGCAATGAATTTCTTATGCAAGTCTCTGTGCATCCCACCAGCAGTTCTAATTTTTTGGCTAGGAATTTTGCTAACCCCTATGTAGTTGACTTTATGGCACTCACAATAGGTCGTAGAGGCACCTCGGCTTTGTGGATTTTAGGCAGGCTATAGAAGAGAGGGGAAACTGGAGTTCCACTTAGTATATTTCGTTTCACTGTCCATTCCACGTTCAAATAGCTAACATGTTCTTTAGTCTGTCTTATAATTTTTGTTGTGGGATCTTTATCCAGTTTTTTGTATGTGTTGTCTGCCAATAGTTGTTGGATTTTTTCTTTGTAGTCTGAAAAATCCATGATGACAGTGCAGTTTCCCTTATCAGCTGGTAGAATTATAATGTCCTGGTTTTCTCTTAACTGTCTTAGTGCAACTCTTTCTTTTCGTGTGATGTTGGATGTTGGAGGTTTAGCTTTCTTTAATATAACTGCTACGTCCTGTCTGATGCTCTCAGCCGCGAGCTTAGGTATTCCTTGGACGGCACACTCCACACCAACTATAATCTCTTCTTTACGGATAAAACGAGGTGCAATGGCAAAATTGAAGCCTTTTCTTAAAATTGAGGTTTGATGTTCGTCCAAGTGTGCTGAAGATAAATTTTCTATAACACTCTTCTGTTCCCAACATCTAGGTTATCTCCAAAGAAAAGCGAGAGAGGCTATTGAAATATTCAAACATCCAAACAACCTCAACAAAGATGGTGGTTACGGTCTTAGCCAGAGTTGGAAATGTGTGCGGGATAAATAATTAACTCTGGATCCAGAGATACTACATCATAAACAACATCTCTGGATAATCAGACAATTGATAGTACAAATAAATAAACAACTAGCCACGCCGGTCTCCAGCAGATCACAATCTGTAGCAGATTCGGCACACGACCCCTGAAGAAGACCAAAGACTAGGTTCAAACGTCGGTAAAAGAAGGAGGAGGAGTATAGCAATGCAGCGATAATCCCGTAAGCGTTTATATTAATATGACGCCTGTGAAAACAACAAAATCCTTTATAAAGAGGGAATTTGTTATGAGAGTACTTTGTATGTGACAGAGAATGTCGTGATACATCTCATCATGTAATCTAGAATCATCGAAAACAAATTGTAATAAGATGAAGGCAGGAGGTCCAGACAAACTCAGGAAAACACCAAAACCAAACACATTTTGATATTTCGGTTTGTAGCCTTAATCATGCAATAGGCGAGACATATGGCAGTGGAAAGATGTGTGTACATCAGGACCTACCATATGAATTTTATTTTCAGTGCTTAATTGCAATTTCATTGTCACCACTAACAAATTGTAAAGAAAGAGAGAGAGAGAAAACAGCCATAATTCTCAGCAATTATTGCCCTCTTTCTTATTTATAATTCAAGAAAGTATTACAATGCCAATAAAAGACTGCATATTCATAAGAAGTTCAGCTTACAATATAAAGAAATATTAAATGTATCAAAAACAAGCTACCTTCATTTCCATATTCTCAGATTCTTTCACTTGTTCAATGTTAGCAGGCACATTGTGAAATCCTTTGGTTGCTGGTATTTCATCTGCAAGCATTTCCTTCTCCTTCACATCTTCAGAGTCTTTCATATGTTCTGAATTAGCAGGCTTGTGTTGAAATTCTTCCGCTATTGGTAACTCATTTTCAGTTTCACCAAGTGGTGTTTCTGAATCTAAATTAGACATAAATGATGTGGTTATAATTTTTAACTAGATTTAATTACAATTCACTTTAATTAATTTTAACTATCAGCTTAAAAGCTACATGTAAATACAACAATAAAGTAACAATACAATACTTCTTACATTCTTCACATGATGGTGTACTTGGGACTTCATGATTTTGCACATAGCCCTGTGAAAATAAAATTCACTAATTACAGGTGCCTCCCTTCAGGTCTTAAATTGTGCTCATATTGACTATTAAGAAATTCTATCGAAATCATATGGCCTAAAGACCAGCAAATAAATAATATGATAAAAACTTCTACATAACAATTGCAATAATAAGATATAACTGTGCAAAAATATGAAAAGTCACATTTGGAATCCTAGTGATTGTTATTTTAAGAAAGGTGTAAATGAATAGTTTTAATGAGACACACAGCATATGGAGAAGGGCAAAGCTTTCTTTTTTGAAAAAACATATGCTACATATTTTAAATGTATTGGATTATTGGTTCTGGAGTGCATGAATACATGCTCTAGGGGGGGATGGGAAGAGGGAGAGGTAGCTTTTTTAGCTTCACCATCTTGTGGATGAGGGGAGGGTCATGACCATTCCCGTCCCTTGGGTGGGGTCTAGGTTGACCTCTGAAAATATTTTTAATCTCGTTGATTTTAATTAAATAAAAATAATGACGAGTGGTCAGATCTCACAAAAACATTGAACATAGGCACGATATGACTGTGGGCTGTTTATAATATTATTTTGTACCCGTTTGGTCATTGTGAATCAAATACTGTGCACATTTTTCCAAGTTTTATTTTGCCGTGTCATGCTGCCAATCCCTCCATTCATCCGCAGTTGCGTTTCTGATGTTTGGTGACATTATAGCCACACTGCTCCACCTGTGCTTCGAGCAATTCTTTAATACAGACATACTACTAAGCTGATTGATGTATTTATTTAAATACTGCCTTTTTGCTTGGTTATCAATAGGTGTTTTTGCCTGCAAGGTGAATCCAGAGAAACATGTGATGGTGGTGGAAGGTCAAAATGTAATTCATTTAGTGGTTCATTTAGAAAATTTAATTTTTTTTACAAAGAAATTAATCTATGAGATTGATAAACACCAGAAAAATTTACCTACACTAACACATATGATAATGTGTGTGCTGCTGATGCTTCTACAGCAACAATAACCCTAGATTAAGAAAAAACTGTACTCTTGTTGATGCTGTTCAGTGCATGCGAATATCGTATAAGTTGATTTCAAAATATGATCAAGACAAAAAGTTTGCTTTCTCAATCAAAATTTCCTCAGATACTGGATGGTATGTAGGAAGAACCCTGAATGATTCAACAAAAGTTGTTCAAAATGCGTTGTCTCCTCCAAATTATATTTTCCCACACTGTGTTGTTACAAAAAAAGGAAAACCAAAAAATATGCACAGAATCCACACCTTGATAAGTTTCACCGGCTTGTTTTATTGCATAAAGACTAAGACCTTTACTGCAAATATTGTGTTTTATTTTAAGTGGCATACAATCAAAATCACCTACAAAATGCAACTGTGATTTCCTTTTAGTATAAGAGACACATAGAGGTCCAACCGACAGACAAACAGAGCATGGTGGTAAATGGTTAACGTTCTGGCCTCACATTCAGGAGGACGTGGATCCGAATCCCCTGTCTGGCAATCAAGATTTTGGTTTTCAATGGTTTCCCCAAATCAGTCCACATAAATGCCAGGATGGTTCCTTCAAAAGGCCATGGCCAAATTCCCTCCCATTCCTTGCCCCCAGTCCTATCTCGCATCTAATGACCTTGATGAGGCATAAAGCTATGAACAAAAAAATGAATAGTAATTGAGCGACCAAATGTGCAATACGACAATGCAGTATTCGCTAAATCAGGCTCATAAATTTATCTGCAGAAAATGACATTATTATTAAAAGAGATTTTCCTCACTACAGAGGTTTTACTCAAACACCACAATAAAAGAAAAACTTGGAAAACAGATCTTGACTTCATCTTCTCAAAATATTTCTCCAGATATTTCGATCTTATATATCTTCCTCTTCTGCACCAAATCATTCTTTTTGTTGTTTGTACACATTGGAGCCAGGTAAATATGAGCCTTCCTCTTTTCCTCCTTCTTTAATTTGCCAGTTCCTGTACTGGTGTAATGGGCAAATTTAATGGATAACAATTAAAATGAAGGTTGAGTGAAGGCGGCAGCTGTGTAAACTGCGAGACCGGTAATGGTCGAGACAGACGCTGACAAAGGCAGATTCAGCGCTGAGCGAGTGGCATCAGGTGAACGCTTGCATTCAGGCAGCTTCGGGAACATTCGAAGCTGACGTCCGATATATGCTGAGTGGCTCTCGAGCTACGAGAGTTTTCTAGAATGTACAACGAACTTTGATCAAGGTCTGCCAAGTCAGTACACTGCTGTACTATATAAACGAGGCTTCAGAGGGCCTCGGGGCTCGGAAGTGTTATACTGATCGACGCCGCCACTATGTCCGTTTAGGAAGCCAGCTCGGTCCAGCCGGGTCCGATCTCGGTTCCGATCACGTTTCCATCTGTTCGATCGAGTGTTCCAGTAACGTGTAATTGCTCTAAGTACTGTTACCAGCACCTGGATTAGTGCTCCGTGGGATAACCTAGAGTGTGTGGAATCGGACTAATGGGAAGTAATAAACGGGTTTAAAGCATTTACGGACTTTCTCTGTCTGCTTACCAATTCGTGTCCAAGTTGCCTTTCAGGGGAAATTAGAGTCAACCCCGAAGCTAGCTGAAGAGAGGACGTTCGAGGATGCGCAGCACTCCATGCAAGTAGGTGTCAAGAAGCTACTTCGGAACAGTGCCTACCACTTGCCATTCCTGGCTAATCGACTAATCACCCCACTAATAGTCGTCACAAGCTGTGGTTACGAGGGGTCATGACAATCTGGAGTTAAGCCGGTCGCAGCTTAGTGTTGGGTGACGAACAGTCGGTTATATTTTGGTAATAGCCAATACACTGGTTTTGGTATTCCAGTCTCTTCCAGCCTTCTTACATGGCCACACCATTCCAGTGTTTTTCGTTCTATAACTTCATACATTTCATTCTTTCACTTCCATTAGCCTTATTCGGTATTCCTTACTTTTTCTTTTCTTGATATTCTTGCCAATCTTCTCCAGAAATCCATTTATAATGCTTTCAATTTCTTAATATGTTTTTGGTTGATTGTCCAGGTTTCTGATCCATATAAGACTATACTTTCCAAATGATTCAAGTATAATTCTTTTTGTTATATTCATAACATTCTTGCTCCATAGAAGTGAATTGAGCATCCTGATTACTTTCCGGCCATTAGTAATTCTTTTATTAATTTCCATATTCGATTTTCCTTCTATTTCTAAAGTAGAACCCAAATAGCAAAAATTATTTACCTTTTAATTTTTATTCCATCAATGTACAATTCATCCAGATCATTAGTAAGATATTCCGTTTTTTGATAGTTAATTTTAAGCCCCTTTTTTATATTCTTTTGACAGTTGATTACATATGTAATTTGCATCCTCACCATCTTGTGCTATGGTGACATGATCATCAGCAAATAGTAAATGATGTAGATATTTTCCACCTATTATTTCTAAACACATAGAAATACTAACTGTAGAAACAAAATCTTATACAGTGACATCTAGATATAAACCAAACAAACAGCGAATTCAGTTTCTCTGAATCAACAAACTTTCAGTCACAGTCTGCAAAATTGGTCGTCGGTGAATTTAATTGTCACAGTTCAGTCTGTGGTTTAATAGAAACAGATAAAAATGGTGAGAATGATGAAGCCTGTGCCAACTATATGGGCCTGCAACTGATTCCTGACTTCCCCTATTTGTTCAATAGCGGCACATGGAATCGCGAGTACAACACGGGCAACATTTTTTGTAAATGTGCACACTGCGCACCAAACTAGGAAGGCTATGACAGCCTCTCCCAAGAACTCAGCACAAAGCCATAATCTGCTCAGTAGAAGCAGCTATTAAAGTATAGACTGCCCAGTTTGGAAAGTGATTTAACTTTAAGACTACTCAGTGGGAAAAGATCACTGAAGAACTTGATAAGGAATTGCAGAAACTAGATGCATCATCAGAGAAATATGATAAATTTGTTGAATTAGTTAAGACCATCTCATGCAAACAAATCCCTAGGCTGTAAAACAATGTACATACCCGATCTAAATGAAAACTCCAAAGTACTACTGGAGCTTTATCAACAGCTCTTTGCTGAAGAAACAACTAAAGCTGGCAAAGAACTTTTACAGGCTATATCAACATCATGAACAGCAATGTGGTGTAACCTTATTTCAACAATAGATATGAAATAAAGTAATCGCAAGGCCTGGAAGCTATTAAAAAATGATGATCCTTTAATCATCCCCCAATATCCCCTAAAACCTGACCAAAGAACATATGAACTGTTACATAATGGCAGAACCAGTAAGAAGTGTGAAAATAAAAAGCTCCAGAAACATACTAAAGAGGAATACCACCCTGCAACTCCCTACGCTTCGGGGTAACTAGATGACTCCACCCACTCAATAAAGAACATTATAGCTTCTGGACTAGATGAACTGCACTCCGAACAAGTAAAGATGGTTGGACGTACAGTGCTTACTGAAGCTGATGAACACTTGCATCCTAAAAATGCATATCCCAAAGTTCTGGCAGAAAACAAAGATCATTGCCATACCAAAGCCTGCGAAGGACTTAACAGAACCAAAACATTTTCGACCTATTTCCCTCCTATGCCTGCTTAAGGGAGTACTTCTCAATCGCATCTCAGAACATGCAGTTCAATTCATCATAGGCCAAGTCAGCTTTTCAGCAGGCAGGTCAAGCTGCAGACAAATGCTGAGCCTCATGCAGCATGAGCAAGAACAGATTACAGGAACAATATTTATGGATCTAACACCCACTTATGACACGATCAACCAAAAGAAGCCAACACGGAAAATACAAAGACCTGCCTGACTATTATAACATGGACCACCTAAAGCCCAAACCGGCAAAAACCCAGGTCTGTGCTTTCCATTTGCAGAACAGAGAACCTAGAAGGGAAACTCAGCATTACCTGGAGTGGTCAACACATATCCGATTGTACAAGCTCGAGACTGTACTCTCACCTTACCTTCAAAGATCATTGAGAGGACACAAAATTGAAAGCGAGTGCTCGGAATCACATCATTCAGAAACTAAAAAATATCAGATGGGGAGCACAACCAGTAATCCTCTGCACATCTGGTCTGTCACTATGTTTCTCAGTCGTGGAATATGCAGCATCAGTTTGGTGAAACTCTTCCCATACGAAAAAAGTAAATGTAGCCCTAAACGAGACAGATCTCATCATAAAAGACTGCATCTGCCCTACTTCCATAAACCAAATCCACCATCTTGCATGCATAGCCCTCCCCACCCCCCCCAAGACATCAGGACGACAGCTGCAGAAACTGAAAGGTGAAAACAAAAGGCAGACCCCAGGCATTGAACGTTTGGATGTGTTTTCCAACCCTTGAGGCTTATATCAAGAAACAACATCCTGAATACAATAACACTGACCTCATTACCATCTAAAAACGCTGAGCAAAACTTTGGCGAAATCTGGCACCGAAATAAAATGTTAAAATTAAATGAAGAAACCTGCACCATGCTGAAATATTCCATACAAGATCCGGAAAACCCTCAAAAGACTCAGAAGTGGTGTATCTTGATGGGGAAAAAAAACCTGAAAAATTTGGCTACATCTGAGAGGAATAGTTCTCTGAATGTGGAGAAGTGCATTATCCACAACACTTGGCCATCTGCAACAAGCCTTGTACACTCAACAACCTATTCGCTGCAAATGATAAGGTCGTACAGGCTGCTGTTTGCTGGGGTTCTTGCGGGGTATAACTGGCTGCCAGTCCTGGTTATGCGATAGAACTGTTCAATTTATTTCTGTAATTGCCTTATTATGTATTAAATTTATTTCCTTACATTGCATTAAGCAGTGTCTTGGACACAAGTAAATAAATAAATAAATCTCTAAAATGATTCTTCAAAGAACCATAAAATACTTTTGATATTTGCTTGGTGAAAACGGTTTGTTGCTATCTCACCAACGAAATCAATACCATGTAATAGCTATTGGAGCTGGAATAACTTTCTAATGACTTTCCATAAACCTGACCTTGATATTTGTAACCAAATTTTAATCATCAAAGAATGACACAAGTTGATGAAAATAAGGAAACACTTAAACCCAATTGTCAAAACAATAATTTTTTGAGGTAATTAAAATACGAGGGCCGTTCAGAAAGTAACCTCCGATCGGTCACAGTGCGGGTGGTGGGGGTAGTCGCGATGCCATCTGTGCTTTCACGCACTCAGCAGGTCAGTCGGCATCAAGCCGTGGTCGAGTGAATGTCGTACCTGCACTAGTTTAGTTTTTGTGGCAGTTTGAAATGTGTGCTGCAATAGAAAACCCCGCCAAATGTGAAGTGCGTGCTGTCATAAGGTTTTTTACAGCCAAAGGATATTCCGCAGCAGCTATTCATCGTGAGCTTTGTGCCGTGTACGGACCAAGAGTTATGAGTGAAGGAGTTGTCCATGAATGGGTACGTTTATTTAAAAGTGGACGAGAAAACGTTCATGATGAAGAGAGGAGTGGTAGACCATCATTGGTGACTGACGAACTCGTTCAGACAGTTGATGCAAACGTTCGTAAAAATCGACGTTTCACAATGTCGGAGTTGTCTACTGTTTTTCCGCAGATTTCTAAGACTCTCTTGTACCAGATAGTGACAGCAAGATTGGGTTACCGTAAGTTCTGTGCACGATGGGTGCCAAAAATTCTTACCGACCACCACAAAACTCAAAGAATGGCCTCTGCATTAGACTTTCTGTCATGTTATGAGGACGAAGGAGAACCATTGTTAAACAGAATCGTGACCGGTGACGAAACCTGGATTAAGTACGTGAACCCTGAGACAAAAGAACAATCAAAGATGTGGGCACATTCAAATTCGCCTACCAAACCAAGAAAAGCCTTGCAAGATTTTTCTGCCAGAAAACTAATGGCAACGGTGTTTTGGGATGCCAAAGGGGTGTTGTTGGTTGAATTCATGGAACATGGGACGGCCATTAATCAAGACGTGTACTGTGAAACACTAAAAAACTTACGACGGGCTATACAGAACAAACGCTGTGGTATGCTGACTTCCGGTATCGTTTTTTTTGCACGATAACGCCCGTCCTCACTCTACTCGCAGAACAACGGCCCTTCTTGAGTCCTTCAAGTGGGATGTTATCAACCATCCACCTTACATCCCAGATCTGGCGCCAAGCAATTATCACCTCTTCATGCATATGAAGAATATGGCTCGGGTCCCAGCGGTTTGATGACAACGAAGAGCTCAAAGGTGCGGTCACAGGCTGGCTCCAGGCACAAGCAGGTGATTTTTATGCAGAAGGAATTTCAAAGCTTGTGAAGAGATACGATAAGTGCTTAAATCGCTATGGAGACTATGTAGAAAAATAGTGCAAAGATGTAGTTGTAAGATGTATATATTAAAATATTTTTATTTAACTTGGTGTATTTTTTTAAATCAACCGGAGGTTACTTTCTGAACGGCCCTCGTATATAGTTACGTGGCTATTTGCAACGATTGCAAATTTTTGTATTAAGAAGCATGTAATGACAGCTTGGTCACTGATGAAGGAAATTTTAGAGTACTTTTAAAATTCCATAAAGAATCTGGTGACACAGCATTTCAGCATTATTTAGAGACTTCTAAATCTAATGCAACATACAACAGCAGAACTATTCAAAATGAGATAATTGATGTTTGCAAGGAAATAATTCAGGAAAGTATTTTACAGAATGTGAAGGTTGGTAAATAATTTTCAATTTTATTTGATGAAGCAAGATACATATCACATACCTCAGAGCTGTTCTTTCATTTAGATATCTTCATAATGGTAGTATAAAAGAAGATTTTGTGACTTTCTGTGATGCATATGATATGCTTAGATGTGATGGTAATGACACAGGTGATATGGAGTATCGGTTGACAGGTGTAGCACTAGCGAAAGTAGTTGAAATCCTCCGTCTGAAATTTGATATAGATAAAACTTTATGTGTAGGTGTTGGGACCAACACCTGCGCAGTTAATGTTTCATATACAAAGGATGCCGTAAAAGAATTGTAAAAAAAAAAAGTAGATACCAAACATCATCTATGCAGCAATCATATTTTTAATAACTAAATCATCGAAAGTCATTGTTTGGTGTAATAACTCATGCACAATGAGAAAACTTTTAGCATTTGCCAATGTATCCACTAAGAGGCATCAATTTTTTTTAAAAGAACTTTGAGTTACACTTCTGAGACGCACTGAATTGAGAGGTATGATGGCTATCTACAATTTCAAGGAGGCCACTCTGTAAAAGTTTGTAGGCTCTGGAAATATTTTTACCTGAAAAGACAACGAAACAGCTAATGACGTGCATTGCTTACAGTAAATATTGTGCAGTTTGGACTTTATATCATCTATGTTCTTGAGTGATGTTTTAGGTAGGTACCTAAATATTTTGTGTATTATGCATGAAGATAAAAATTTAATAGCTTATTTCATCAATAACTTTTAAGGCTTCGTGTATTTCAACAAAGGCAAATTAAATTAACATTTATTGAGACCCAAATTATAGTTTAAATATAACTCATTTCATTTTTCAGATCCAAATGTAGCCTTTGTAGCCTTAAGCAGTGTATTACAAATGAGCTCAATTGATTTAAAAAGGGCTACAGATGCTAAAAATGATAAAATGAGTGTCCTGTGATGAAAAAGGGAACAGGCGGACACAGTTTTCAGACAACTTTTTGAAGAGGCAAAAACATTAGCCAAGAAACTTGACATAGAAATTAAATGCCCCAGAATAGTGCAGAGACAAATACGTAGAGCCATAACCAACCTGCTCAGTCAGCTGAAGAGTATTTCTGTGGGGCCATATTCGTCCCACTTGTAGATACTGCAATAACGACTTACAAGATCATCTCTCTCTTAAAATACTTAATTTATTTGAAAAGGGCCTTTTTTTTACGAAAGGCAATTGCACCTATACTAATGAAGACACTGAAACTATTAAACAACTCGCATTCAATTATAAGCAGCTGAGAGACAACACTCCAGTACCAGTCATTATAAACGAATAGTTAAATGGCAATGGAATCACAATATTCAGTTGTCGATTTCAAATCTAACAGAAAATTGTGATGCTAAAAACTATCCCAATGTAAAAAAGTTTTTTAATATTCCAACAGTTAGCATAGTGATGGTAGCGTGGTCTTTTTTCTACTATCAGGAAGCTCAAAACTTGACTTCAATTTGATCAACGGGAGAAGACTGCCTAAATGGACTGGCACTTCTTCATGTTCACAAAAACGTACTCATTCAAGTGGAGGAAGGCATAACACAATCACGAGTAGGCAAAAATTTGATTAAAAATATTTTGATGTAATACAATAAAATGCTTTTTTATATATATATATATATATTATACTATTGTAATTTTGAAGCCTGTATTAGCTGGATCTCGACTATATGACCCCTCTCTGAGTCAAAGGCGAGATCCCCACCTCTTAAGAGTTGAATCTTTGTTCTATCATCATGTAGTAATGAGTTTCCTCTCAGATGTCGTTGTCAGTTGGAATAATAAAATTGAGATGGAAAAAGGAGAGGAGGCAAGGGAACCTTTTCCTTTTATGTAAGAGGCCAACAGATCTGATGTTGTTGAGGCAATATTTAGTGTTTTGCATAATGATATGCATAATGATAGTTTGACATGTGAAGATCAAAATAAGAGTTGATAATTACTGTGTTATCGATTTATAAAAATAATCAGCCTTCAACAGGTAATTCACGAATAAAAAGTGTAAATAAATGTTCTTCAATGGTTCATAGCCGAATTACTGAATTTGTTTGGCCCAAAACATGAGGAACACCAAGGGGAACAATAAACAACAACTAACCTACTCCTTACACAGTGGGTGGAAAATGGTGGCTCACCAGTCTCAGCACAAATGCTGGGTATCAGGCTAGTGCGGTAGGCACTTGTGGCAAGCCAAATTCCTGCATGGTGGACACTATCCAAAATATGGAGATAAATGTCCCGTGTCAAACCGTATACAATGCAACCATACTCCAACCATGACTGTGCAAAGGCTCTATACAATTGTAGCATGCAGGAGCAGTCAGCCCTCCATGACCTACCACACAGACATTTTAAATTATTTAGCGCTTTTAACACTCTGGTTTTAACATTTTTAAGATGTGGAATCCAAGTAAGCCTACTGTCTAAAATGATATCCAGAAACCAAACAGTTACTTACAGTTACAGTAACTTAAAACGGTGTTCCTCAAGGTAAGATGAGGTTCTGCTACAAGACTTCTATTTCGGCTAAAGAGTACACACCAGGTTTTCTCAGCAGAGTAATGAAAGCCAGTGTGTACTGATCATTCATATAGCCTGTTTAGCACAAGTTGCAGCTGACACTCTGCGACTCTCAGGCTAGATGATGTACCAAAAATTAAAAAGCCGTCAATATATAAGGAGAACCAGATTGGTATACTACAACAGCTGAAATGCTGTTAATCGCAATAGTGAAAATGGTCATGCTTAAAACTGACCCTTGAGGAACACCGTTTTCCTAAAAAAAAAAAAATCACACACTTCTCCACTGACCCTGTACCGGAAGGAATGTCACAACAAAAATGATTTTTAAAAAATGGGGCAGATTCTCCTGAAACCCACATCATACAACTGTTTTAAAATAGTATGCAACCAGCTTTTTTGATGTCAAAAAATATACCCACTAGATGATTGTTTTGAATGAAAGCGTTCTGTATTGCCGCTTGCAGTAGGATCAGGTTATCTGTGGTGGAACAGAAGTTCCTAAATCCATACCGAAAGTGGGTCAGGAGATTACTCCAGCTACCAGATGAGGCATTGGTTGATCATCTGCTTTAGTGTCTTCCTGACACATCTCAAGGCGATGCTACAATTGCTACCAGGCAACAGCTGGTCTTTTCCAGGTTTCAAAATAGGGACCACTGTTGCTTCCAGAAGTAGGGGAAGTGTCTACAGTCCAAACATTGTTAAAAATAGTCAGGACGTATTCTTTAGTTGTTCCACCTAGGGATAGGCATTCTGCATAGCGCTACAGAGCTGCTAGGCATGGAAGTATCAGCCACCCGGTAAATCACTTCTGTGTTTCAGCCTCTCCTCAATGTTCTCACATTGCTGGAGAGTGACTGGATGGTGGAAGAGCTGCCAATCGGCTCTGCTGATATTCCATTTTCATTTTGTATTTCTTGCACCACGTTCGAACTTTATGTGGAACCATATTGGGAAGTGATCACTTCTGTGGAGGTTGCGATCCACCTCCAAAACCACAGAGTCCGCATTTGAAGGAGAGAACAAAGTAAGGTTAATGGCAGAGGACATAGCGGAAGCAGTAGTGAAATGTGTCATTTGGCCGGTATTAAGAATTCTCTCGCACTAATAACCTACAAATTTCCCAACCTCTGGGGCAATTGGTCGTCGAATCCCACAACACACTGTGTGCAATAAAGTCTCCAAAGAGGAGAAAACGCCAAGAAATTTGCTGCAATATATCCGCCAGTTGATTGAAATCAACTGTTGACCCAAGTGGTATATTTAAGGATCATACAGACAGTTGTACCGGTCCGTGAATTCTAAAAGCTACTGCTTGCAGGGAAGAGGTGAGAGCAACAGATTCCAAGTGGACAGTGTTCCATAGAAACACAGCCACTCCCCCCTTCGCTCAATCACCCTCGGTATCGTCTTTTCGATACATGTCATATCCTCTTAGCACAGGGTGGTGTGATGGTCTCAAATGTGCCTCTTGGAGACAGACATAAAGGATTAGACCATACAAAAAGGTATAACTCCTCTTCGTGAGTCATAAAACCGTTAATGTTCCAATGAAGTATGGGAGCCATCCTACCTGTATAATTCACCTGCTTTGGTTCGGGTGGGTCTTCGCTCACTTCTTGGTGAGAAACGGGACCAGATTTGTCCACCACATTTTAGTTTCCTCTGGCTCTGAAGATGAAACAGACATCTCCATCACTGCCAGGTAGTCTGGGAGGAGATGAAAAGGGAAACTTCACAAACTGAATCAGGGCCATCTGCTTAAACTTTGGATCATCTGCTAACCTCCATTAGCAGGCGGTGTTGCTACCGCTGAACTTGATTGGATTGGACATGTGGTTACCTTCAATGGTACTGTTGGTGGAGCCTTTGTGACTGCTGCTGGTGTGGTCGAGGTCACTGACTTATTGCTACCGACATCCGCAATCTTAGATGTTACGACCTTAAGGGCTTTTGCACCACATTTGCACTGACATGAGCACATTGTGCTTGTGCTCATGTCCACAATTAACATCTGGACAGCAACACTCTCTTTTCTGATGGGAGTTGAAGCCATCTTAGCAAAACTATTTGTGAAGACGGGAGCGGGTAGCATCTCAACCTTCTTCGTTTCGCCTTATGGTAAATACTCTTTGGTTTTCAACTCCTGTATCTTACGCTTTTCAAGATACACTTGACACTCCCTGCTCCAGGCAGGGTGCAACGAGGAGCAGTTATGGTGTCATGTGTCCGAACCTCTGGCACTGGAAATAGTGCATAGGGTCTGTAATATACCGGCGAACGTTCAGGTTTAGATATCAAGCTTTTATGTTTTCAGGCAACACTTGAGTGTGAAACATCAGGACAAAGATGGCAGTCTTTTCTATACTGCCATTCACCCTACGTGTAATCTGATGCACCTTGATCAGTTTCTGGTCTTCCCACTCCTTAACAAGTTCCTCTGCCCATAAATCCATGATATCATGGCAGGTGATTACGCTTTTACTGCAGTTAAGGGACTTGTGGAGTTCACAAGTAACGGGGAATTCACCGAGCTTCTCGCAGTTAAGGAGTTGTGAAGCCTGCATACTGGTGGATGTTTCCAGCAGAAGTGTCCCATTCCTCAGTTTATTCGCCGAATTCAGGGTTCCCACTAGACCTTATAGTCCCTTTGAGATGTAAAATGACGAAACATTCACAAAATTTCCCTCCATTCTTTGCATGATAGTAAAAGTGTTTGCTAGTGAACAAACTTTTCCATTATTGTTATATTCAGAAGCAGGAGTGCTCTCAACCCTTACCTGCTTCTTCAAATTATTGGGTGTTTGTATTTACCTGTGTATCACCCATACTGCAGGGGTTATAGTTTTTGTGTGGTTGGGAAGGAGTAAAGTTCTGGTGGCACGTACCTCCATTGCGTTTCCACCAGGCTAATACAACAGAGGTGTGAAGTTGCCCCTGAGGTCACACGCTAGTGAGTGATTGTCCTCATAACTCATTCACCTCCTCAGCACATGTCAAACCTTGAGAGAGGTTTTTTTTATCCTCGCAATCTGGATGATGAAGCCAAAATCCCCATTCTCGGAGACACACAATGAACCATTGTCACGCCCCATGGTGGTGGTTGAAGCATGGAAGCAGTTTACGGTGTGGAAAGTTGCAGAATTCACAAGTTTTCAGCTCAGGCACTGAGAGTTCCCCAACCCCATACCTGCCACTTGGCGTAGCCAGCCCCTGAGGGCTCTTTGCTTCGAGCTACACAGTTAGCCAGAGGTCATCATTTGCCAATATCTAACACAGGTGGTGCTTAATTGCCTGCAACTATTCACCATGACTACTGACCATAACTACACATGCAGTTCCAGAGTGGACCCACTACACTGTCTGCACATAATTTGATGCAGTGTTAGCATTTCAAAGCTGAGATCTTGCAATGGAAAATAGCCATTGTTTCATGCCACTTCTGAATACTCCCCCCTATAAACGGTAAAGAACTTAGTTTATGCCACAGTTTTAACCAGTACTCGTTTTTTTCCAAATGCTAAGAAAAGCCTATTTTGTGCTTTCCACTAAGCTGCACAAATAAGAATTTCTACAATTTTTGTTTGTAATGAGTAATGTCAAGCACATATATTTCTTCACATTAATGTCAATTTCATCATATTAAAAAATAAGACACATTCATTTCAATGTGTTTCAAGGAAAATAAAGATGTTAATGTTCGTTTGTAAATTCATGAGTTTTTCAATTTCTTGTATGATAACACATCCGCGTGGAAGAGTGTTGCAATATAAGATTTTCTTGAGAGGTCTGGATGCTCAGTGGTTAGGGCGTACAACTGGAGATGGGAAAATTCTTAGCTTGAATCCCAGTCTCAGCGAGGATTTTCACATGTTCTTAGTGCGACCTTCACCTCTGGCTCAGGTTGTTGTGTGATGTGAAGTACGCCAGAATGCTCACGTGGTTCTGATTCGACGGTGAACTTTTGGTCCCCTATGCCCTGTAGGAGTACTGCGATCTTGTAACTCGTCGATGCGCTGTAACATCTCTCATCTTGTCCTCGTGGCACACAGTGGGGTTGGATCATTACCTTGCAGGTTACTTTGGGCAGGGCCGGCTCCAGGATTTTGGGGTCCAGGGTAAGCAGTTGGGGGCCCTTGGCGAATACATGAGTTAGGGCCCTTCCTCAGACCAAATGGACGACCCTTTTATTAGCTCTACAACTTGTCGAGTGGGGGGCCCCTACAGCCGGTGATCGGGCCCCCCCCCCTTCAGCCTGACGGGCCTGGGTACATCTGATCCTTGCTTTGCAACAATTCTATTGGTTCCAAAAGAAGTCATATGGAAGCAGGAATTATAATTTCTGATAAGATTAAAAAATCGCCTCGATTCATCTGTGTTGTTAGAAAACAACTGTTTCAATGCTTCCATACTTAGCATGCTGATGTCGCCTGGCTTGCGATTGTTCCAAAGTTGCAGTAATTCGTGGTGATGCCAAATATACGGCGTTCTGTCGTCGTCGATTTTTCGTTTGCTCCGGTGTTTCAGTAGCTCTTGATGGATGGGTTGTTCATCTCGCTGCAATGTCAAATATACGGTGTGTTGTTGTCTTCACCTTTTCGTTTGCTTCGGTGTTTCAGCAGCTCTTGAGATCGATTGCCGTTCGGCTTGCTCTTTGCACTGAGCTCACGTTTTTCCTGGTGTCTCTGAAGACAGTCCCGACACCAAGTGTTCAGTTTGTTGTCATCGCCCAACTTGCGACTGCTCCGGCAATTCATCAGCAGCAGAAGCACCAAGACATACCATTCTCTCCTGGGTTTTGGCTATTTTCATAACCCTAGTTTCCTAACAATTCTTTGAAAGATTTGCCTTTCGTTTAACCGCATCTCTTAAAATTACTAATTTCAAGTCTTGCGAATAAAAATGAATATAGATTTAATTAATGGAAACTCAAAACATTAGCAATAAATTGATGGAATCGACTAAATATATATATATATATATATATATATATATAAAATACTAACATTCAAACATCAAATAAATATCTAAGTGGCCCACGTACGTTCATTTCCTTTAAAAAATTGCGAAACTAAAAATGAATATTTTTATTTGCACTGACAATTACCGATTTAAAAGAGTTTATTGATTTTGTTTTGAGGATATATTGATTCCATCAATTAATTCTGCTTTTAAATAGAAATGTTTGCATTATAGTAGTAATTGATTCTTTTATTCATAATGATCTGTTAATGTTGGTTTCTCTATCTGTGGAAACAGTTGAATACCTTTAGACCTATTTACTATAGTTCGTTTGTTTCAAACCATTAATTCTGCACTAAAATATGTTCCAATGTTATAGTAGTAATTAATTGTTTCTTCATAATTGTTTTCTCACTCTGCAAACAGAATTGAATGACTACTGGCGAATTACCACTCTGCTTGTCTCCCACTCGACTACCTGAATAAAACACTGATAAATTTCAAAAATTTACTTCGGGCAATGCCGCGTGGTGCTGCTAAATCATTCAAGCTTACTATAGATCTTTTGATTCAATATCGGTAGAAAGCGATACATGATATCACTAAAATGGCGCTCAAGAAAGAAGCTTAAACAACTAATAATGTTTCAGTTCTCATTCTGGCCCAGTCTGCATTTTAAAATTACCACAAGAAAATCAAAGCTTCTTTCATTCGCACATTAATACATTCACTAAACTGCATGTTAGTGACGTCATGAATAGCGAAATAAACTTGACTTATTATTTCAGATAGCGATACTAAATGAACCCAAATAATGACGCTGGCAATGTGTCGCTCGTAAAAACACAGTAAATTAAATACTGAATACATTCCAGTAGTCTCTACTATTTGTACAAAAATGTTGAACAAAAAATAAAAGTGTCAGTTAAGTTTAAATTTTGGCAAAAATAATTTGAAATACAGAGACTGTGTATAGTAACAAAAAAGCAAACAGGGCATAAATTATACCGAGATAGAATGGAATCTTTTACATTTTTATAAATACGACATTTCTGGAATGACCATTTTGCACTTTTATGAACCGACTTTCATACTGGTATACTCATAGCATTTTACGTAAAAAAGTAAAAAAAAAAAAAAAAAAGCTTTGATTTGTCACATTTATTATGACGCATACATTACGAATTATGGTGTAATATTTGATATGTCAAACTATTTTATGTACGCAAATGAAAACAACTCTTTGAGAACTTAACAACAGTACCTACCTTTTTTTTTAATTTAAGGTTAAGTACAGATTTATATTTCCTGCTTCCAAATTATTATTTGTCAAGTGCGTCAGTTTTATGGCTTTTAAACTAAAAACAAACTTGCATATGTAAGAAGGTTTTTGCTTTTATTTCTGAAAAGTAATGTTTGCGATTTACGTAAAAAGCAAAGAGTAAACGTGGCACACATATCTACAAAGTAGGAAACTCTTTGTTGCTTGCGAATTGATATTAATGGCAATTTCTAAAAGAACTATGCGTTTTTGTGGGATAAAATCTATCCCATGTCACTTCGCACACAGTTAACTGACTTCATGCCAAATTTCATTTAAATATGTTGAGTTATTAAGGCATGATTGATTCCAGAAGTACATCCAAACACACATCCAAACTTTCTCATTTTATCATTAATAGATGTATAGATTATCCACCTTTCATTATGTATTACTATTTTATAGGCAAAAATATTAAGTTGCATTTGATTGAACTCACTGGTTCTAAAATATCACATTCATTAATATACTTAGCAGTCATATTTCATGCTGAGGTATTAAATATCATTTCCGAAAGAATTTTAATAATCTCACCAGCAAAAGAACCTTCATAGGCAACAAAAATGTAGGGTCTGATTAAACTAACTTATTACTGACTTTATGGTAAAACTGTTATCTTTATTTTCTTAGATGCTTTTAGCATTGCTTATATGAATTTGAGTAGAAGTACCATGGATGGATAATGTCAGAAATTAAAGTGTAATATGTCACTGAATATATGTAATTTCAGTAGCTATTGTACCATGAACAAGTAACTTATCTTCAGTTTCTATCATATTTTGATATATACATGTATGCAGTATTTATTTATTTACTTTTTTTTGTTCATTCAGCACTGCACGAGTCGTCATACTCGTGAAATCACTGTAAATTCAAAGTTATACAGTCACTATGATTGGTTACCAATAAATTTTATTTAAAACTAGCTGGTACCCAGGACTTCGTTCGTGATTGTAAAGAATTCATATTGACAGCTATAGACATCTAACCACCATAGTGCACGATGGGAGACTCGATACTATTACCACACACAAATACCAGTCTTCTGCGCTATGTAGTTCCGGCAGCAAAGTAAAATTTACGGATACACACAAGTCTTTGGATGAAATACGAAAATATTCATGATCGACCAATTTCAAACACCATATCTCACACACTCCCACAGTTACCGAATTTCGGCCAACGTTGTGATCGATGGGAGACTCTGTGTTACTACCACACACAAACGCCAGTGATCTGCGATTGATAGTTTTCAGTTAAAAGTGATAGACCGTGACACATGCGTCTTTGGCAGAAATATGAAATTGCTGCAGGTCGACCATTTTCATCCCCCATATCTTCCACACCCCCACAGCTACAGACATCTAACAACCATAGTGCACGACAACAGACGCGATTCTACTACCACACATAAACACCAATGCTCTATGCTATGTAGTCGTGGCAGAAAAGTGAAATCTGCGGAGACACATGCCTTTCGTCGAAATACGAAAATATCCTTGGTCGGCCAGTTACAACCACTATATCTACCACAGTTTCTGAAATTCGGCCGCTGTTGTGATCGAAAGGTGACTCTGTGCTACTACTACACACAAACTGCCAGTTATCTGTGATCTATAGTTTTCGCTGAAAAGTGATACACCATGACACTTTTGTCTTTGGCAGAAGTTATGAAATTGCCACATGGTCGACCACTTTCAACCCCCATTTCTCCCACACCCCCATAGCTACCGACATCTAACAACCATAGTGCACTACATGAGATACGATTCTACTACCAAACACAAACACCAATGCTCTATGCTATGTAGTTGTGGCAGAAAAGTGACATATGCGGAGACAGTCGAAATACGAAAATATCCTTGGTCGGCCACTTACAACCACCATATCTACCACAGTACCACAGTTTCTGAAATTCGGCCGCTGTTGTGATCGAAAGGTGACTCTGTGCTACTACTACACACAAACGCCAGTTATCTGTGATCTATAGTTTTCGCTGAAAAGTGATACACCATGACACTTTTGTCTTTGGCAGAAGTATGAAATTGCCACAGGTCGACCACTTTCAACCCCCATATCTCCCACACCCCCATAGCTACCGACATCTAACAACCATAGTGCACGACAGGAAAGACGATTCTACTAACCACACACAAACACCAAGGTCTATGTTATGTAGTTGTGGCAGGAAAGAGAAGTATACGGAGATACGAATTTTTGGTCGAAATTTGAAAACTCCCTGCACTGACCAACTTTAATCATTATATCTCCCACATCCCTACAGCTATCGGCATTCAGCCAACGTTGTGCACGACAGGAAACTCCATGCTACTTCCACCCACAAACATCGGTGATCTGTGCTAGGTAGTGGTGGCTGAAAAGTGAAGTATAGGAAAAAACGCGTCTATTTTTAGATATATATAAGATTTTTGTAAGTTTCTTTTACATACATTTGCAATTGATTTTTAATTTTAAATAATGCCAGACTACATAAAGCAATGGAGTAGGAAAGAATTGAGTGCAGAAAATGGTGATGTGATAATGGATCCAAGTAGTAACTGTAACCTTATCACAAATGATGCATAATTGCAAAATAATAGCAGAGAAAATCCAATTGCAAACAGTTTTGAAAATTAGGAAATGGTTTTGGTCTTGATGTATCTGAAGTAAGCCCGTCAAGTCAGACAAACAGCTGTCTGTGTAACAGCTAATGTAAATAATTATAATTTCCGAAACCTAACAGATACGGATTGTGAAACATTCTCCTGGCCCATGATGTTTGCATTTTTTGAATAAATGAACAAGCAATTGAATTCAAAGGTGAACTTATCACAAACTGAACAGAATGAACAGATGAAGTCAGTGTGAAACTTAATAAAGTCTCAGTACAAACCTATGGGTGAAAAGCTTAACACACTAAAAGCAAAACAATATCATTTGGTTGAAAGAATCGAAGCCAAGAATGGTAAATTCTGTTCAGAAACAGGTTACAAATCTGCGCAGCTTAAAACTAAGTAAGTGAAGATTGAGAATTTAACTGTGGAGAACATCGATTGAAGGCATTCAAATCTTATGTCCATAAAAGGCTTCAGTGAAGAAAATACAGGAGCAAAAATTAAAAAAAATGAACTGCAAGAAGATATGGAGAGAAGACAGCAAGAAATAGAAAAGAAGATCATCAGTGAAAGCAAGTAGGAAATGATTTGCACAATGTTTTAATTGTGTATGTGATGTTTACGATTCAAAAATTAGAAGTAGCAGCCACGCATGGTTATACACAGTGACCCTGCATGCATTAATGTGTTTTAAGGTGGAATACTAGTCGCCACATTCTTCTAACACTGAGTAAATGGGAACTAAATATTATACACACTATTCGTGATAAGATTTTATGTTCAAAGAAAAATAGTGTTTACTGATCGAAGCTTGTGCGAGTGCATGTGTGTGTGTGTTTTTTAAATAATTAACTGTGTCGTGCTTCAAAGCTGGGTCACACATTGGTATAATGGCTTTAAACTGTTTGGTTTCTAATTCCTTGTGCAAAGAAGATCTTGGAAAGTACTTTAAATGTGATAGGCCATCGACCTATCCATGTGGACTGTGGTGAACTAACTGCATCTGAGGTTAAGTGTTTAGAACTAAAAAAGCTTTCCTTAAAATTCTTCTGTAATGACCGAGACAGATTACGATCACTTCCACAGGTACTATAGTGCACGTCACGAACAATGCAGCCCAGTTTAGTGAGGGTATGTGCACGTACGCCATCACTCTGCTAGTAGCCAATCACATTCAGTAACAATCCAGAGCCTGTCGTGTTAACACAAGTGTTGAATGCGATATGTTTGTGAATTGTACAGTTGTACATCAGTGAGCATTGCAGTAATTCCTATTCTAAATAATGGAAAATGAACAACATAAGTGTAAGGTTCTGCATAGTCAAAGCAGAAAGCAAGATTTTAAAGCATATCAGCATTTTAAGCGCCAAGCAGATGCGAGAGGGCCGATCTGCGATGTTGCCAAAGCTCAAGAGAGAACTGCAAAAGCGTGTGATACTAGCCTTAGAACTGTACTACAAATAGTTAAACGCGGCAACGTCGGATATTCTATGTCAACCCTATTTCTCTCTCTCTCTATGCGCAACTAGCCTGCGTTTGTGACGCGCATTATAACACAGATTGCAAAGCCATCAGATGATGTGAGTAAAATGAATAAAACAACTGAACAACTAAAATCATGCAATATTAGGTCACCAAGTGTAAATGACGAGATTAGAAACATCGATTGGCAATCTTCGATCTATGATGAAATGATGGATAGAGCTATGAGCAAAAAGAACTTAATTGTATTCAGTGTAAAGGAGTCTGATTTGAACTGTTTACTGAGAGAACAGAATCAGATAAAAGATCAGTATCAGAAATTTTTTAAAATCTGAGCTGCCAAGTAAAACCTTTCAAATGTTTTCGATTAGGAAAACAAACTGAAAATGACAAGGGATGGCTTAGACCAATTAAAGTGATAATGAATGACCCCGAGACTGTTTTGAAAAAATAAACACAAGAGTGATAGCCCAATAAAAATTTCCCCTAACACCGAAGCAGAAAAATAACTTAAACAAGCTTCGTGATCAACTGAACATCCTGAATAAGGACAAAGTAGTAAAACAATTAAATATGGCTGAAATTGTACGAATTGGCTGCACCCAATTACTTCAGTAAGTCAGACATGATCTCCTACAATTTAAATCACAATCAATATGGAAACCTATAAATTTCACACCCTCCAACTCTTAAATGAACTGATCTGCCAATTGATGTTAATCTGTGTGATATACCGAATTGCATATATTAAGTACTATCAAACTTACTGTAAACCCATTATTAATACAGCCAAAGACATAATTTGAAATATGTTGGGTGGAGTAATCCCAAGTACTTTTAATTCTTGTGCTTGTGTTACTTGCAAATAGGATAAATCCTGAGTTTTCAGATGTAACATAGGATGGATACATATTTAAAAAAAATAATGGCCCCAATACAGAAGCCTGAGATATTCCATATCTGATAACATTAAGCTGTTCCAGTGACATTGTTTTCTATTCAAAAGCCAAGAATTAAGCCATTTGCCAACACTGTCAATACTTTAATGTTTGTATCAGAATTTTATTATCAACAAAGTCAAACATATTGGACAAGTCACAAAATAAAATTCTACAGGTAGTAATTTACATTTATTTCTTTTAAAATATTGTCATTGAATACAAACATAGCCTGTAATGTTATATACCACTTTTTAAAACTAAATTGTTATATAGTTAGAATATTTTTATTTTTAAGATGCTGTTAGATACTGTTGTACATTGCTTTCTCAAAAATTATGGAGAAGATTGTTAGTAGGATAGGATAATCATTCAATACAAGTGATTGATCCACTTTTTTTATAGAGTGGCTTAACTACAGCACACTTAACCCTTTCTGGGAAGGTACCCTGAAGTAGAGATATATTAAACAGATAACTTAGTACATTAATTAATTAATTCTGTGAAGCACAGTTTAATTAATCTGTTGCAAATCCCATCTTAACCACTCAGCATTTGTTCTTAAGAGACATAACTTTTTTTATTTATTCAGGAGTGGCTAGATTTACAGAAATAGTGCCAAAATCTGTATTGTGAGTCAATGAGCTATTGGTAGTCAACTTAATGGCAACAGAAAAAAAGGTTTATTAGATATATCGGCAATTGAAAAACTGGGTTCTATTGAACTTGGTTTTATATGTATTTCTTTACTAACCTATAGGTAAAAATGAAAGCAAAGAAATGCTGCGGGGCAATATTTATATGGGAAGACAGATGAAATACACCCAACACTCACCAAAGTAGAAGGGAGGAGGGCAGCAGCAACAGAAAACAACACAAAAACAAAGAAAATACAATATTTCGGACAAAACCCTTCTTCAAGTCAACAGATGTAAGTGGCTGGGCTTGCGCAAGTCTTGCATACGACGCAGCCACTCATAAAATGCAATAGACCATCGGAGATGGTGGGGGGAGCAACGATAATATAACTGCGAGTATAAATCATAAGAAAGATTAAAATGGTTGAAAAAATAATAGTAATAAAAAATCCTTATATTATTTCTATAAGGTATTTTTTTTATTTGTCACAGGCCATTATCTCCCTTAATACTTTACCGAAATCAACGAATGAGGTGTCATTTTAAACCTTATGGTCTCCACTTTGATCAGATCATATTTTAAGAAAGAAAGTTTTCGGAATTCGACCCTTAAAGGGCAAAAATGTCAGTATGCCTAAAATGCTGTTTTCTGTGTTACGGTTCATTTATCTCCCTGGATACCTATCTGAAATCGTTTTTTGAAGTATCATTTTAAAGATTAAGATCTCCACTTTTGTGACGTCAAATACTGAGACAAGAATTTTTCGGAATTCGACCCTTAAAGGGCAAAAGTATCAATGTTTTTGCAATGTGTTTTTGTGTCACGAGCCATTTATCTCGCTTCATATCCAACTGATATAGATAAATGAAGTATCATATTAAAGACTAAGGTCTCCACCATGCTAACATTATATTTTAAGAACGGAATTTTTCGTAATTCGACCCTTAAGGTACGGTTCCGAACACGACTGCAGTCTGCAAACAGCAGGTAGCAGACGGCCAACCTTGAAGGCCCACCACAGGCGTCACCACTGGTTTCTATGGTTTTCTACGAAATGCGTTCAGAACACGGCAACAGCGTCGCCGGCAGCTTAGCCCTGCCAGCTTTGCTGACCGCGCTACTGTGCACGAACCAGTAGTGCCGCCAGCCACACGCAGAAGGAAAGCATTTATTTGGTGACAATGAGTTTTTCTGATAATGAAGAAGAAAATTTAATAAATTCTGTGCAAAAGTATCCAGTGATTTATGATTCAGGTCACACTGAATACCGCAATGTCTTAATTAAAGAGAATGTTTGGAAGGCTATAGCACAAGAGCTAAATAAAACAAGTAAGTATTTTAAGGTTGTGCTTTTACTTATAAATATATTTAATGTAAAATGTTCATACATATAAAATTACATTATTTATCATGCATAGTGAGAAAAATAATGAATAATAAGATTTTACTAAAATGTAAAGGGTAACGTCTGTCCGCCAAGAGTATATATTTTACTTATTATTTGTTATAAATCAGTCTTTATGATACATTATTAATTAATTCCTCTTGCCACATCACGGAACCGTATTCATTGCAGAAGAAATCTTTCAATTTGTCTCTAATCTCAAATCCTTCGCTGTTTAAAAATCCTCCAAACCGAGAAAAGCTTAACATATTATCCTGGCTTCTAGCTTCATTATTAATGTAAGAATAAAATGGAGTATTTTTTTCTTCAAGGTAACTTTCACGTAATAAATTGTGTAAGCAACACGCTGACAATATCAGATCATCAACCACATCTGGAGCAACAGAAATGGGAGTATAAAAAACTCTAAACACTTGGCTTATTAGCCCAAAATCATTTTCTGTCACTCGTCGTCCACGGCATAATCTATAGTTATAAATTTGTTTTTCTCTTTCTAATCGCTGCAACTATTTTTGAATATGGCTTCATCATATATTCACTCAGAGCAAACGCTTCGTCTCCAATCAAAAAATGGGGTAACACCACAGTTGAGCCTGGCAAACATTTTGGTGGAGGGATATTAAATGTCTTTGTTGCTATTTTTTTCCCCATGGCTGATTTTTGAAATATGCCGTTATCAGATTCTTTTCCATAAGCACAGACATCAACGGCTATGAATTTATAATTTGCATCCAAGATAGCCAACAAAACAATTAAACAGTAATTTTTGTAATTAAAAAACAGTGAACCTGTGTTATTTGGCGCTCTTACACGAACATGTTTCCCATCTATACCAACTACACAATTAGGTATATTCCATTTCTGCCAAAATTCTTGTTCAATTCGTTTGAAATCACTTTGCGTAGGAGAAGGCATCAATATTGGCATTAATTTCAGTCTTAGAACCCTTAGCACGTGTTTCACAATACGTGATATGTACGATCGTGACATACGATAAGCAAATGATAGTGATTGGTAGCTTTCACCTGTAGCCAAAAATCTGAAACAAAACGAACATGTTACTGATATATTTTCTATTTGCAGGTAATGACTGCAAGAAGAAATGGAAATTTATCAGAGATGGTTACCAGAGATTCAAAAAGAGAAGTAAATCAGGAACAGGCTCTGCTGCCTCAAAAAATTCTAAGAACTCGAGACACCTGCAGCTGTCGTTCCTAGACGGCGTTTCTCAGCACAGATCCGGTGGATCGAATATTCCACCAATAGAAATTGAAGAGGATACAGAAAATTCACCGGAAACCGAAGAGAAAATTCTTGGAATGGTACATTCGATATTACAGAATGACAAATTGCTGAATACCGATAGAGAAGAAAATGATGAGACAACTGAGTTACCCAACGTTAAAGAAAAAATACCAGTGCAGTATCGAAAACAAAGACGCTATAGAAGTTGCAGCGACGATAAACTTATACAAATGTGGAAAGAAAGGGACGAGAGGAGGCAAAATTTATTGAAAAGTATTATTAAAATGAAGAATGATGATGTTGAATTATTTTGCAATCATATTGCAGAAGTTTTAAGGAGTTTGCCACCAGTCTATAAGGCAGAAGCCAAAAAAAAATATCGGCGTAATGATTTCCGATAATGAAATAATGGCAGCGAGGTCCCATCCTAATCAAAGTTCAAAAGATGGTAGCGCTCCTTCAACACCAAGCTCTTCATCATCAGAAAATGTACACGACACGCCAGGTCCTAGCAATGCATCACGACATGGCAAAGTACTTTTTACAAATGGAACAATGGATTATATGTCAGGTGACTCTGCTGTCAGCCTTGCGTCTCCAGAACCGACAGATCTGTCAATCCAGAAGACTAAGAAAATGATAAATTTACAAATTTGTAGACTTACCTTAAAGTTAAGAATAATTTTCTTCTGCACTTACAGCAGCTCTTAAACATTATGGTTTAATTTCGTCACTAATAAAGCTGAGTACAAAACTAAAATGTCTCTTATTTAAACGACAATAGCTCCTGAATATTGTTTCGTCACTCAAAATATGTTTTTTAATGAGTACTGAATAAGTCCCTTCTTCTGCTCTGTTTTTGTACAAAGACATTGTGAGATTTCTTCTTTCGTTGGTGCTATTCAATAGCAAAACATCATCATCTTCTCCCAACAGAACTTCAATGACCGCAGCAGAAATATCACACATCTTGCCTCGTGTAGCTCTTAAGGTACGGTTAAGAGCGGACTGCACGGCTGACCTGTTGAGGAGTTCCGAACACCCCCGACCACAGGTGACAGCAGGTATGCAGTTTTTGTTTGCTACCTGGGGTTGGCATCCGAAGCTGCAGCCGTGTTCGGAACCCTACCTTTAAAGGGCAAAAATGTCAGTTTTTCTAAAACGCGTTTTTTGTGCCTCGAGCCATTTATCTCCCTGGATATCTAACCAAAATCGATACATCAAGTAAGATTATGAGGAGCAATGTCTCAGCTTTGTGACACAATATTTTATGAAAAAATGTTTTTGGAATTCAACCCTTAAAGGGAAAGAGTATAAATTTTTCTACAACGCATTTTTGTGTCACGAGCCATTTATCTAACATTATATCTATCCGATATAGATAAATGAGTTATCATATTAAAGACTAAGGTCTCCGCCATGGTAACATTATATTTTAAGAAAGAAGTTTTTCGTAATTCGACCCTTAAACGGCAAAAATGACAATTTTTCTAAAATGCGGTTTTTGTGTCTCGAGCTATTTATCTCCCTCGATATCTAACTAAAATCGATAAATGAAGTAGAATTATGAGGAGCAATGTCTCAGCTTTGTGACACAATATTTTAAGAAAAAATGTTTTGGAATTCAACCCTTAAAGGGAAAGAGTATAAATTTTTCTACAACGCATTATTGTGTCACAAGCCATTTATCTCCCATGATATCTAACCAATATAGATAAATGAGGTATCATATTAAAGACTAATGTCTCCGCCATGGTAAAATTATATTTTAAGAAAGGAATTTTTCGTAATTCGACACTTAAAGGGCAAAAATGTCAATTTTTCTAAAATGCGTTTTTTTGTGTCTCAAGCCATTTATATCCCTGGATATCTAGCCAAAATCGATAAATAAAGTATGATTATGAGGCGTAATGTCGCCCACACCTTCCCTACCACTCATTTCCTCACTTCTTTGGATCAATTCATCCTTACCAAAAATTTCTTTTCCTTCCAGTCTGAGGTTTACCATTAGATTCGAGGCACTCCTATGGGCACTCGCATGGCACCTTCCTATGCCAACTTTTTCATGGGTAGACTAGAGGAACGGTTTCTGCAAAAGGTTAGCCGACTGCCGAGGTAATGCTCTATGGCACTGAGGCCCTGGCCGTGAGGGATGTTGGTGTAGAGCAGGGGTGGCCAAACGGTCGATCGCGATCGACCGGTCGATCGCGGATATTAATCCAGTCGATCGTCCAGTAGCTCCCTTTTGTTTTCGGCGCGCGATGGCCAATAGGCGAGAAGTTGTGGGAGCTCTCAATCATCCAGTTGACGACGTTAATAATATTTTATTTTTATTTTTGTAGATACTTGAAAAATGTGCTACAAAGAAATCAAAAACTTATTATTTTCACCAAGCATGGTAACGGGACAAGGCTAAATATAGGTGGATGTAGAAAAGGGGGATGATGGGTGTTTAGGGAAATTGCCACCGGAGCATGCGCTCCATTGCAATTTAATTTAATTTAATTTAAAAAAAGTAAACTTTTGCTGCTTAATATGTAACACATATGTTGCAATACCGAAAAAAGGAAATTTAGAGAGACATTTTAACAAAATTCATAGTAAATATCAGACAGATTTTCCACCTAACAGCGAAATAAGAAAAAGTAAATTGCAAGCTTTGAAATTGCAATTAACAGTCCAAGAATACATGTTTTCTAAGCCTACTGAGGAAAGTAAGGCTGCAACTGAAGCTTTTTTCCAAGTAAGCTACAGAATTGCATAAAACTGCAAAGCTTTATCCGCTGGAGGATATATCAAGGAAATTTTAGAAGCAGTGTCAGATTCGCTGTTCATGAATTTCAAAAATAAAATTAAAGAAGCTATTCATGGTTTACAGCTTTCTCGAAATACTGTGATGCGCAGTATAGAAACGATGAGTGTAAACATAAAGGAACAACTACAAAGAGATATCGTCCACTGCGTTGCTTTTTCGCTAAAACTTGAGTCAACAGATATCACTGATACTGAACAATTACTTATTTTTATTCGGATGGTCTTCGAAGATTTATCGACGAAAGAAGAACTGCTAAGTATGATTTCCTTAAAGGGAAAAAATCGTGGCCCTGATATATTCACGGAATTTAAAGCATGTATTGGCAAGATTAAGCTACCTTTGTATAAACTCCTAAAATGACAACTGGTGGGCCTTCTGCAATGACAGGTAATCTTAATGGTTTTATTGCTCTTTATCACAAAGACGAAAAATTTCCAGATTTCATTAGCTACCACTGCATAATTAATCAGCAAGTACTGGCTAGTCAGAGACTTAGCACAAAACATGTAATGGATATTTCTTTCAAGATTGTAAATTTCATAAAAGGAAAATATCTCTTTATACAGAAATTAGATGAGAATGAACCATGACCAATGACGTAAGGTGGTTAAGTCAAAGTAAGTTTTTGAAAAAGATTTCGAGATCTACAGGACGAAATAATAAAATTTCTAGAAGACAGGGGTGATGATTATCAGCAACTGCATGATTTAGACTGTCAAAATGATTTAGCACTTTTAGCAGATATTACCGGAAAACTGAATACATTAAATCTGGAACTACAAGCCAAGAATAAAACATGAATAGAAATTATAAGTTATGTTGTAGCATTCTAAAGTCAAACAGCGTCTATAATAGTTGACATCGAAAATAAAAAATTTCAACAATTTGTAAACATCAAGGATCATTTGTAAAAACATCCTATCTACAATTCCGTTCCTGACAAGAAATTAAGGCAGTGGTATCAGATTTCGAAATTCGCTTTAGTGATTTCAAATAAATTGAGAAGCTGGTGGAATTCATCAGTTATCCGTTTAATAATTCCATAGCTAAAAAATTTGCAGATACATTTCAAATGGACTACATGATATTTCAAAACGAAATTATTACTCTGCGCTGCAGCATATTTCTAAAAGCAAGGTCATTCTCAGGTCTAAATTTCTGGGCATTGGTTTCCAACTAGAAAAATCCAAATTTAAATAAATGTGTTGAACAACTTCATTCGTGTTTTGGTTCAATGTATTCATGTGAATCAGGGTTTTCCTACTTAAAACAAACGAAAACTAAACACCTTTCTCGCTTGGCAGACACCCATACATTGGATTCTATGAGGTTGGCAATTTAAAACTACAAACCTGATTTTGCTAATCTAGCGGGAGATGCTCAGACCCAATGCTCACACTAATATATATAAGTAGTTACTAAGAAAAATTTTCAGTTTAATGTTTAACTTCTTAATAAAATAAAAATACAACAAAATTGTGTGCTGAACTATACTGTTTCATTTAAAATTTCAAGAAGTACGTCATTGGTTGATCGCACATGGTTTCGTCAGCAAACAGTAGATCTTGGGTCTAATAAAGTTGGCCACCCCTGGTGTAGAGTGATGATACATCAATAGTGACCAGGAAGCAATCTGCTGGTAGGGGTGTAGGAACTGTTGACAGACACACTAAAAAGTGGGGGGTGTCTCTGACATAAGACGAAAGGTAGTAGGTGCTGGTCAACGAAAACTTCTTTTTAAAAAAATAGGGTGTCACCAAAGCTGTCCTAATTACTTTTCCATTTCCTTATTTATAAAATCCCTTATTGTCTTAGTTTTATTTCCAGAGTCATGAATCTTAAGTTTGTAGTACATATTTTTAGATTTTTTAATAACTTTGTTCAGTATTTTCCAGTATTGCATGTAATGATAATGAGTTTTAATAATAACACTAACTGTTCCTAGAGGCAATAAACAACTTTTTTTTTTTTTTTTTTGAAGAATGTGTATGATGTTCTAATGTCCACAGTTATCAATGGTTTTTTCTTTACTGAGAAGTCCAACATCTTTTCATGGGGAAGCAACTTAAAAAGTAATTTCAAGTGATGTTACCAATAATGTCGTACCTTTAAATCATATCTTCTGCACTGTAAACATATTTCCAGTTTGTGGTGTTATGGTAATTTCTAAAATAACTAACTGATTCACTTGACATTAACAGCGTTATTCTTGGAGCTAGTTCCTAATAAAGAGTTGATGGATAATACTTGGGCATCATGATCAGAATGTCCATTAATAAATGCAATGAAGTCCTCTCCGGTGTCCAGATGGATGGTGTTGTATAAACACGATGTTTCAACAGCTAGCTCTGCTGTCATCAGGTATCTTCTAGCGGTCCCAAGCTGACTGACACCACCTCGACTGGCTTAGCCACCCATCGAACTTCCTTTATACCTTCAGCAATGGCACGCAAAATCTTGGGTTAACTATGACGCCCGATCCCCTGCAGCCCGGTTTTGTTGGCAGAACATGATTCTGGAAGGTCCACTCACTCTAGTTGGACAAGAGCAATGTCTTAATATGTGGCCTGCTGTGGCCACCGACTAGCGTCATTTCGCCTACAACCATTCATGAATTGGAAGGAGATACGCACAACTGCAAGAACTTCCCCATACTCTGGGACTAAAGTCTTCCCAGATGACTACTGCCATGGTTTCTGCCCGGATGTGTTAGCGGTCCATGATGCTGGTTGGTCCACTCTGATTGGCTGTAAGTGCTGACTTAATCCGCGGTCTGCTGCTGCACCCGACTGGTGTCATTTGTGCCCTCTATGCCCTAATGTGCAGATATGCTTCACTCTTGTCGGAGATCGTTAATGATTGGTCTCCAGGATTCGCTCAGATAGAGCCTGCCATCCCTATCTATGTAGTTATCATTTAGCCGGATCTCCAACGCCTCGCTTATGACCGAGTCCCAGAAGGAAGAGGCCCTAGCCAGCACTACTGTCTTGTCGAACTCTATCCTGTGTTCTTCATCGAAGGCATGCTCAGCTATCGCAGACTTTTCCAGTTGGATCAGCCTTAGGTGTCGTTTGTGTTCAGAAAGGCACTCTTCGACCATTCTGATGGTCTGACCGATATACACTTCGCCGCATTCACATGGTATGTAATAAATCCCAGGCGTACTCAGGCCTAAGTCAGCTTTTACCAAGTTCAGCATCTCACATGTCTTGGTGGGAGGTCAGAAGATACATTTTTTCCCATACCACGCCAGGAGTCTTCCAATTTTTCCCGACATGTTCCCCGCATATGGAAGGAAAGCAAGAGTTTTTGGAGGTTCTTCCTGCTTCGACAGAAGTCTTGGTGGCTTCTGAATAAAGGCACGCTCTATCTGCAACCGAGAGTAGCCGTTCTGTTCAAAGACGGTCTTGAGATGTTTCATTTCTATGGGCAGGCTCTCACGATCGGAGATTGCTCTCGCTCTGTGTACCAGTGTGCCCAATACAGAGTTTCGTTGTGCCATATGATGGAAGCTGGCTGCACCAACTAGCACTCAATGTGGGTGCGTTTGAGGTATCTTGATAAAGCGGCAACCCAACATTACTTTGTCACATAGTTGGTTATTTTGCCAAGAATTAAAATGTCTGTAAGAACATGGCCAAGTTGGCCAAATTTAGTCATTCAAGAGCAGCATATTTCCTGTTCTGTTATTAGGGTATGCAGTTTATGTATTTGACAAAACTATAAAATTTCAGATTTGCTGATAAAAAAACACAATTTAGCTTCCTCACAATGGAAACTAAGGTGGAAAGAAGGTCACAAGACAGTCCTCTTCTAGGGTAAGAATGGAAAAACAGAGCTAATTGTTGGTAAAATCAACAGCTTGGAGATTATAATAAACTGAATTTGTGAAATATTTAAAATGTGGTGAAGGAGAAATTGCAAAATAACAATAGTAATTAACATTTTAAATTGTATAATCACTAGCCTAAATAAAGTGTGTAATAAAAATCGCTCACAAATAGCTTATTCTCTAAGAATTAGTATACAATTTAATGAGGCACTTACGTGATCTAGAATTTTTCCATTTAATTTTAGCTGTATTTCATCTATTTTTTTAAACACACATGCTAAATCTCTTTCAATATCATTATTAAAAATATTTAGTTTAACCAGTTCATTTCCACATTTTTCAAGATCTTTAAGAGCAGACAAAACACTGTTTTCATAGCTTGTTTCCAGTTCCTTCAGCTTACTGTCAAATCGAACTGTTAATTCTAAAATTTTTACTTGCTTTCCAATATTTTCTTCTTTCAAGACCATATTCTCAGCTCTATATGCTTGAACTTCCTCCCATAACTCGTGCTGATCTCTGAGCTGATTCTGCAAGGTCTTCAGTTCATTTCTTAAGGATTCATTTTCCTTATGCAGGAAATCTATCTCAATATCAAGGTAAGAAGCATTATTTGAGCAGTTTAGAACATTTTCTATATCACAAGGCTTTATTCCGGACAACTGTTTTTCCATTTTCATTATGAGGCATGCTTGGGAATGAGCCTTGAGCTTATATTCATCTCTTTCCTAAAATAAAAATTAAAAATATGATACAACCCATGCTAGGTATCAAGATACAGAAAAGACAAATATTATTTTAATGACAGGAAAGTGATTACTTAACCTCAATTGCTTTTTTGTACATTTCTATATAACTGTTTTCTGATTTTTGTTTCTCCTGAACACACTTCACTGCTCTGCAAAGTTTCGACAGAATTTGTTTCATATTTACATTGTCTTCTTGTACCTTCATCAGATGGCACTTGAATGCATCCTCTTGACTCTAAAACAAAATAAAACTTTAATGTTTAATGTATTGATAATATAAGAATGACAAAAAAATGAATATACCAATCCAAATGAGATAATCACTAAAAACAAATAAATAATGTTTTGGTTCACAAAATAATTCTAAAAAGAAAGATAGCTGCATTATCAATATTTTTATATGGGGACTACTTGCCAGTTTGGCTCAGTGCATTAAGGCACTGGATACTGAACGAGTCCTGGTACCTGTGTGCTAGCCATTCTAATTTCAGATTTTATGTGATCTTCCACAATCATCAAGTTGAATGCTGGGATGGTCCCCAAACTCTACCTCAAACTATACATATACTTGTCATACAGAACACAAAAAGTTTCACATTTTGCAGACAGACGGAAACACAGACTTTCATGCTCTTGGGTGTAACAAACCAGGTTTGAATTCAGGCAGGATGCAAATCCTTCCCCCACTCTAATGATTCACACAGGCCACGTGTATAACAGGGGGCCGGTGACATGTGATCCTTAGTTTGCCAGATAGAGTGAAAAAATATGTACGGATTAAGCAGCCACTTATCAGGTTTAAAGGTTGCAAATATAACATAGTACAATATTTTTAAAAAAATGTTAAAGAAGATAAACTCTTATTGACTACTAGTGTAGCAGATCCAAGATTCAGCAAAGACCACCAAACAAATAAAACTGCAATGCAGGCAAGAGCCCTTCCCAGTCTGGCATGGAATATCTACGGACACTCACAAAAAAAATTGTATATGGAAAACTTACTTTATATGTGAGAAGTAGACTGAATGATACTGAATGGTCAGTTGTTTAGATAATTCAATATTTAATTGATTCTTCAGGGTTTACCAGTCAAATATATCAAATTCATTTATTTTAACACCTAAAACCAACCACTAGTCAGTCCCTACAGCTGTCAAATCAATAAAAAGATACTTCAACGTCAACATGATTTTGCTTATTCCTTCTTTCAAACTTAATTCACTCTCCCTCTCCAGCAGACTAACGAATATTAAAAATATGTACCACAAACTCCACTGATCACTTCATGACTCTTTCTCCTGCACCAGACCAGAATGCAAAATATACTAAATCAATTCAACCATACAAATCAATCCCCAAGCCAAAAATGTAGAAATCTCTACCCTACCAATGGATGTCACCTGCAACACAGCCTATATCATGTAACACCTTTCTTTTACTGTCCAGATATTATATTGGCACCAGCAGCCATTAAAATTAGTGCACAGACAATTTATAAACATAATCTAGAATATCTAACTGCAGAGCCTTAACTTTCTTCCACTATCTATTATCTTCAACCTTCATAGAATCTCACTGTTCTTGCTATATGCTTCACCAAAAATTAAATATCTGCACTTATTTATGTTGCATGCACAGTGCAGGTTCCAACTGTAAGCTTGGCTGCTTTATGCATCATACTGTCACAGGATTAAGGGTCGCCACAAATATTGCATATTTGAACTGATCTGGTTTAGCTTTTTTTCCCCATAGTACTTCAGTTTTGATGAGAGGTTTGCTTTCAGGAGTTTTGCCCTATTTCATGCCGTCTTTCAGCAGTTCCCAATTTAAATGTTAATTAAGTTCACTAAGCTATATCTAAGGTTCAGAAACCAAGTTCTAGGCTGATTGTAAAGTATACCTGGGAGGTGAAATAAACTTTAACACAGTCAGAGAGTAATGAAGTATGAAGAGAATAAGAAAGCAACACACCTCAAACTGACTTGAAGTGAGCAGGGGAAAAAAAATACAATCTCATATAAAATAAATACACATGTAAATGTAAGACCAAAAAATTCAGTGGAAGAAGGATAGAAGCACATATTGCAGAGAGAAATAATCAATGCTGGTTAAGAAATATTGGTCTAAAGAATGAAGGTGGGCAAAAAAAAAAAAAAATAACATTTGTAATAGTACACATTGGACCACGTCAGTAGTTCTAAAATAGGGTCAGCCAGTTTAAAAGTATCATCAGTATGCTTGAGGTTGTATAAAAATAAATTCCTCTCATGTAACTAGCAGAGTCCATCAATAAAACAAGACATTTCGGCAGCCATGGTCTCTGCCATCACTGTCACTTGATTAGTTACCTGAGTGGCAGTAGACTTGACCACAAAACATTGTGTTTTATCGATGGACTCATTCGATTAGTTACCCAAGAGGATTATATTTTGTGCTAGCATGATGCCCATGACTTCATTCGTGATTGTAAAGAATTTTGATTGATAGCTACCGACATGTGACCACCATACTGCACGATGGGAGACTTGAGGCTAATACCACACACAAACATTAATGACCTTCACAGGGTATTTATGGCTGCATAGTGAAATATAGGGACACAAATGTCTTTGGTCGAAATATAAATTGCCCTCCATAGACCAATTTCTACCACCATATCTCCCACACCACGATAGCTCCCAACGTGATACCACCATGTTGCACGGTGGGAGAGATGAATACCATACATAATCACCAGTGGATTGTGCTGGGTAATTTTGGCTATAGAGAGAAATATAGGGAACACACATGCCTCTATTTTTTATCACGTCCACCACTTTCAACCACCATATCTTCCACACCCCCACAGCCACCGACACGCAATCACCATAGTGCACATACGAAGACTCCAGGCTACTACCACACTTCATACGTCCGTTGTCTGCGCTTGGTAGTTCTCAATGCAATGTGAAATATAGGGACACACACATCTTTGGTAGAAACAGGAAAATGCCCCAAGTCGACCGCTATGATCCACCATATCTCCCACACCTCCATAGCTACCGACATCTAACCACTATAGTGCATGATGGGAGACTCGAGGTCAATACCATACACCATCACCAGTGGTCTGCACTATGTAAGCTATGGAAACAAAGTGAAATATACAGGCACTTATGTCTTTCATCGAAATAAGAAAACATCCTTGATCGGCCACTTTCAACCACCATATCTCCCACACTCCCACAGTTACCTAAATTCAGCCAACATAGTGATCAATGGGTAACTCTGTGCTACTACCAGACACAAACACCAATGATATACGCTAGATAGTTTTGGCTGAAAAGTGATACACTGGGACACATACGTCTTTGGTACGAATATGAAAGTGGCGCAGGTCAACCACTTTCTACCATCATATCTTCCACACCCCCATAGCTACCGACATCTAACCACCATAGTGCACGATAGGAGACACGATACTACTACTACACACAAACGCCAATGCTCTATGCTATGAAGTTGTGGCAGCAAAGTGACATATACGGAGACACAAGCCTTTGGTCGAAATACGAAAATATCCTTGATTGGCCACTTTCAACCACCATATCTCCCACACTCCCACAGTTACCGAAATTCAGCCAATGTTGTGATCGATGAGTGACTCTGTGCTACTACCAGACACAAATACCAGTGATCTGCAATAGATAGTTTTCGCTGAAAAGTGATACACCAAGACACATGAGTCTTTGGCAGAAATATGAAATTGCCTCAGGTTGACCACTTTCAACCACCATATCTCCAACACCTCCATAGCTACCGACATCTAACCACCATAGTGCACAATGGGAGATTCGATGCTACTACCACATACAAACACCAATGGTCTATCCTATGTAGTTGTGGCAGAAAATAGAATTATAAGGAGACACAAGTCTTTAGTCTAAATATGAAAATCCCCTGCATCAACCACTTTCAACCATCATATCTCCGACATCCCCACAGCTATTGGCATTCAGCCAACGTTGTGCATGATAGGAAACTCCATACTACTTCCACACACAAACACCAGTGATCTGTGCTAGGTAGCAGTAGCTGAAAAGTGAAATATAGGGAAACACATGTCTTTTTTATATATATAGTAACAATGAAATCAAGACGCTAAGTAGTGGAAAGGATTCAAATTAGGATAGAGAAATAAGCCACCACTTACCTTTAGATGATGGATGTAGGGCGTGAACACCCAGAAAAGACACAAACACAAATAATAAAGTAATTTTCAGGATAAACCCTTCGTCAACGGGAGAACATTATGAGAGGTAGGCACAGCTGGTGACTGCCTCACAGAAAGACCGCCGGTCGGGAAAATGGTAGGGGTAAATTCAAAACTTCAGAAAAGTAGAGGGGTTGTGAATCAGAGCTAATACCCGAGCATAGATAAATATCCAAACTAATATCTGGTCGGTGGGAAGAACAAAATATAATTACAACCAAATTTTAAAAAAATTATATAAAATATTATACAAATACAAATTTTAAAAAACAATAATAATAAAATAATAATTTTATGAAGTAAACATCACCTTAGGTTAGTGGTGGTTCAATATAGGTATTTATATATTAGGTATTTCATATATATATACAAGATTATTAGTAGTTTATTATACGCATGCTCTACACTACCAACACATCTTTACATTTTTTAACACAAGGGGTTGAATTCATATAAAAAAGTAACGGAAATGGGTTGGGTAGATATATTAATAGCAGGGGTGCTGGATAGAAAATCTATATTTTAAGGAATTGTCCTACTTTTCTGGTTATTTATACAATATGCAGATGATGGTGGAGAAAGAAAAGCCACATTGAACATTTTGATCAACAATTCACAGGTATTTGAAAGTTATCTAAATTTTAATTAATATTAATTAAAGACAATAATCATATATATTATTACTAATAGGGTTTTTTTTTAACAAGCCATTATCTCTCTTGATAACTAACTGAAAAGTATGAATGAGGTATCATTTTAAAGCTTAAGGTCTCCATTTTGATCACATCATATTTTAAGAAAGGATTTTTTTGGAATTCAACCCTTACTGGGCAAAAATTTCAATATTTCTAGAATCGGCTTTTTGTACCACAAACTATTTATCTTCCTGAATTCCTAACTGAAATCGATAAATGAAGTATCACTTTAAAGATTAAAATCTCCACATTGGTGACATCATATATTAAGAAAGGAATTTCTTGGAATTCGACCCTTAAAGGGCAAAAGTATCAATATTTCTGCAAGACGTTTTTGTGTCATGAGCCATTTATCTCCCTTGATATCTAACTGATACAGACAAATGAGGTATCATTTTAAAGATTAAGGTCTCCACCATGGTAATATCATATCATATTTTAAGAAAGGAATCTTTAAGAATTTGACCCTTAAAGAGCAAAATTATCATTTTTTTTCCATAACATTTTTGTTTTTGTCACAAGCTATTTACCTCTCTCGATACCTAACCACAATCGAGAAATGAGGTGTTATTTTAGAGATTAAGTTCTCCGGTTTGATCAAATCATATTTTAAGAAAGGAATTTTGTAAGATTGCTTACATTGTATGATCATATTATGTAAAGTTAAGAATCACATAGCATTGTTAAGTATGTCAAGACATTAATCATATTTTACTGTTAAAATAATTTTTACCAGAATTCAAACTCTAGAAGATAGGTTACTCTATGTAATAAGAATAATAATAATAATAAGTGACATCTATAAGATGTCATACATACAAAGATTCAACACTAAATACAGTGATCAAACCTGAAGCTCTGCACACAAGTGTAACTCTGATACTCAACAGAAAAGGCACTCTAGACAACATCCTAAAGGAAGAACAAAAGATAATGAGGAAAATTCTTGGCCCAAATAAAACAGAAGACTGGTACAGACTGCAGTCTCAAAAAGCAAAAGAGAAATTGTCTAACCTTGCAGCAGATATCAGAAAATGAAGATTAAGATTCTATGGACAAGTTCAAAGAATCCCAACAACAAGGATTACACACAAAATCATACTGGAAAGCTAGACCGTGGATCCAATAAGTCACAAAGGACATAGGGTGGGCCCAAATAGATACTTCAGAAGTTTAAGACCAGAATCTATACTGACCAGGGGCGCCGACTCTGTGGGTGCTCGGGGGCTCCAGCACCCACGAGAGGTATACAGTGGGTGCGGAGCAACCATGAGCATAGTCATCGAAACTAATCAGTATCCAACTTTGAGCGAAACCAATGTCTCAAGAGATCACGGTTGTGCGATGCGAGCGTGTGCTACTGCACATCGAAGGATAATATGAACAATACGTTATGTCAATAATATGTAACACCATCTAGTGTGTGGTAAGTAAATGTTGGTTGGATTTGTGAAGAGTATGCACAGAAGCAAGCGAAACAACTCACCCTGCGCGCAAGTACTAGCCCGCCATCCACGGCACCTCAACAGTCGACAGCGCCGCCAGCACTTTCGCGCTCGTGGTTCTGTATCACGTGTCTCATTCGGTCAGTCAAGCTGGTAAAAAGCATGTGCTTTGAGATCGCGCATTGTTATCGTATCTATTTCGGGAAATTGTTAGGGATAAATTTTCGTTAGAAATCGTAAGGTACCCAAACCTGAAGTACTTGTAGCTCAGCTTAGTGCAGCTCAGCAAATCCAACCAGAAAATGTTATTTCTCTAAATTCATTTGAAGAGAAGAAAAGGCGCAGTTTTAAAAATGAGTGTCAGATGATAATGGAGATATAGAGGAACTGTTTTCAAATTTGTAAAGAAACCATGTCTAATGGCGTTTCTGCGCTGAAAAAACTGTCAAGAGATTATTAGTCCATCACAGCATTCACTCAAAGTGGTTTTTCATCATGGAACAAAGCTTTAGAAAGGTATGAAAAGTTCGACGTTCACTGTTTTTGTTTATCGAATAAAGCCAATTTAAAACGTGGCATCAAGATATACTGCATGTTATCTAAAAGTAAACTTCAAGATATAAAAACCCTCTTAAAAATGATTTCAACTGTTCGTTTTTTAATGACCGAAGTTCTAGCCATAAGGTGCCACAAAGACGACCATTCAAATAACATTCGATTGTTGAAGCTGCGATCACAGGATAATCTCGACTTAAATTGCTGGCTTCAGCGCGATAGATATAGGCCGTTGTCACACGATATCACTAAAGAGGTATATGCAATTTTGAGTGACGAAGTACTACATAAAAAAAAAAAGAAAAAAAAAAGCAGAACAAATTCCGGTCTATTACTCAATTATGGTTGATAAAACTAGGGCATTTCCAATAATGAACAAGTCACTTTCTGCTTTCGTTGCGTAGGCTCTAAGTTTAATATAGGCACTACATGAAACTTAGAGACAGGTTAGTAGGTCATATTTTGAGACATGCGGGATTGGTTAATTTGTTAGTGGAGGGAACAATCGAAGGTAAGAACTGTAGAGGAAAACAGAGATTAGAATATATGAAGCAGATAATTGAGGACGTGGGTTGTAAGGGGTATGTAGAAATGAAGAGATTAGCACAGGATAGGAAGGGATGGAGGATTGCATCAAACCAGTCGAAAGACTGATAACAGCAAAAAAAAAGGTATCAACAACATCCGAGAATTTTTATGAAATTTTCAGTGACGTGCTAAAAGATTAGACATATTATGGATATGTGTTTGGTTCTGCGTACACATGGCACTGCTTCTGTTAGCTGAGCACATATGGGCCTTGAATTGCATCTTAGCAATCGAAGCAAGGGCAAATCATGTGTATTGCATCGCTCATTCTTTATCTGGTTGCTCGATAATGAAACGAGTACCTACAACAAAAGATTTTTCAGTATTAATGCAAGAGCTTATTGTCTTATGTGATTCGCAGAAATGCCAATCTTGTTTTGAACCATCACAAGCAGCTGGTGATGCTCAAAACCTTTATCTGCGATCGTTTTATACTAAAATGTCGCTTATCTTCCTTGAAAACTATTCTAAACAATTACAGTACACTGCTATGTTGTTTAAACGACACAAGAAATCAGAAAGATGATGCCGGCGCGAAAGAAAAACTGTTTTTAAAAAGTCTTCAATGTTTTGAATCTCTTTTTAATATCGAACTCCTGATATAAATTCTGGATCGTTGCTATATGTAACTTTAGAGAAGATTTCGCGCTTTACTTAAAAAAGCTTTGACACATTTGAGTAACATGGAACAATTTCTCAGTGGCAAAATTATACAAGCAGCAGTTATGTGGAAGAGATGACTTTGACGTGATTCGTTTGGTTCTTCACCGTAATTTGCTTTTAGATGTAGCATGAACAACATATGTCAGACTGAATAACGTGGAAGACATTGTTTCTTTTATAATTTGTCATTGCGGATATATACTAAAGATTTGATACCTGAACCTGAAGTCATAAAAGTTTTAACCATTCCATTATCGACACCTACCGCCGAACACGAAAATATTAAGCATTACGGAGAATAAAAATTTATTTGAGGAGTAGGCTACTATAGTCAGAGACGTGGTAAACATTTTTAGGTAGGTATTTGGGGCACCGTGAAAATTTGTTTAGAACTTCTTTTGTAATGTCTCAGAACAAAATCGAAGACCTGACTAATGGGAGAGGGGGGTATAACCGAATTATTAACTGTTCAAAATTTTCTTTCTTTCAAAATTGTGTTTCATAAATATCGAAAAAACATAATTGAGGTATGCCAAGGTTGGTACCGAATAATATTTACAACTAGAATTTTTTTTTTTTTTTTTTTTTTTGAAAGACTGTTTTGGTGGGACTTTTTATCTGCTAGCTGATCGGGAATGTTATACCTGAGCGCGAATAAGCGGCCGGCCGCCGATATACTGCTCACTCGCTTTCTGTGAAGCTCATTTACACCGCAATTTCGTAGAGTTAAATGTAATACAGGGGCAGATCCAGGGGGGGGGGGGATAGGGGGCTGAAGCCTCCCCCAAAAGTATCTGGGTCCACCACCGACATTGTAATTTTGGAGACTTTTTTTTTTTTTTAGCTCTACGGATTCGAGGCCGGAGGAGGCTATAAACACTACCCCGTGGCCGACTCAAGCCCCCCCCCCCCCCAAAACCAAAATTCTCTGAAGGGAAGCCCTCTGAATCAAAATTCACTCAAGCCAAGCCCCCTTCCCAAACCAAAGTCCGCTCAAGGCCCCCCCCCCCTCACCAAGATCCTGGATCCGCCCCTGAAATAATACATTGCATAAGGAGTGTATTATTAAGGTTAGGTTCCTTAGGTTGGAATATGTTTAATTTGTTTTCTTTGCATATTAGTTGATGTTGGTTGCATCGCATAATCATTCTTCCCGAAAATCCACCAAAACATCAATTTAATTTTTCTTTTCTTTTATTCTGAAGGCTTCACAACTTTTTGGATAATAAGCGAATTACAACCATTTGAAACAACCAAAGAAGATTTCAAAAAGGAAATTGGACGTTACTTACGTACACACCTAAAACAGGTTTTTTGTTAATTACTTGCACATTAAAAGTAATTACCGCCTAAATAGACGCATTTATGTCGGGAAGTTACCTGCAGTTGGATCGTCACTAGGGATTGCAATCCAGCAAAGCGGGATCCCGCACAAAATTAAGCGGATCCGCAATCCACAAAATCTGGCGGAAACGCTTGTCAGTCTGCGTGACTCGCTGCCCTACTCGGTCTCTGTCGGATATTTTGCACTGTTTGCCTGTACCCTTCCAGTTGGCATTTGACTCATATGAACAAGGGTTTATTTTTGTCAACCTTCTTCATTCGTAAGTAAATAAATACAATTTTACGTATTCATCAAAACTTACGTTTGTTTCGAGTACACATTTCTGTAATTTGAGTTATGGTGAGTATTTAGTACGATTTTCTAACTATATAATTATTTTTTAAGTGTCGCACACGTTATCTGAACTACACGGTTACAGCTTTTTATTCACGGTTTCATTATTCCCATTTTCTGCATTTGCAGATAAAGTAATGGTAACAATTTCCTAATTTGCGGCTGAAAATTTGATTATTCGTTGATATGAAACTAATGTTATCGTAATTTTAATGATCGCGTACCTATTTATTTAGCAGCTATCAAAAGGAAATTGTATATCCTTTGACTTAGTGTTGTTTTGGCCGCTGCCTCAATATGTTTATTTGACGAAAGCCACCTGCTTACATGTGCCCCTCAGGCTTTCGATTAATCCCTCTTCTCCTTTTTATTATTTCGACTAAAGGTAAAAAGTTATAATGAAATTTTCACGGGTGTATTTCATGTGTTTGCAATGAAATCCGGAGATACAACCTATGAGGACTTCACTGCAATCATTCGCCGAGAAAGTCTCCTTTCTTGCTAAAAAATAATAATTTACATTCTAAAAAGATCGTTACGCCACATAAGTAAATCTGAAATACTTGATAGTTTACGTGTTGGTGAGTAGTTTCTTTCAATAACATTGAATCAACAGTAATATCAATCAAGGAATCAGGAGATATAATAATGAATCAGGCAAAAAAAAGGCCAAATCTCGTGCTTGTGCAGTTACAAAAAGTTATGAGATCTTGTTCCGAGCCAAGTCTACACTTTACAGAGTATATTCACTTCACTTTGTGAAATTGAATGCTTTCCTCGGTGTTATAGAACGTTTATTTAGAAATAAAAAACTCTGGTAACTTCGCCTTTAAGGAAACCATATTTTTAAACTTATGTGATGTATTGTAAGGCACATAATATGACCTAAGACTCAATATTTTCCATTTTTATTATATATTTAAAAATTGGTTTAGATTAAAAAACAAAAATGTAAAACCTCAAAATACACTTAAGATACGCTAAAAAGTTTTAATGTCATTTTGCCAATCAAAATATTGTGAACTTTTAATTTTTATCATTCAACATTAAAAATTATTTGTTAATTTAATTTATTAACGTTTTAAGTAGCTATGTTTTAAATATATGCGTTAAAAAACTGTTTGTACCAATCCCGCATGGATCCCGAGGGATTGAAAACGCTGCGGGATTGCAATCCTTAATAGTCACGTAAAAATTCCAACGATAAGGACACAAAGCGTTCCGAAACTGTTGCAAGATAAGCATGAAATTTCTACAAGTAATCTCACTTCTAAAATAAATTCCATTATTTACCGCCGTGCACCTGTATTTTTGCATGATATTCCATCTCTGGTAAGTTTAAAAATTAAGTTTTCTTGTATGGTAGCAATTTATTTCAAACGCTTGCATGACTCTTAGCAACCATTACGAATTCTTCGAATAAAAACATCGTTCTGCAGTGCAAAAAACAGCAAACAAAACGGAAAAAAAATGCACGCAAAAAAATATTATCCCAACCAAGGTTCGAACGTAGGACGTTCTGAATTTCATTATCACTCTTCAATTAAGCAGCTACCTGGATACTACTTCTTAGTTGCTTCTCTTTATGTTGATAGTAAAAACTTAAACATCGCAGTTTCTCCATGTGAGATGAAGTGAAACAAGGTAGGTAAATGAATAAACAAACAATTTATATTCAAAGTAGATGAACCATATTACTCGGAACAAAGTTTTATTTTCCGCGAATTCGCACCTAACAATAGAAAAAATAGTTTGAACAATGGGCTTCCTATGATCCACCGATCAAGTGCTCCAGTCGGCCGCGTTATTCAACTGAGCTTGGTCGATGATTAAACTGTTTCTGCGTGCTAGTACTGATTTCTGTGCTGCTATTGCTTTTGGCGAGTCTGAAAGTAAGCTTAAGCATAATTTTTCCGTAATACATTTTTAAACTTAATCATTAGCATCATTAAAACAGAGCGAGATTATTTTAATTAAAAAAAAAACTGCTGAGCCAATTTCATGGCGAGTTTTAGTTCAATATACCATATTATACCGATATCTTACTATATTTATTTGGAAGGGCTACTTATTAGCTACAAGAAATACCTACATTTGTTTGCGGATGTTTGCAACATCCATACAACTTTTCTTTATTTTCAGTATGACTGCACAAATTTCGCATACAGAATTTTTCGATGTATGGTTTGCTAACGCAAAACAATCAAGCTCTTAACTTTCAATTTATATATAAATGATTTTCAAATTGAAGATTTTACATTTTTAAGCTCAGCAGAATAAAAGTCAGGTTTTATTTTTTTTTTTCCCCCCTATAGCTCCGCCCACAAATAAGGCACAAATAGGCTTTTACAAATTGTTCTCGATTTTGTATTAAAAAAGAAATCGAATTAATAACAAGAAATGACCAGCAACAAACAATAAAAAATAGTTGAAAGCTTGGATAATATTAAACGCTCCATTCGCAACCGCAGCGTTTACATACATGGGGACCATGCACAAACTACGTGGCTCGGTCTGGGGGGGGGGGGTTAGCTGGAAGGCTACACTGGGCTACGTGGGGGGAGGGGGGTTCTGAGCCAGACCACGTAGCTTTCCTTTCATAACATTTTTCACAGTTAAAATGAGGAACTAAACTCACAACAGCATGTGAATATTTATTTCCCTTAGTTAATTATCTCCGTATGTAATTACAATAGTCTGACCAGAGAAAACAGTACAAAATGTCTTCTGGAATCAAAAGGGAAAAAAGCTAAGTGCTACGGGGAGGGGGGGGGGGGGGTAGAGGCAAAAGCCATGTAGGGGTACGTGGGGGGGAGGGGGGGTGTAGCATAACAGATATTATAATGACATCATTGAAGTATAAGTTCCATGACAAGGGCCTATCAATAATCTTTTTAAGAAGGGTTTCTATAGCAACAGATAGACAGAGATCAACTAGGAGATTGCCTAGGTCAGCGCTAAGGAGAACTTGCAGGAAGAAATCTGATTATGTATTTAAGAACGATGTATTTAAAGTAATAAAAGAGTGATTTAAATTGCGCAGAATAACGGCTAACAGATTAATTATTTACTATAGCCGCACAAAAGGCATATTACGATATATATAAATAAAGATAAACATATTGAAAACCACTTCGGAGTTAATAATAATAATAAGATCATAAATGCAACACAGTACCTTTTCTTAATAATAAAAATAAGATCATTAAGAAATGCTACATGGCGACCGTGACAGGACTTGGGTGCTGTAGAATAAAGAAATTACTACGTAAACTTACGAATTTGAGTATCTAGCAGACAGCAAAAAATCAAGAAAAGAAGAGAGGAGAATCGTTGGAACTTGGAAGCACACAGCGCTACTAGCGGCCGAGCGGGAACCAGCCATGGATTGACAACGTCCGCCGTAGAAACAACAGCTACAAAATACATTAAAGCTAAGTGTTTTCTAGACTCAATTATCTTTGTTCTTGTAATCAAAAAACTTGTTGGTTGTGACGAGAACGTTGTCACTGGCAGAAACAGTGTGCGGGTAGGATTAGTTTTACATTTTTTGGGAGTTTAACATAACCTATCTTCTCGAATTTTCGTTGTTTATTCAAATAATTTATTATATCACGTCATTTTATTGATACTAGTTTTGGGACGCTGAGTATTGCTTAGTTTCTACAGAATGGCTAATCAGATGCCAGGTGAAATGGTTATTTGTGATCCTTTGGGTTCTGTATATAAGAAAGATGAAACAGTCACTGTAGGTGCATTAGAAAGAATACTATTTCGACTTGAGTTGCGACTAACAGCACAACTTACCGCTACACAAACACAATTAAGTGAGGAAATAAAAAGCTCTTATAAGTCTTTAGATGATCGACTATCCAAATTTGAGACAGTTATAAAAAAATCTATTGATAATTTAAGTGAGTGTTTTAAAGGACCGATAAGCATTATAAAATGTTAAAAGAGGAAACTGAGATGTGTAAAAAGAAACCCATTGTAGATACTGGTATTTATAAAAGTCTAGTAATTAGAGGGGTTGAAGAGGAAGTTGAAGTAGAGCACAAGAATATGGATGTCCAATTGCTGGGATTAAGTAACAAAGTAGAGATAGTCGAGATGAATTTTCAGGAAGTAAACAGAAAGTGTAGAACCTCCCACATTCATAATTTACTTGACCTAACCAATCAGATATCACCAAGCATACCTGAAGAGACTGAGGTGGAACACTTCACAGATGAAGGGGGTGTAAACCCGGTCAGAGTTATAAAGGGGTTTGAAAGCATGAGAAGTTTCAGTGCTCATGATTACCATGAAAAGGTAAACTGTGACAATTTTTCCATTGTTGGGGAGAATTATGTTTGTGATTATGAATCAAAGCAATTACAGAATAATGGTGTTGAACATTTTCAGAGTTCTTTACATATTTTTGAAGTTGGTTTGCCATGCTACTGTTCTGGCAAAGTAAGATTAACTGTAAACAGAAAGTTGTTTTGTATGAATAACTGGGAAAAAGTGAACTGGAAATATAGAAAAAAGGGTTTTCTTTTTTGTAGAGGGGTAAGCTATGCTTACTGCCTCATCCTGTGTACAAATTCAATCAGGGTATTGAACCTACAACTCAGAAAATGATGAATTAGTTTAAGGTGAATGAAAAGATTTAACACTAAGTGCAAGGCACAGGTGTGTACATATAAACTCTGTCATATTGGAATTTATTATTATTGTTAAGTTACAGTTGGCATATTATTGTTATTCAGTGCCACAAAACACTTGTAGATAGTACTGATTGATGTTGCTGCCCACAATTCTTCAACTGTAATGATAGTAAAAGTTTATAATCACTAAGTGGAAGCTGTCATTTACCAATATTGACGATCTTGGTCAGATGTGCAGTCTTCGGCTGTTACCACAGCATACCATTACATAAAAGTATATTGTCTATTAGGACTTTCTTTTTAGGAAATATATAGTTTGTAAGGTATACCGGAGCATTAGATATGAATATATTCAAGATGAAGTAAAGTGGAGAGAAGTTATTACTTATGGGGAGAATATAATGTAATGTATTGAATAAATAAAATAAAAATGAAGTTGTGATGGTGATGCTAGATTAGCAAGAAACAATGGCATCCCAGTCGTATTAGCGAGGGTTGATTGTACTGGTCCAGGGTACCAAACATGTGATTTAAATAATGTTGCTGGTTATCCAGGAAAATTGTTCAAAAAAGATCGGTCTTATGAAGAGTATAATGTACCAAGGGTAGTTAATGGAATTTTTTAACTATTTGAATGGTATGCTTGGTAAACAGGCGGAGGCCATGACAGCTGAAGATGATTACAAAGATGATGTTACTAAATAACAGTTGTTTACAATAGCAATCTAAGTAGCATACTGGTGGGATGGACAATACTGTAGGGTAATATACTTATTGTAGTTTTGGTTTTTCTTTTATTGTTAAGTGATAAGGACAGTAACTCTGTGTCACAATGTGTGTTACAGACAATATGTCGTTTCAACCAGTCGCTACTCATGGAAATCCGACTAAGAAATTACATCAAGCCATCGGTCCTCGTTATATGTGAAAAAAAAAAAATTGTTGTTAGTCAAATGTACAATGTAAGCTCTCCTTACTTAAAAAAGGTAACATTTACCGGAAAGTTTACCATGACCATTTATACTGGTATTGATGGAAAATGGTATGGTAAACTTGGGGGGGCTGTAGCATAACAGATATTACAATGACATCTTTGAAGTATAAGTTCCATGGCACGGGCCTATCAATAATCTTTTTAAGAAGGGTTTCTATAGCAACAGATAGACAGAGATCTAACTAGGAGATTGCCTAGGTCAGCGCTAAGGAGAACTTGCAGGAAGAAGTCCGATTATGTATTTAAGAACGATGTATTTAAAGTAATAAAAGAGTGATTTAAATTGTGCAGAATAATGGCTAACAGATTAATTATTTACTATAGCCACACAAAAGGCATATTACGATATATATAAATAAAGATAAACATATTGAAAACCACTTCGGAGTTAATAATAATAAGAAGATCATAAATGCAACATGGTACCTTTTCTTAACAATAAAAATAAGATCATTAAGAAATGCTACAGGGGGTCCACAGGAGGCCAAAATGGAGCGTCCACCAATCCTAGAGCGTTTTCTGTCACGTGTCCATAAGTGTGAAAAGTCTATTTTTTATTCCGTTTTTTAACCAAAAATAATCCACTTTTCTTTTCAAAATTCAAAAAATTAGCTTCCTGAAGCATTAATCTATGAGAACGACTACAATTTGTAATATATTTTTAATACTGTCAAATAGAATATTGTGTAGATTAAGTAGGTATTAATAAATATCTCCTGCTAGAAAAAATTATGTAACACACTGTTAATAAAAATATAATTGTTTCAGTTTTATATTATTATGATAAGTAACTATTCTTTATTCTTCAATCTAGCATGTTTTACCGGTCTCTTCTTCCTTCTCCTCTGCACGTCTATTTCATAACCAACTGTACCCGACACTTCAATCACGATGCCGATCCTTGCGGATGCAAATCAAATGCAATAATAAAATTATGAATTTCAGTAGGAGTATAAAAATAATTAATTACCTTTCCTCTATTGTTATAAACTTGAAACTCTGTAAGTTTATTACTCAGACACGTCAAAATCGCTGAATCATTTTTGGTGAGAATAAGTACGTTTTTGATCTGGAATAGAATTTAGAAAATGAAAAATATTTCTCTCCTACTTTGCCTATCTGTTCACTTATAACTGGATTTTCGCAATTATGTAAGACCAGCTGGTGACTGCAACTTCGTTCATGTTTGTCAAAAATTCTGAAGGAATTTTTTTTTTTTTCCTGTATGGAACATTAAACATTTTCAGGATAAAAAGCAGTCTATATTACTTACCTGCCAAATCAGTAACCGTCCAATGAAAGTCCCGTCAACATTGATTCACACCACGTCGCTATTTTTTTAAATGAGTATGAGCACCCATGAGGTTTTCTGAAAGCCGGCGCCCCTGATACTGACAAAAGGTCAACAGAGGGGTAATGCATCTAGAGAATTAAGTTCCAACGCGACCAGGAACCAAGTGGATTGAAAAAAGAAAGACAGCTCATGGGGGAAAAGGAGAGCTATATGGAAGATCAGTAAGACGAATCACAAAACACTTCATGATCCAACTGGTTCCATATGCACATAATAATAATAATAATAATAACAACTGGATGATAATGGTTCTGTGTAATTTGATATCCAAACTAACCTAGTAGAACCTGCAGTCATGTTTACTACAAAAATCAATATTTAAAATGCTATGCTACAGTAGGGACAACATACTTTGCAAACTGATTCCATCTCACTTATCAGATAATCAAACTGTCTCCATTATTTAGGAGACAATTATCCATCTCTTTCAGAAGCAACCTGCAAAAGACAAAAAAACATTATCAGTAATTAATATTCTTTTACAACAAAAATACAGACTCCAATGACAACTAATGACTGGTTCAATGTATAAAGACAGTTGAGAAAGCAGCCTCTTTTTGATTACCAAAAAAACGAGCATATGAAAAAATAAAATAAATGTTACATGTACAGAACTCCAATTATACGAACTCAGACTATCCAAATCGCTGAATATCCGAATCACTTTTTTAACTCATCCCACCAAAGAATTGTTGGAAAATGGGAATGACCAGTTTAAAACAATCTTTTTACCGCCAAAAGTCACAAGTTTGTTGCAACCAATCGACCAGTCTGTTATCGAAACCATGAAACACCATCACAGAAGGCAACTTTGAGAGAAACTTTTGGTGGAGGGTGAAACAAAGAAGGTGTGTTGGCTAGTCATAAAAAATAAAATTTGAAAGATTGCCCTTACATGGTGGCAGACACTTGGAGCCTGGTTAAGGCAGTCCCATTAAGATGCGCGTGGAACGAGTTGAAAGGCATACCAACTGAACAAGAGGAGGAAAAGGAAAAAAAGGAAAAAGTAGCTCAAGAAAAGGAAAGGGAAGAGACAGGAGAAGATGGGGATGGCGTGTCACTTGAGGAACTGTTAAACATTCTTTTGAAAATTCCTGGATGATCAGAAGTTACTGCTGAATATTTAGGAGAATGGGTGGTGTGTGACTCATCAGACCCTGGTATAAAATTCTAAATGATGGTGAATTTATTGAAAGTATGAGAAAAAGTGTCAAGGAAGAAGATGGCCTTAATGTCGAAGTTGAAGCAGACACGGGACGATCAGCTAGTCAAGTATTTGCGGGCCTTGAAACTGCGTTGAAGTGGATGGAGCGTCAGGCCGAGTGTGACCACATGAAACGTCCCACTTTCAAGCAGATGCGCGATTTGACTGCCCGAAAAAAGATGAATACAGTCAAACAGCTAACTTTGATCAAGATGTTCAGCAAGCAATTACTTTTATTCAAAGTACAGTGCGTACTTACTGTATTAATGTAAAGTAATTGGAAGTACACTTAACATGTAGAAGTGTTGCCTTTTCATTTAATTAATTAAAAAGCTCTTTTTCTTTAAAAATAGTTTTTTCCCCATTTTCAACATACATACAGTAATTAATTAAAATAGACCCTTTTATGGAAAAAATCCAATTATTCAAATTTTTGATTATCCGAATGGGGTACAGTCCCAATTGATTCGGATAATTGGAGTTCTACTGTAATCTTAAAAATACAGATTTTCATTATTTTTTAACAAAGTCTCCATTTAATGTAAAGCATTTGTCATAGGATTTCACTAATATACAAATTCTTTCTTCACAAAATTCGGCCACCTGGGTACCTGGCCAACTTATCATGTCACTTTTAAGTTCTTCATAGTTATCGAAGTGTTGCTTCAGAAGCCATGTCTTGATGAAGAAATAAAACTCACTTAGCGCCAAAACCACGCTGTAAGGGAGATGATCAAAAACAATTTGAAATTACTTAAAAATAATTGAATTTTTTTAACACTGATGACGAATGCTGTCATGCAAACAAACACCAGATATCAGCATATAGTGACATTTATTTTGAATTGCTTGCCTAAATTTGATTCAAAGTTTCACAGTGGACATCTGACGTTATCAATAGTGGCAATTCAATTTGATTGATGTTAATGTGCATTTTTAGCACTAATTATCAGTAACAATGGAATGTAAGAACTGTTGCGAGACAATACTTATATGGAAAGGACAGATCAAATACACCCAACACTCAACAAAGTTAAAGGGAGGAGGGCAGCACTCACAAAAATTTGTTTTGTGTTGGGTGTGTTTTGTCCGTCCTTTCCATATAAATTTAGCACTAATTACTTATTTAACCATCTCAACTTCTGGTGGGAGAGAAACCAATCATTTTATGGTTTTATAATTTAGCTATTAGTATTCAGCACACCTTGCATAAATCTAATTTAGTGTACTTTAGATGGTACTGTACACTCCCAAAAATGCAAGGAGAGAGACCACCTGCCCAACCTACCCAGCAAGTATTCTATGAATGTCACAAAAAACACAATACTGAAAGAACCCTTGCAGTTTCTGACTTTTGTAATAGCATTTATGTTCCAAAACTATCGGTTCACCTGATTTTTTTTTTTTTTAATCTGGCATGCAAATATCAGCAACAAAGTAAGCTGCTGCCACCCAATTTATAGCCAGTCTTTTTAATTGAAACATGGGGAGGTCCACATGAATGGGTCGCCAATTTTAAGAGCTTGGGTACAAAAATAGACATGTATGGGCATTTGTTTAGATACCCCCCTTCCCCCCCCCCCACACCCTGCAGTTGAGAAAGCATTAGCAGGTTGATTTGTTATTATTGTATAATCTTGCAGTTCAGTTTCAGTGAGCTGTTTTGTATAACTTCTTATGAAATTGTGAAGGCAATATGTAGCTTTGACAACATGAACTGCAGTATCTACATCCAACTCTACAAGCCTATAACATTTTTGCTCCTAATAAGCTAAAAGTAGAAAGGCATTTTCTACTACCCTCATGCAGATTACTAGCCTTTCTTTTGTACTGTAGATCTTCAAATTATTGTTGAGACATTCAAAAATAAAGATAAAAACGATCTTCAAAAGAATTTAAATTCATGTATACTGCACAGTCTGAAAACTTCTTTAATTTTCTATCCAATTTTGGGATCCATTTACTCTTTTTTAAAGCAAACAGGAGAAACAATCATATATATTACTTCTATAAGGTGTTTTTTTGTCACAAGCCATATCTCCCTTCATACTTAACCGAAATCAATGAATGAGGTGTCATATTAAAGCTTATGGTCACCACTTTGGTCACATCATATTTTAAGAAAGGAATTCTATGGAAATTGAACCTTAAAGGGCAAAAATGTCAATATTTCTAAAATGCTGTTTTTTTGTGTTATGAGTCATTTTTCTCCCTGGATAGGCCTACCTATCTGAATTCATTTAATGCAGTATCATTGTAAAGATTAAGATCTACGCTTTGGTAGCATCATATATATGGAATCATTACGAATAGATCCTGCAGGTATCGTTAAGCAATTAGAGCTCCTGAAGTGGGGGAAAGCACCGGGCCCGGATGGAATTCCAGTAAGAGTATTTTCAGAGTATGCAGCAGAAATCGGGCCATTTCTGTCTGATATATTCAGTAAATCATTAGAAGAGCGAAAAGTACCTTCAGACTGGAAAATCGCGCAAGTAACTCCGATTTTCAAAAAAGGTGATCGAAGTGATCCTGGGAACTATCGTCCCATATCTATAACATCTGTTTGTAGTAGAGTTATGGAGCATATTATATGCTCGAACATTATGAATTTTCTAGATTATAATAATTTGCTTACAACAAATCAACATGGATTTCGGAAGAAAAGATCATGTGAAACACAGCTGGCCCTATTTACACACGACGTAATGAAAGTTATCGATACAGGTTCACAAGTAGATGCAATTTTTTTAGATTTCCAGAAAGCCTTTGACTCTGTGCCACACAACAGCCTTTTAGCGAAGCTTCGAGCGTACGGTATATCGGATCAGCTTTGTGAATGGATAAAGGATTTTCTAACTGGTCGGTCACAGTATGTTGCCGTTGAAGGAGAAAGTTCTTCTAATCTAGATGTTACATCGGGTGTACCTCAAGGAAGTGTAATAGGACCACTTCTTTTCTTAATTTTTATAAACGATCTCGGAGACAAAGTGAAAAGCCTTTTTAGATTGTTTGCTGATAATGCGGTTATTTATAGGGAAGTAAGAACTTTGGCCGATTGCTTAGAAATTCAGCGCGATCTGGATGTTATTTTGGCTTGGTGCGCTGAGTGGCAACTTACTCTAAACTGTAAAAAGTGCAATACAATGAGCATAACTAACAAAAAGAATCCGATTGTTCAGAAATACGAGTTAAACAATACAGTTATTGATATGGTCGATTCTATTAAATATTTGGGAGTAACAGTACAAAGGAATATGAAATGGGACATACACATTAATTCTTTAGTAGGTAGAGCAAATTCTAGGCTGCGATTCATAGGTAGAATCTTGAAAAATTGTAATGAACAAACAAAGGAGATAGTGTACAAATCTCTTGTGCGTCCACATTTGGATTATTGTTGTGCCATTTGGGACCCGTTTCTTAAGGGATTGATCGAAAGTATAGAGAAAGTACAGAGAAGAGCCGCTCAATTCGTGACCGCTACAGTCCTTATGAAAGCGTCACAGAACTGATTAGTAGATTAGGTTGGGAGTCTCTGGTAGATAGACGACACACGTTTCGTTTAAACTTATTGGAAAACATGCGTACTCCAACTTTCACTCATGAGTGTAGTGAAATACTTCTTCCACCAACCTATTTGAGTCGGAAGGACAGGACAGATAAAATTAGAGAAATAAGGTGCCGGACTGATTCTTATATGAATTCTTTTTTCCCTCGTACCATTAGGGATTGGAATGCACAGCAAAGAGATTAGCTTTGGTGCTGAGCACCCTCTGCCACCCACAATTTTGTGAATTGCAGAGTATATATGTAGATGTAGATGAAAGACTGGAATTTTTCGGAATATGACCCTTAAAGGGCACAAGTACTAAAATTTCTACAACGCATTTTTGGGTCACGAGCTATTTATCTCCCTTCATATATAACCGATATAGATAAATGAGGTATCATATTAAAGATTAAGGTCTCCGCCACGGTAACATTATATTTTAAGAAAGCAATTTTTTTGTAATTCAACCCTTAAAGGGAAAAAATATCAATATTTCTAAAATGCTGTTTTATGTGTAATGAGTCATTTTTCTCCCTCGATACCTATATGAATTCGTTTGATGCAGTATAATTGTAAAGATTAAGATCTCTGCTTTGGTATTTTTGTTTTTCTTTAAAATTCCAATGTAAATGTTTTAATCGCACAGAAACACATATCACAGAGATGTTGATATGCTATGTGCATTTTGTTCAGGTTGGTTGTATTATGTTAAGGTCAGTGACAGTTTGTCGTACATACACTGTGTTTTAAATTTTTGTTTCGTAATATGTTTTAAGTATTTTCCACCTATTACACTAAACAAAATAAATATTTGCTACAAAAGTGCGGTTCTATTTTTCATTATATTACAAGCATTCAACCTCACTATTCATCATATTTTATTTGCGAAATTTTCGCATGGGTTGTCTAGTTCATATTTGTTGCAAGAACCATCACTGTACACGTTAATAAGGAGAACGTAAAAAAAAAAGGATAGACATTCCTTCGCCAACAACTACTTCAACAATGGTCCATTCTTTAGTTGCTCAGTTAGAACATTACAGCTTCAGCGAGCTGCTGCCAATCCACTGAAGACTGTCGGTGCGGACATTCCGCTTTCTGTTTTGACTGAGCCTTTAGAGTTTGGCAGCTTCTTGAAGATACATCAACCACAGACGGTTATAGGGTTGAGTCTTGGTTTAAAGGCAGGAGTTCTTCACAGAGTATATCATAGGAACAGAAGAGGAGCTGATGGAGTATTTTTACTGGTTAATGATGAATATTACAATTCCTGTATATTCGCAGAGGTGAACATGAATTGCTAGATATAGAGTTTGAGAGAGAGAGGGGGGGGGGGGGAGAAGGGGATAGAAGGGAGAAAATTATTTCATATTCAGAGTTCAGAGGAGGGAATAAAGTGGTCCTAATAGGTGGGTATTTAAATATTCCAAGTGTTAACCAGAAGGGGAATCGAATTAGCAACACTAGAGAGCAGAGATTTGCTAATACATTAGTGAGGGAATGAGGAGTTATGCAAGTAGTACAACAAAATACAAAGGAAAAGAATATTTTCTTGATAAAGCTTGATTATAATTATGTGAGGTCTCAGGTGACAGCAGGAATAAGACACTGATCATGAGGCAGTACTTATTGACATGAGGGGAGTCCAGGAATAACAAATAAAGAGGGAGGTTGTAAGAATAATTATAGGCAAGGGTTTGAGAACTGAGGTAGTTTCAGGAAAGGTTCAAAGTGTGGCAGTAAGACTTTACTACAGTAGAAAGTAAATGGTAACAGCTCAACAAAATCGTAACAGGGAAATAAACGTTTGTTCCAAAACAAAAAATGAGGAACACAGAACCTAAATACTATAATAGGCATATGAGGAGACTGAAAAGGTTGGTGAGAAGGGAACATAACAAATTAAAGAAACAGCTGAGTAATAGAGAACGTATGAAACAACTAAACAGGGTATTAATAACAGCTAAAGGAGAAATTGGGCTGTAAATACTGAATGATGCAGATAGAAATTATATAGCTGTCAGAAAAATAAGAGGGAAGGAAGGAATATGGACTATTGTGGACAACATTGGAGGAGTACTTATAGAGAATATGAAAATAACTGAAGTACAGAGTAACTGGTTTGGCAAGATTCATATATTGTCACACACACTGTCAGACCGAAAATTTACTGAGGAAAATTATTGTTAGTGAATATAGGAAATTAGAAATGAAATCACATGGTATTAAGAGACAGTTACATTTAAAAAAAAAAAAAAAAAAGTGACGTGCCTGATATAGATACTACCACAGACGTATTAAAGGCAACCAGCAAACACATCGTATCACGCCTGGATGTATTATCTGATTTAAGCCTGGAGACTTGTTTCCCAGAGGACTGGAAATTTGACATATCAGCATCAGTTCAGAAGGGTGGGGACACAAGTAGGGTTGAAAACTATAGACCCATTAGTTTGACTTCAGTGATGGCAAGCTGTATACTATACAATACAGTGTATAGCCAGCTACGACGGTGAGTCAAATGAAAACCTTAAATTTGTAATAAAATTTTGCGCCGTTATCCTGCAAGTTGGTAAGCAGTGTGCAGAATGGCCTGTAGGTGGCAGCATAGTACATATGCACAAATACCGTCGCAGTATCAGTATAAAGATGGCTGCCCCACTTGAGACTTGCACCAGGGACGAACAGCGTTCTGTTATTCGGTTTTAGAGTAGTTAAGGTGTGAAACCTACTGAAATTCATCGAAGAATGAAGGTTCAGTACGGTGATGCGTGTTTGTCACAACAGCAAGTCTACGAATGGAGTAGGAAGTTCGCAAATGGTGTTACTTCAGTGGAAGATGCTCCTCGTCCAGGTCAGGCACAACGAGTTGTGACTCCACAGAACATTGCAGCAGTTGAAGCCATGGAAAACCGCCGAGTGACACTGAATGACATTGCAGCATGTTTAAAGATTAGTCATGGTTCAGCACACCACATTGTGCATGATGTGCTCCAGTTTAACAAAGTGTCTGCAAGATGGGTGCCACGGCAGCTGACTCTTGAAATGAGAGAACGACGTGTTGATGCTTGTGAAGAACTTCTTCGGCACTTTGAACGAGAAGGTGATGGCTTCATTGCAAGAATCGTTACTGGGGACGAAACCTGTGTGCACTTCCACCAACTGGAAATGAAGAGAGTGAACAAGGAATGGTGCCATTCCTCATCACCAAAACCAAAGAAGTTTCGAACAGAACCATCAGCAGGGAAGGTTATGCTGACTCTCTTTTGGGACGTAAAAGGCGTCATTTTGGAGCATTACATGCCCAGAGGGACCACTGTCACCAGTGCATCATCCAGATCTCCTAAAAAATCATCTTCGGGCTGCAATCAAATCAATGCGACGTAGATTTCTTTCATCAGGTGTCCTTTAGCAACTTGACAATGCAAGGCCCCACACTGCCCGTACAACAGTTGCAACAATCACATATCTGCATTTTGAGTGTCTTCCTCATCACCATACTCACCAGACCTTGCCCCCGAGTGATTTCCATATGTTTGGACCACTCAAAGAAGCAATGGGAGGAAAGAAGTTCCGTTCCGATGAAGAGGTACGCCACGCGGTGCACGAGTGGTTGCGCGGACTACTAAAAGAATTTTTTTCTAAAGGAATGTATATACTTTGTAAGCGCTTGAGGACTTGCATTGAGCGTGGGGGAGATTATGTTGAAAAGTGATACAGCTTTGTACCACTTCTGCACAATAAATAATATTTAAAAAAATATTTGAGGCTTTCGTTTGACTGACCCTCGTACATTATGAACTAAGCACATCATGACACTTCACACCTACACTTGCCATTCAAGAACAAGAAGTGTCCTTGAAACATTCTGTATCACCCCTCAGCACTGGTCGGAAACTAGCAACAGCCGGACTAGCGAATTACCATCCCTGCATAGACTGCTGTTAACAAAACATAAATGGCTGTGTTTGGAATGGTACCATGACTGGGAAGCACAGACTATTGATGAACTGCATCACGTTGCATTTAGCAGTTCTGCACTACCTTAGATGATCATCTTAGGTGCCTATGGCAAGCATGGGAGAGGTTCCATTCTTTTAGGGAGGCACAGCATGTACTCTTTATATTTTTAATAATCACTCAGAAAATAACGGGAAATGGGGTTAACATTAATACACGGTAGAGCAGCCTAAAACCTAATACACAATACATTAAAGTCAGAAAAGTAAACAAATAGAGAATAGCAGCAATAACTAAGCAGTTTCTAATAAGAAGTCACTTTGAACTTACCTAAATAAGCGTAATCCTTAACCATCCAAAATTGTAAATAAACAAGTTTGGTTACGTGACCATATCACTAGTTTTCCACACCTTTCGCCACTGTAAAGCACTTTTGTAATAATAATTATGCCAAGGTGAGTAAAATTCACTAATAACTTGTAGTTTCAGATAGATTTAAAGCAGTAAATATGATTTTCAAAACATTGAACCATGTGCCCATCTTAAATAATAGATTACGACTTGGATAGGTAATTTCCGAGCTTAAAAAGTATTTTTTATGCCACCAAATAATATTCCCACTAATATTCTCTAAGTTTCAAGTAGCTGCTAGTCATCTAATAAAAGACAGGCGTTATTTTAAAGTCGCAATTTAAGACGGAAATGTGGTCCCTTATAAAATAGAATTTTGAACCTTTAAACACACTTTAGTGAATAAAAACATTTGGAAAACACTTAAATAGATTAAAGAAATGCTTTAAAAACAATATCCCGGCGAAATAAGTTGTAAATAAGAAAATAGCAAATTTGAGCAGAGTTGGAAAAACACGAGTTTAGAAAAATTAATAACTTTTGATAGACTCAACCGATTTGAAAGATAGTTAGCTAATTGGAATCAGCAGGTGTGTAAGAACATTTTTGCAATAGTTTAAACAAAAATTATACATATGAAAGGGTTGACTCAACTAAGTCAAATTAACTGTACTATTCCACCAACTAAATAAATGTTTTACGATTTGGAGGCATTTAGAGCAAAAACCCACTGAACACAAAACACTTTTTAGAAGACAATCTACATATTGTGATTTTCTGGAAGCCTCTGATGACATGAGTTTTTTGAACATCTGTTGTTTTCAGCAGTTAGATGCCATTGTGATAAAAGGAAATCCCGGTGCGGCCATGTTCACTTTTTAGAAAATCTCGGTGGTGGACGGACGTATCAACCGAAACTGGCGCGTTGCGGCGTGGTGGCAGGGGCGTAGCTACTATGGGGCTAGGCAGTGCAGTGCACTGGGGCCCTCACGCTCAGGGGGCCCCCAAGCATACCTCAAGGGGCCCCTAAGCGCACCTCTAGGGGCCCTCAAGCGCAGTTTAGAGGGCCCACGAGCCTTCACGGCAAACTGGCGACTTTTTTTTTTTTTTTTTTTTAGCTCTACCGTCGTCTTAGGGGCCCCTGAGAACACAGGAGCCCCTCACTAATGGCCCTCGCTGCTCAGGGGCCCCTAAAGAACAATTCAAGGGTCCCCATCCTCAGTTCAGGGGGCCCCTACCAGCACACAAAGCAAAAAAAAGGTCGCCCGTCTGGCCTGAGGGCCCAAAATAAATTTTTTGCACCGGGGTCCTTGTTGACCTAGCTACGCCACTGCGTGGTGGCTCATGAGAGAGCTGGGTAGCCGGAAGTAGATATGGCGCGCTTCAGGGAGGCCATGCTGAAAATTTGAACGTTGTCATACATGTGGGCAGTCAAAAGGAGAATTTGAATTTTCTGTTCAGGGTTCGGCGGGTCTGTCCTGCTTCATTTCTGGCAATCATTCGTGTGATGATTAGACTGATGCCTTAGCTAACTGCCATTTATATAAATTATGGAACTTTTCAAGAATACATTGCTTTCGTGATATGAACTTCAACATTTTTCATTTCTAAATTAGTACCCTTCTTACCTAGGGTTATTTAGGTGAGTGGCGACCGTCTCTATAGTGCAGTTAGAATTTTCCAAAGCTTATTCACGGTTTCTGAACATTTCTTAGACATTAACAGTATTATGAAGGTGCAACAGTTTAGGTGAAGAAGCCAATACCCACTCCGGTATGAGTTTCGACCCTAACAAGCAGTATTACTACTGGCATCATGGCATAGGGAGCCATCGGGTATGATTTCAGGTCATGACTGACGGTAATTAAGGGAACTTCAACAGCACAATGGTATGTCACCGATATCCTGTGTCCTCAGGTGTTACCTCTCATGCAATAGTAACAGATTGCCATTTTACTACAGGACAATTCTGATTCATATACTGCATGTGTTACTGCCTGTGTAACGTCCTGTGGCCAGCAAGCTCCCCTGATCTGTCCCTGATAGAACATACACGGGACCATCTCCAATCTCAACCCTACCCCAGTGTCAGTTTTCAGGACCACACGTTGTTGACCAGCTTTAAGACTCCCTTCCCAACTGAATCAGTGCATGCATCCAGGCCAGACGGGATTCAACACCATACTGATAAGTGGGCTTATACTGCCAAGTTCTCTGTAAATTTGACTTGATTTTGAAATCACAAAATTAATATCACATACCCTCTTCAATCTGTGAAGTTTCATTTCATTTCTTCCTCTCCTTTTTGGCGCTTCACATTTTTTGTCAAGCATTGTATTTGGAAATTACATCAATCACATTGCGTGCCCGTATTCATTATTGTTACATAATTTTGTTTTAAAAACATGTGAAGCACAGTACCTCCCAGCACTATACATAACCCATTGAAGCGGTAAGACTCACAATTCGTGGATGATCAGCACCATTAAATAATATATCCGAAATGTGCTCCACTTTGCCAGGCAACTGATGTTAATTTTTATCGGCAAGTAAAGAATTTCAATGCAAGAATTCAAAACAATTTGGAGTTGTTGTGTAGGGTGAAGAATTGCACGATATGTTAAACACACCAAAAATCCACACCTTGATCCATATCAATTGTCTGCACCAGTTTTCAGGACATGCTACTGTAAGTGTAGTATGCAATCAAATTAATGCAAAATAGACATATTTTCAACAAGTTTACTTCCAACAGTCATCACAGAAAAAAAAAAAAAAAAAAAAAAAAAAGTGTCGTTCATGAGTTGCACATGGTGCAAGGAGGTACTGTGCCTAACATATTTTTGTAACAAGTTCTGCCTGAGGAACAATAGTGAACTACAATCACTATGTGAACTATGTATTTTCGAAATACATATAGAAAAAATAAACATCAAATTTAATTATTTTCATTCAGTTTTGTGAAGCAAAAATATTTATATTTTTTGATCAAAACGTTCATGAAAATATTGCAAGGGGGAGGGGGGGGGGGACAGTATGCAGGTTTAAACATCAGTCCGCAGATCCAGAAACCTGCAATCACACTTCCTGTCTATGACACTACTCCTGTATTGGTATTAAAATCATGGATTTTTCAATTAATGAAGGGCATTTAAAATCACAAATAACTTGAAAATTATAGGTTTCAACCCCAAGTCTTAGTGAAATTTGATGAGTTTTTAAATATATATGGATAACCCTCAGTCTTATCTAATGCCATGACCTTTGACCTCAATTATTTCAAAAATGGGGGGAGGGGTATATAAACGTGTATTTATATTCAGCGGAGAAAAACTGTCAAAGCACATAAAAATCGGAGATCCAAACACCTTGTAAATTCCAGCCTAATGATGTGATCTCAAGGGGTGATGCATTATAGAAAGCTACATTGCGACCAGGTGGGAAATTAAGGATGATGTAAGGTAAAAGAGGTTAGAATGCTGGTTCGAAAAACAAGTGGTATCGACTAAAGGACATTAGAGATTTCAATTAAATGCCATGGATGTCCTGTTACATTTGTATTGAAACAATACACATAACGCATTAAATAGTATATGTCATTTGAACAAAGCAAAGCTACAGCTGCAGCAGGATTCCAATGCTGGAACTCCAAGCTCCTTAATTAATATTTCTTGCAAAACTTATAATGGTTCTTTGATTTTGTGCTAGCAATATTTGATGAAATGTTAATGGGGATATAAATCACAGTTTTAGACAATTTATTTCAATATATTAAATGTGTGCGAAATTCGAATGACGTTCATTAATGATCGAGTACATTCACTTCAGAGCAGTCTGGTAGCTCAGTGGTTGATTGTTAGCATTAAGAGATGGCAGGTGGAAGGTCTTATCATTAGATCAAAATCTAGGAATACTGTTCAGGAAGAGCAAGCTACCTCATATCACATTATCAGAGAAAAGAGATGAAGACAAAATAAGTTAATAAATAGTCGGTCTCTTAACGATGGTATTGTGCTAACAACCCAGACTGCAATTCTGGAAAAAGTACAACAGCACTTCCAATCACTTTACACAACTACTGGAGTCAAAGAGGATGCTAAGCAATCACTTCTTAACAGCACTTTCATTTCTGAAGAGGAGAACATCAATTTAATGAAACTGTTCACCGCATACGAAGTTGAAGTGGCAATTATGAAGAGCATGTGTGGGAAGTCACCAGGAAATGATGGTCTTCCAATAGAATTCTACAAACGATTCTGGTCTATCATAAAAGGAAAATTTATTGAAGTCCTCAACAGAATTTGAAGCAATGCCGATATACCTTCCAATTTTAAGGAAGGTATCATTGTATTGATACCTATGGGTCGGAATGCCAACAAACTGGTAAACATGAGGCCAATAACTTTAATTAACTCAGACTACAAGATAGCAGCTCGAGGCATGAAATACAGACTGAATAGTGTGATGTCGAAAATAATTGGGGATTACCAATCATGCGACGTTCCTGGTAGGAGTATACTGGATATAATAAGTGATTATAGAACGATATTAGGACTTGCAGCTAAAATTAAAGTACATTTGTTCAGCATAGATTTCACTAAATCATTTGACCACTTTGAACACTCGTATATCGCAGAAGTAATGTCACGCAAAGAGTTTTGCCCCAGATATATCACTACAGTTCTGAATATGCAGAGCAACGCTTCATCGAAAGCCCTTATCAACAGCCAGTTTACTAGGCCACTAAGGATTCAGCGATCAGTTCACCATGGTTGTCCGCTCTCAATGGCACTGTACAGTATTGCATTAGAACCATTCCTGGAGAAACTGCATAAAACCATTAATTCAATAACGATTTTCGGACACAGCATGTGTGTTAGAGCATATGCGGATGATGTAGGAATTTTTCTGACCTTGCATAGGGACTCAGACAATACAGAAAACATTCTAGATGAATTCTTCGAAGCATCAGGAGCAGCAGTTTCCCGTCAAAAATCAAAGTTGATGAAATTGGGCAAAGGTTTGTGGTTAACAGACACGCATAGTTTTAGTGAAACAGAGCGAATCAAAATTTTAGGACTGATGATAAAACCTAATCCCCTCGCCACGATAGCAGCCAACTGGAAGATTCCTCTCGGAGCCATAAGAGCCAAACTAAAAGAGAGTAGCAAAAGAGATTTGTCTCTTATACAGAGGATTAAATTCATGAACTCAGACATTCTTATCAAGTTATGGTTCACAGCACAGGTTCTACCAATAACCAAACAAACAGCTTTAAGACTGACTTCTAGTCTTGGGTGGTTTATGTGGCGAAACAACATCTTTCGCACAAAAATGTCTTCGTTAGTGTTCCCACCAAATACAGGTGGCCTAGGTCTAATTGATGTCCACATGAAGTGCAAGGCATTGCTGATTCATAGGACTAATATCCTAAACAATAGCAACAAAAATAATTTAACAAAGATCTTACTAAGCGAGATACAATCAGAGGATCGAAACCCACCGCTTAACATAGTACATATAAGTTGTTATTTGGACTGGGCAAAAACATATTTTCTTCAATGCAGCTACATCACAAATGTTAACAGCGTCCAGCAATTGAAACGTATAAAAGACACATATCACAAAATGCTAGAAACGATGGGAAGGAACAACATTTAACTTAAACATCAACAAACAAATTGGAAATCGGTTTGGCAGAATATTTCCAATAAACATCTGCCTCACAATGTTTAATGAATTAATTCCTACAAACGGTTTCACAATATAAACTTGTGCAATAGTACAAAATGCAAACATTGCACAGAGGAAGACACCTTAGAACATCTTTATCTGCAAAGAGCAGCAGGCAATGTGGAAATGGGTGGAACGTACTTTGGCGTCACTAAATAGTACTACAAATTACAGCTTGAATGTTGCCAACATAATAAAACCGGATAAGTCATCATACCCAATATCCAAGAAAACTTCCATGCTATGGATTATGGGACAGTTTGTAGATTTTGTAGTAAAGAAGAAAGGCACCGACTTAAGCGATTTTAAATATATTCTAACAGGATTCAGTGTAGCGGAAAAATATAAAAACTACTCAATGTCACATGGACAATTTCTAAGGACAGCAATCCAGCAAAATCTATAATTCACTAAGGAAGAATTCAGAGCTGGTACCTGAAATCCCTTGCAACGTGCAGAACTTCTTGAACCACACATGCTGTGACAACGGAGGACTTTTGGAATCAGAGCTTGCCTACCAGGAACTACCTTCTTCATCATCTTGGAAATTTATAATATTGAATGTAATTGTGTTATTTTTGAATAAATAAACTAATCAATTTTTTATTAAAAAGTGTTTAAGGTGCTTGCTTTCAAAAATTTCACTGCTTCAGTCCCAGGTTCAAATCCCGGCAAGTGCAAGAATTTTTGAGAGCTGTGTTTGATCATACGAGTTACGCCAGGCCACTCCGTGGTTCGGATTCCACGTTAAACTGTAGGACCCGGAGGAATGGAACTGGCCATCCTACCTCTGACAATGGCTTAGTATGCCTCCTTTGTGGACTAAGTTGGGTTTCTTTCTTTTTTTTTTTTTTCTTCATTTACTTCAACAGTCAGCATACCTTCTACACCAAAGTTTCCTTTCATTACAGCCTTGCTATCCATGGCAGACTCATCTGTTGTGATGAAGAAACACGTTCCAGGTACACCCAAGACCTATGATGTTCCTTTATTTCCCACTGCTACCATCCTTATATTGTACAAAAACAAATATCTCGTGTTACATCCCAACCTCCACACCTCTAAAAGATAACCACAGCACTGTAGTCATCACCAGTTTTCTTCTGGTCTTAAGTCCATTTAGCCAAATCCTTTATCATGGGCCTAACACCCTACATTCCTTCCATAAAATGCAAATCCTTCTCCACAAAATCCTGCTCTCTACAAATGCTTCAGTTGACCACCAAATTTCAAGAAAATGTTTGTTCAAGGACTAACCTTCTCAGTCTCCCAAACTCATCCTTTCCTTGCAACAGACATTTTTACATAACATGCAGCATGCACCAGCCACTACCTGCTCCTATCTATCAATAAGAGAAACTGTTCCCATCAGTGAACATGCCACATACACTATAACACACCTCATACACCAACTCACTGCCTTCACTGTACCAGATATTATGTAGGTTTCACCATAACTGGCACACTAATTAAAGAGCAGTAACTGAGAATATTGTGCAAGCTATCATGTTTAAAGCATATATTTAACAGTTTGGAATGTTCAATTTTGTAATGTGACGTAAAATTTTTGCAAGCATTTCATAGTTTCATTTAAGAATTTTTCATATATTTTAAATTAGCTGTTAACCCTGCACTGGTCGCGTGGATTACATATGTAGCCCACTCAAGCCATTTCTAATGGGACTTTTCAGAGCGCGACTACTGCAGGATTAATGAGTTTTAATTGTTTTAAAATGATCTTTATTGTTTGATTCAATTGTTAGCACTGGAGAAACATCTGTCTGCACTTTTGAGAACATCCAGGACTTTCAATGTTATGCATATAAAGCTGGGTGACCTGCTCACCCTCAGAAAAATACCAATAGAGTCTAAGTCAGTTTGTTCTCCAATATTCTTTGGAGAAGACAGCTTTTTTTCTAATGTGTTTTTCTGGTGAAATAAAAGTAAAATTACAAGTTATTGATAGCTTTATCATGTAAAGGCTACCTATTATAATTGTGGGGAAGTTTTAAGTACTCTAGTGGAAAGTTGTAGGCCTAAGCACTAATTTTCAATTTTTCAAATATTTAGGTATAAGCCCGAAGCATAATTACATAACATGACCTCAAACAACTTTTCTTACCTTACCACTTAAATTATATTTTACCCCCTTTCTTCCTTAATCGGGCAAACTCGAAGGCCCCTGTTCATTTTCTCCTCCTTTCATCTAATTTAATTTAATTGCAATGGAGCACAATCTAAATCTGAACGCTTCCTACTCCTAACACAAAGCAGACAATATCTTGGTAGACCCTCAATCCCATTCCATTTTCCGGCAATTCTATCATTACTGTGTCGCCGCAATCTGATAATAAATTCTTGTAGAACTCAATGAAACAAATCAAAAATAAAGAATAAAATTTCAAAATACAGCATGTTAAAAATCAGTTATTGGTATAGTTACTAGTGCTTTTGGTGATGTTTCTTCTGGTCCAGGCAGTATTTTAACCTAACAATAACCACTAGGAAGAAAATAAAACACCTATAATGCATTTTCTCCATGTAGATATAGTGGTTTTGGTGAATTTTTTTTCAGTCCAGACCAGATCTCACCCTAACCTCTTCAATTCTGAGAAACAATATCTCCAGAACTAAGCGAGATATCAAAAAAAAATTATTCTTTACTTTCGATTTGTCTCATCGAGTTACGTAAGAATCCATCATCAAATTGCAGCGGCACGGTTATCATAGAATTCCCAATGGATTCATTGATAAGCTAAACAATTTGGAGGAATAAATATCTAGTTTCAAAGTAATATAATACTATCAGGAAATTTTAATACGGTTTCCAGAATTTTTTTTTAAAAAATGGTATTAATTACATAGTGTTGAGTTTTTCCACTAGTGATATAACAAGACAAAAATCAGATGGAAGCAGTTGTACAGATTATGTTGTTTCTTGTAAAGAAGCCATCAGAGCTATGGATTACCAAATTATCAAGAAATTACTATTAGATCATGTTGCCATTGTCCTAAAATCTGTATTCACAGCAAACTATAAAGAGGGAAAATTTCTAAGATTTCTAATGTAAACTGGTCTAAGAAAAGTGTCTAGCAATCTAGCCAATGAAGCTTTGCCTGGTCAGCATTCCAAATTTAACAAGGTTAATAAAAGTAAAGAATGCTTAAACAGACACATTCAAAGGGTTTTGCCCATCATTGGTTTAATTCGACTTGGCGATTCCGGCTGCCTGGCGACTGTGAACGTGACGTCATGGTGACGTTCAGGTACAGTCAACCGCGTATAAAAATATGTCACTAACGGGACTGCACGGGAAGCAGGGGTTTTTGGGCGGGGACAAATTGCAGGAAAATATTGCGAGGGAGGGAGGGAACAATTATATTCTCAAATGCGAAATGTGGTATCGCTTTCTCGAATATATCCCGCAGGAAAATATTGGAAAATCTTGCGAGGGAGGGAGGGAAAAATTATCTACTCAAATGCGAAATGTGGTATGGCTTTCTCGAATATATACCGTCCGCGTAAAATATCACTAACGTGACTGCACGGGAAGTATGGGTTTTTGGGCGGGAACAACTATTGGAAAATATTGCGAGGGAGCGAATTGTGGTATCGCTTTTTCGAATATATCCCATCCGCGTAATTCTGTTTCACGATACCGATCCGAAATTTCTCCCCGCGTAATTCTGTTATATGATACCAACACCGTGAAAGTGGGGTTTGTTTTTTCTGCGGGGACAATTTGTAGCAAAATATTGCTAGGTATGCGAAATGTGGTATCGCTTTCTCGAATATAACTTATCAGTGAACAAGACATGATGGGATTTAAAGGAAGTTACTAAATTAATTACGAAAATTCAAAAAAAAAATTACGAAAAGAAACGAATGGCATACACTGTTAAGAAATGGCAAACAAAATATCAATAACGTTCAACTGTTAAGAAATTGAAGGGAGGCATATTTCCTGAGAGCCATACGCATGCTGTGGTATCGCAAATTCGATTTACGCGGGAAAATCTTGCGAGAGAGGGAGGAAAAAATTATCTACTCAAATGCGAAATGTGGTATCGCTTTCTCGAATATATCCCATCCGCGTAATTCTATTTCACGATACCGATGCGTGAATTCCCCCGTGTAACTGTGTTAGTTAATAATACGAACTCCACAAAAAATTCCTGCAAATACCTATCCGGGATTTATAGTTAGTGCTGCAAAACAGTTGTGTCCCCAGCGGCAGAAATTATAGTTGCACGGGGTACGTAGTGTTATCACGTTAAGTTGGAAGTTAACCATGACTATCTCCTGGTCCAGGGTGCATTTCAAAGTGATTGCAAATGCGAAGGAAGCAAAGTTTTAAGCAACGTTCATATGATCCCAGTATCGTCAATGTTCATGGCGAGAAGTATTGAAGCGGTATCGCAAATAGAATTAAACCGATTTTCCAATATTTTCCTGCGGGATATATTCGAGAAAGCGATACCACATTTCGATAAAGCGATACCACATTTCGCATTTGAGAATATAATTGTTCCTTCCCTCCCTCGCAATATTTTCCTGCAATTTTTCCCCACCCAAAAACCCCTGCTTCCCGTGCAGTCCCGTTAGCGATATTTTACGCGGATGAGATATATTCGAGAAAGCGTGAATTCACGCATCGGTATCGTGAAATAGAATTCCGCGGATGGGATATATTCGAGAAAGCGATACCACATTTCGCATTTGAGTAGATAATTTTTCACTCCCTCCCTCGCAAGATTTTCCAATACTTTCCTGCGGGATATATTCGAGAAAGCCATACCACATTTCGCATTTGAGAAGATAATTGTTCCCTCCCTCCCTCGCAATATTTTCCTGCAATTTGTCCCCGCCCAAAAACCCCTGCTTCCCGTGCAGTCCCGTTAGTGATATTTTACGCGGATGGGATATATTCGAGAAAGCGATACCACATTTCGCATTTGAGAAGATTATTTTATCCTCCCTCCCTCACAAGATTTTCCAATACTTTCCTGCGGGATATGTTCGAGAAAGCGATACCACATTGAATTCACGTTAAATAGAATTACGCGGATGGGATATATTCGAGAAAGCGATACCACATTTCGCATATGAGAAGATTATTTTTTCCTCCCTCCCTCGCAATTTTTTACGCGGGTGGGATATATTCGATAAAGCGGGAATCACGGATCGGTATCTTGAAATAGAATTACGCGGATGGGATATATTCGAGAAAGCGATACCACATTTTGCATTTGAAAAGATAATTTTTCCCTCCCTCCCGCGCAATATTTTCCTGCAATTTGTCCCCGCCCAAAAAACCCCTACTTCCCGTGCAGTCCCGTTAGTGACATATTTTTATACGCGGTTGACTGTACGAGATCGTCACGTGTCCATGACGTCACGTTCACAGTTTCCAGGCGGCCGGAATCGCCAAGTCGAATTAAACCTTCTACAACTGGTCTGCCCTGGTTTTACCAGTATGGAAAAAAAAAACCGGGATTACTGGAGATCGCGATTCTGCCAGGAGTTGTCATCATAATACCACAGTGGTCAAACGCAAATCTCCACTATAAATTATTCCCCAAGTAAATTTTACGGTTTCATACTGGTCAAGGCTGTATTACAACATAATTTGTGCTTGAAAATAATGGTCGAGGCTGTATTACAACGGAATTACTGCTTGATAATACGTCTTGCGACTGACTACATCAGTATTCCAACGATATTACTATATGTTGTTGTAGCGGAATCGCGATCTCCAGTAGACCCAAAAAACCCTTGAGGAATTAGTCAGAAAAAGACAGCAAACAGATATATGATATTATAAACAATTTCCAAAAAAAAGTTAAAGCCATGTGAAACATTAAGGTAATAGGACCTGTAGCAGTCACTTCCATGAAATTGTGAGCAAATACAAAGAAATCTAGACAGGATAACTAGTTGGGCGGATAAGAAGGGAATTGACATAAATACTAAGAAAGGTCGAATTATTGGTTATAAAAATAGAAAAATTAATTGTTCAGTTATTCAGTGGAAGGGGAGTTTCTCTTTGAAAGAATAAAATTAAATTCCTCCAGGAATATCCAGCTGTCACTAAGTTAAACTGGGAAGTACATTTTGGGGAGGTTGTAGCTGCAGGGTTCAAAATACTGTATCAGATGGAGAGAGTAATAAGAGAATATACCAGGGAAGTCAGAGGGATATGTTACAAAACTTTGGTCAGGCCCTAACTAGGGTATTGTGTGATGATATAGAACCCACATTATGAGCAGAGCTTGAAGGGATACGAACTAAGGCAACTCAATTTATCTAAGAAAATTACCACAGGATGCATTCAGCAATTGAAAAGACAAAACATTTGGATTTGGGAGTCATTGCTGGACAGAAGTCATGTGAAGATAACTTTGAGCATGTACAAGGCATTTACTGGGAATCAGAACTGTGTAAACATTGGTAAAAGATTTAGAAACAACATGTAGAAGGGAAGAGAGTCGCATGATAGTAAAATGGAAATTGATTTTGGGAATTAGGTAATACGAAAGTTTTCATCAATAGATAGGAGTGTAAGGGACTGGAACAAATTACCTAAGGAGATAACAAACACTAGAATTTAAATATAAAAATATGTATGAATCACAAGTTGATATCTATGGAAATTGCCAGGAAAGCATGAACTCCATTGCTATTAATAACAAGGATAACAGAAAATTAGGTCCTCAGTCATACTGCAATAGCAATTCGTAGAAATGTAGAACAAAACCTAAAAGAATTTCCCTCCAATCGCCTTCACTAAGATTTTATATGTCCACATACATCGGCCAAAATGTAAAGCCAATAGATATGACGATAGGATACAATACAATACATTCATTTTCCATTGATCCCAATATAAGAGACTGGCTCTGTGGGCTGTGGAAAGTTGTCAATTTATAGATAAGCAGTTGCACAGCAAAATAATAAGTACATCAGTAGCTGTTGACCAAATCGTGCTGGGATGAATAGCAGACGTGAGAGCATTTGTAATCTGAATCCAATAACTATCAAGTAGACTATTGTTCTCATGTAAGTGAGGAATTGCTAATGTATTTTCGTTAATTCGTATGACAATAAAAATTTCCCACTAAATCTAAACTTTTGAAGGTGGTTCCCATTTAGAAAAATGGAGTTTACTCTTCGTATAACAATTACTGAACTCTTAAAGTTTCTGAGGTTATTATTACCATTGCAATTGAAGACAGGAACTAGAATAAGGTAGCAAACGACATGATGATCATTTTACCTCACACAGTGAAAGAAGGTTAAGCATGAATTTCCTAAATAATCAAGTAGCTGTATGGGGGAAATGCCACAAAACTACATGTACCATCGCAATTAATAATTAAACATGCCAACAGAAGTTGGTGTCTTGGAAAATCCGGTCGAACAGTTATTCGATTACTTAATAATCAGCACTACCTCTACATACTTCCTATTACAACACACAGCAGATTATTTCAATAGACTAGATAATTTCAAATCTCCCAAACCTTTATTTCTATCTTCAACATCCACCAATAAAATTAACATTCATTACAGATACGCTTTGAACCAGAGATGTACATAACATATAATATATAGCACAAATCTGAAAACTCTTGCGACAAGCATTCCTCAGACATATATGAGTTTCATTGTTCGTTTCCCTTTATTTCAGGCAATCTATTTTTTGGAAGTGGAAAATAATCGAGCTGAAAGGAGGACATTATATTTTTGTATCTTCCAGTTTGCTGAAGTATTAAATTTGACGTTACTCCATAGATTTCCAGGATTTATTTGCCATTAATTGTTTATTACTTGAAAAATATTATTAAAAAGCAATTTAAATTAATTCAAAATATTAGTTTTATTATGATTATGCATTATTATAAAATTGAAAAAATGTTCGGTACTCAGCAGGAATTTAAAATAGGTTTTGATCGAACGCGAAAATCTCTTGCGCTCAAAATTAGCAGTTATATTCTCTTGTATAAACGAATCAATCCCATGTTTTAGATCCTAAATTGAATCAGTGTTCACCGAAATCTATTAGAACTTTTCTGCAAAGAAAATATAGATGGATTCGGAAGCTGCTTCCTAATGCATGAGATTGATTCAACCATAAATATAGCTTTCAATTGAGGAAATAGAACTAAGCCTGACTAAAGGCCCGGTCAAACAGAGCGCGGGCAGCGGGCGCTGTATCACATTGTATTGCATCAACCCTGTCAGACAGAAGGCGGGCAGAACGCGCGATCCAGTCGCGGGCAGCGCGGGCAGCGATCAGGTTGTGCGTGCACACAGATATCGCGCGATCACGTCAAGATGGCGGATGTCGAAATAGAGGAATTAATTAATTTGGTGCGTGAAAAAGATTATTTATTTGATTCACACCATTCCGACTGCGAAAATAACGACAAAAGTGAAGTTTGGATCGAAATTGTAGAGAAAATGAAAGAAACTAGCCATTGTTATTTGCATTACTATTTATTTATTTAAAACATTTTATTTCATTTATGATTTGAATTACATTATTTACATAATCATTATTTATTGGTTACATTTATTTAGTTGTAACTTATTATTATTATTTATTTGCACTTTTGACATATAACATATAACTCTTTACCTGAGTAAGCAAGAAATTGGTAAACACGTATGTTTACGATATGTTTAAATATCCGTCTCCATAGCTAAATAAACACGCCACTTATGGGTTAATATGCCAAAATTATTTTCAACGGAACGTCGTGCTCTGCTATGCAGTTTATTAAATATTTTCTTTGATCGTCTGTCGGAAAAGGACGCATTAAATAAGTCTGCAGCGCGTAATCTTCGTCGGCCACAAATACATGAGAGACGGGGGTATCCAGGGGGGGGCCTAGGGGGCTCAAGCCCCCCCCCCAAAAGTATCTAGGGCAGCCTCCGACATTGTAATTTTGGAGACCTTTTTTTTTAACTCTACGGATTCGAGGCCCGAGGGGACTATAAATCCACTGAAAACAAGCCCCCCAACCAAAATCCACTCAAGTCAGGCCCCCAAACCAAAATCCGCTTAAGCCGCCCCAAAGCTAGATCGTGGATCCGCCCCAGGGGGTATCCATACCTGGCAATGCTTTCAAAGATAGAACAGTTTCACAGTGAACGAATTTAGAATAAAAGGAATAATTTTGAAAGATGCTACTGTCGCTGTCCGGCCGTAACTGTCAATATCAACTACAAGGAACTTGCAAACTGGATCAAAAATATCCAGTAAAACTATGGGAAAAAAGTAACAAAAATAGCTTGAGCCAATGTTGTTAGGACATTTTATTTTCACATATTTTCCGTTTACACTTTCAATGCAATCCAGAAAGTGCCAAGGTACTCTGAACCCCTCCTCAGAGTTTTTCACACATCATCGGTCGGAACAGGTAAATATACAGGCAGTAAAACGTCCCAGCTACTTTTACTACGCTGGAGACAGTCGTATTACTGATCCGGAAGGAAAAAGCGAGTCACCTGTGACCAAATACTGTGATCGTTTCGCATGACGCTTGTTCCCCACATTGGATCGCTTCGGTCAGCCCGCGCTGTGTTTTACATCGTCAGAACGCGGCGGGCATCCCTTGTTTAGCACGCGCACGCTGCCCGCGCTCTGTTTGACCGGACCTTAAACCGTTGATCGGCAGACCAGTGTGATTGTTAAGCTAAACGATTTTTACCACTCGTTTTCAATATGCAGATGATTCGGGTGGTTGATACAGCACTTCTTTCACTATTCCAAGTGCTCGGTCCACAAATACCTTCTTTGAACAGACATTAACCCTGTGGTGCATAGCGTCCACTACAGTGGACACTTTTTATTGGCTGCCGCAATGCCTCACGTGACTCTGTTTTAAAGAGTCTAATGCATGCAGTCCACAGCAGTGGACACAGTGAATGAGGTGCTGCCATCAGGCAGCGTCTGTGATGACTACTAGCGCTATAGTTTGCCTCTGAACATAGTAAGGCGTCAAGATGGCGGGTGTAAGTAAGCAACGGACGGCACTATCTAGCATTCCAGAGAAATACTTCTATGGACGATCAGCGAGAGCGGTGAGTAAATTCACAATGTTTCTGTAGGAGTTTTGTCATATAATTATGTAAGTTTTAGTGTTCTAAATATTTTTTTTATGACTAGTACAAGACAAAATTCATCCGTCCACTAGAGTGGACATCATGAAACTTGGACCTCAGTTTACTATGAGTACAGTATCGAACATTGTAACCCTTTAGCGAATGTAATATATGCTCTTCTGTGGACGATTACATTTTTAAAATTAATTTAACGCTGATAACATGATTTACATTTATTTTAAATGATTTTTATAATTACTTATTTCTTCACTTGTATTTCAGGAGGTGATTGAAGATCTTGCATCTGATTCAGAATGCACACTCGCAGATGACAGTGAAGATAATGAGAAGGAGCTTTTAGATTTACTATGTCCAAAAGTGTTACTTGAAATCAGTAGCTCTGACTCGGAGGAAGAAGCCACTAGTATAGAAGCTACTGGAGATCAAGTGCATACAAATAAACTGAAGAACTCTGAAACTGTTTGGAAGAGTACAGTTGATCGGTGGAGCAAGAAAGAAAGAAAAGTAATAAGCATTCCAAGACCCTTTGCTGTTAATTTTTATAACTGCCACATGGGACGTGTTGATCTCATGGAGCAATGCTTGGCATTGTACCCATATCGTCTTAGAAGTAAATGTTGGAACATCCATATCTTTTTTTTTCATTTTATGGATGTAGCAGTTGTGAACTGCTGGCTTCTATACAGAAGGAAAGGAAATGTTACTCGGCTCTTCAATTTCAAGGCATGTATAGCAAGAAGCCTCATTAACCTTGGAGTACATAAACACACACCTGGGAAGAGAGGAAGGTCATCAATAACGCCACCACCAAAGAAATATAGAAGAGTTTGTAAAGCAGCAGAAGAAGTCCGATACCATGATGGGAATCATTGGCCAAAACTTGATGATAAAAAAAATGCTGCAAGTTATCATGATGTAGGATGAAAGAAAAAACAAAATATATTTGTATGAAATGTAAGGAACCACTGTGTCCTAATTGTTTTGCCAACTTCCATATGAAAAAATGAAAATAAATTTAATCTGCTATAAAGACCCGGGTGCATGGAGTCCACTCTAATGGAGATCATTGTAACTTATTGTAAAAATAAAAAATTAATAAAATTGTAAAATTTTCCTTTGAAAACATCATTATTTACTAATCTAAACCATTTATCATCACATATTCCCACTCCTTAATAATTCATGCATCACAGGGTTAATTCCGAACATTATGGTACAGTCCCTGCAGTCATAAATATTAGGAATAATTCCATTCGCAACAGAAACTTGTATTGTATTTTCAAATGGACAAGGGAGACCAATTTGATAGCGCAGCAGTAGATCATTCAAAGGCTATTGACAGAGTGGTGAGCCGTAAAATTGAAGTTTTTTTTTTTTTTTTTGCCGTCGTCAGTCTTTCGACTGGTTTGATGCAATCCTCCATCCTTTTCTATCCTGTGCTAACCTCTTCATTTCTACATACCCCTTACAGCCCACGTCCTCAATTATCTGCTTCAATATTCTAATCTCTGTCTTCCTCTACAGTTCTTACCTTCGACTGTTCCCTCCACTAAGAAATTAACCAATCCAGCATGTCTCAAAATATGACCTACCAGCCTGTCTCTTCTTCCGTAAGCTTCTTCCACAAACTTCTTTCCTCACCCATCATTTCCAAAACTCGTTCATTTTTACTTTGTCTGTCCACTTAATTTTCAGCATTCTTCTGTAGCACCACATTTCGAATGCTTCAATTTTCTTTTGTTTCCGGTATTCCTAAAGACCAAGTTTCGCTACGTTGTGCTCCACACAAAGAGTTTTAAAAAGTTCTTTCTAATTCCTAGATTAATATTTGAAACTAAAAGGTTTCTCTTTTTCATGAAGGCTCTTTTTGCTAGTGCCATCCTGCTTTTAACATCATTCCTGCTTCGGCCATCGGTTGTAATTTTCCCAAGTAACAGAATTCACTTACTTCTCCTATTGCATCCGATCCAATTTTTATATTTAATCTGCTAGTATTGGTATCATTTTTGCTATATTTCATTACTTTTGTCTTGCTTTGATTTATATTCAGTCGGAAATCTTCCTTCAGTATTTTGTTCATGCCATTCAGTAACTTCTCAATATCCTCAGCCCTCTCTGCTAACAAGACAATGTCATCAGCAAATCGTAGCGTACTGAATTTTTCTCCCTGAAAACTTTCGCCGCAAGGACATTTTTCTTTGACTTCTTCATTGTTTCTTCCACATACAAGTTGAATATTAACGGGGATAGACTACAAACTTGTCTCACAGGTAGTAAATAAGGTATCAACAATGAATTTTTAAAAGTTAGGGTAGGAAATGCAGTATCAAAAGAAATTGAAATGAAAATGGGAGTGCCGCAGGGTAACGTATTGGGAGCATTGCTATTAGTTAATTCAAGAATCGTGTTTGCTTTTACTGTTTATTAGTAGACGAGAATCATCTGGTTTGGTAGATAATTCATTAAACAAAGAGGAATATCGAAATCATTGTCAACCATACAAGACAATTTATATTAAGTACTACTCGCAATTGTCAATTTTGTAACATATGAATATTTTTTGCAGTAGTATGGGATCCATAGCAAGCCCTTTGCACCATATTTCGAGATAGTAACCCTAAATATATTTTTTTTAACACAAAGTGATTTTTGTTACAAGTTTCCCTTTCATCTTTCATAAAATGGTTCATGAGCTTATAAGCCATTTTTGCCTATCGTGTACGTCTTCTATTAAACTGTACCATGATTCTTGTATCAGCTTCTTTGTTATTATCTTAACTATAATTCTTCTTCTTTTATACCCATTTTCTTGTATTTGATCCTGTCTCATTTTTTGATAAGACTTTTGGTCTTGTTTAACCGCTCCTGCAACGACTTCGTTCCCAATTTTAAGCTCAGTTTTCTTTTAAATATTATTTCCCTTCCGAAGGCATCGTCTGTTGTTTCAGTATTGATGAAGTTATAATATCAATTAAAGTAAATTAAAATTAAATAATTTCCCACTCTGATTTTTAATTTTATTTATCTACAAGCGCTGTTGTAATCGGCTTTGTTATAAATGAATTAGTCCTTCATCTTGTAAAAGTTAAACCTTAGTATCTTTTTGAGCTTTTTGTACATTTATATGCAGCTTTTACCTCCATTCAGTAATTTTTTATTTTTATTTTTGAGAATACGAGGTAATGATCTGAATATAAATTACTGCCTCTATATACTGTAGTGAAGCAGCTTTCCACGCATGCGTGAACGCTAACGTCGGTATCGCATCGCAGAGGACAGCAGGTTAAGAAATGTAAACAGGAGTGAATGGACAAAGTCTAGATGGTATAACTTTAAAATAACAGTAAAGATTATCTAACAATTATTGATGTAAAAGTTTTGGAACCTCTAAAGCGTTCTGAAAGTTGGTAGGTAGTTAAACATTTCAAAAACAATAATAAGGAGATTAAATTGTCAATTCATTAAAACATAAATTGTAAGCTAACCTAAAATTTTGTAACTTCATATCAAAAGTTATTCACATGGGGAAAGGTCAAAATAATCAGTTTAGAAAATATAAGTAAATTCTATTGAGGAAACTATTTTCAAATGGAAGTATAATTGGTCAGTAAGTTTCATTTAAATTCATGTAATAGTTGGGTCAAGATAAGAGAAGGTATATTTTTGTAAGATTTCGGCAGGTACGAAGCAGTTGCAAGGTGGCTAAAAGTAAGATACATATCATCCACGTGAAAGTTAATAATAAATCGAGGAAATCAGATAGCAACCACAAAACTTCACATTTTACAGACAAAAATCGTTTAAAGTATTTTTCATGGCTGTGATCTAAATACTGAGAATTTTGGTTCAACCTGTTAGAAAATATTAAACACGTCGATTTTAGTACCAAACGAAAAGCAGTAAATTAGAAGCAAGTTTAAAGTTATTTCAGCTTCGTAGCTTTAAAACTGTGGAAGTTGGAAACATTTTAGAATAGCAAAGAAAATAATTTTTTACAGTCAAACTGTTGAAGTTAAAGACATTTTTATAAGGATTGAAATTAACATTTATTAGTCATGCTAACTACAGTCAAAATTTCAGATCAATAGGAATTTTTTGTGTCACTAAAGACGTAAGTATGGCGCAATAAGGCCCGCAGGGATACATCTTTTTCATACTTCGGGAAGTCTCATTGCTTGAGAACGCGGAAGAATACCAATTCCCATAGGCAGATTACTTATAGGAGGAACGGGAACTAGCTGACCGCAGACCACTTCGCACCGGGCAGCCGACCGGAGCGGACCACCTGGCGGAAGCAGGTGCGGAACTTCAGCCTCGAGTAGCGGCCTTGCCGCCTGGGCTCCGGAGCGGAGCGAACTACTTCTACGAGTTGTTTACTGGCTGTTAGGTTGTATTTGGCCTTGATAACTTGCGGTGAGAACGAAGGGCTAGATCAACACACTCCTTAACCAACTCAAGCAGTGACCTGCGGTCCACTGCCTAGACCTTGGGCTTTGCCCTAACCTCCCCAGCGGGAATCACCCGTTCTTTATAGGGTAATTTGAGTACCAGCGGCCCCTTCACGTGGGATAACTGCGCGTGCTCTCTTCCTCGGTGCCGATTAGAAGCTAGGACCTTCTTAGGGTTACTTCCTGCGACTGCCTGCCGTCAGAGAAAGGAAAGGCCAGACAGAAAGCAAAGTCGTCAGACGCAGGCAGTTGTTTCCTCCACCAGGCAGACCCAGCCATGCCTGGTGGCCCGCAGACAAGCACCCCGAGGTGCGAAGACATACAGCAGTTCGGTTTTTCCGTGCCTGCTAACGACAGTCAAGGGAAGCCAGTTGATGTAAGTGTGTCGTACACGCTGCACACCAGTCTTCTCGATGAAAGTGTACCACAGGGGCAATCCCCAATCCTCGTGTTTAGGCCGGCAAGGATGCCAAAAAAGGGCCGTTAGCCCAAACAAGCAGCAGCTGAGGAGAGCGCGAAAGCAACTCCCGCGGCACCTGCAGAAACCGAACCAAAACAAAATACTGCCCCGGCAGCCACTACAACATCGCGATCGAGTATCCCCCCCCCCCCCGTCATGATTCGCAACCATGGCGAACTCGGTAGCATAAACTCTTCATTCATTGGAAAATACAACCCTGTGCAGTATCACACCAAGCTCGCAGGGCAGTACACGGCACTGTACGTGTCCACCAATGAAGACTACAAGAAACTCCTCAGGTACCTCGGAGAGGAGAAAATCGAACACCACACTTTTAGGCTGGAAACCGAAAGGACACAGCCATATGTAGTCAGAGGGATACACCCTACCACCCCTCCCGACAGTGTTAAGGAAGCGCTTCTTGGCGACGGCTGGGCCGCCAAGAAGGTCAGCCAAATGAGAGGAACATATACGAAGGTTCCACTGCCTCTCTATCTCGTCGAGTTTCAAGACTCGGCCGGATCGCTCATGTTTGAGAAGGCCACTCGCCTGCTCTACATGGTGATAAAAGTGGAGAAGTATGAACCTCCCAACACACCCCTTGTCTGTCATAAATGTCAGCGGTATGGACATGCCACTGACCGGTGCTTTGCGGCACCCCGCTGTCGCAAATGTGCCGGCAATCATGCCACACATACATGCAAAGCCAGGATGCCCGACGAATGCAAATGCGTTAATTGTGGGGGAGAACATCCTAGCAATTACAGAAGCTGCCCCGAGTACAAACTCGCATTAGCCCGGCGAAATGCAAAGAATGCAAAAGGGGCATCACAACCACAGACACCTCAAGCGTCCAAAAAAACCCAGCGCAAAGTGATCCAGAATCCGGCCCACCTTAGGAGTAATGTGTCCTACAGTGCCGCGGCTTCGAACGCGATCACGAACACGGTGCAACCCATTCAGGAAGAAACGTCAACCGCTCTCCAAGGCTCACAAACCACATCTACCAAAACAGAGGTTGCAGAGCCCCAAACAGCAGGCTCTGCACGCACTGTAGAGCATACGACGCAGCCTTCAGCTGCCTCATCACAACCTAAATCCCAGCGTACTAAAAATAACAGGATACGCACGAGGAACGCTGGGAGCCAAACAACCCCTCCCGCCGAGGAAGCAACGGCCGCTGTGGCTGCTCCCGATGGCCTGGTGGCGACGACCGCCTAGGGCATTGGTCGTCAAACTGCGGCCCGCGGGCCGCATGCGGCCCGAATGAAGTTTTCGTGCGGCCCGCGGCCCTCCTCGGCTTCGCACGGGCAGCATTAGTTATCTACTTGTCTGGCGTAGCCGTGTTTTGTTTGCGGAAACTGCGTAGAATTGTGATTAAAGTCGGGGCCACTTGCGGCGTTCCGCAGCGCTCAGAGGCGTGAGCGCACTGCTAGCCAACAATGTAAGCCGTGCATCAAACGCGCCGCGCCCCTACGGCCGCTCGTTTGTCGGCGGGTTTGTCCCGCAGCCGCCTCAGTGTTAGCTTTGTCGTGTCAATCGTGCAGTAAGTTTCGGTGCTCCTGAGCGTTCGTCGCGTCTTGAGTGTATTTGTGCTCATATTTTGTGCTATCATTAGTAGTGGAATAAATAATGTCTGGTGTACCCTCAAAAACAGTGACTAAGAGGAAAATAAGTGAAGAGAAAAGAAGTTTCCAAGAAATATGGGAAGAAGAGTTTTGTTTTATAAGTGGGCACAACGAAGGTACTGCTACTTGCTTAATATGCCGGGATACCATCGTGGGACTGAAGAGATACAATTTATTTCGCCACTACACAAGTAAGCACAGTTCATTTACAGTAGCTTTTCCTTTGAATTCAAATGAAAGAAAGGAAAAAATTGCTCATCTAAAATCTACCATTCGTCGTCAACAAAACGTTATGTTAGCAGCAGTTGGGCAAAGTGAGGCTGTCACAAAAGCATCATACCAAGTATGTAATATTCTAGCAAAAAATATGAAACCTTTCACTGATGCTGAATTAGTGAAGAAATGTATGATGACTGTTTCTGACACTTTGTTTCAAAATTTCTCTAACAGTAAGCAAATATTAGCTGAAATAAATAAGCTCACACTTTCAGAATCTACCTGTCGACGCCGTATAGAAGATATTTCAAAATATATGTTTGAGGAAGTAATTAATAAAGTAAAACTATGCAAATACTTCAGTCTTGCATGTGATTCCAGTACAGATTTAGCTTCAATGGCTCAGTTTTCATTATTTGTGCGTTACTGCACATATGATGGGGTAATAGAGGAAGATTTTTTAGCAATTATAACCATGAAAGGTCACACAAAAGGTTCTGATTTTATGGATGCAATTAAAGAGTTTGTAGAAAAAAATGACTTACCTATGAGCAAATTAATATCAGTATGTACAGATGGCTGTCCATCAATGATGGGCGTCAACAATGGTTTGGTAGCACTGATTAAGAAGGAATGGAATTTGCCACATTTACTCTCCATTCACTGCTTACTGCATCAAGAAAGTCTGGCATGTCAAATTTCAAATACCAAATTGAAGAATGTTATGAAAACGGTTATAAGCGTTATAAATTTCATTCGTGCCCGTGAACTTAATCACCGGAAATTTAAAGAACTACTGGAGGAATTGCAGGCTTGTTACAGTGATGTTATCCTACATACTGCTGTCAGATGGTTAAGCAAAGGAAAAGTGCTGGAACGATTTGTCAATTTGAAATCAGAAATTATTTTATTCTTACAGCAAAGTGGCAAAAATTATCCTGAACTTGATGATGATGAATGGTGGATACTTACAGCTTTCTTGACCGATATTACACAAAAATTCAACACACTTAACTTGGAATTACAAGGACCAAACAAGATAATTGGGCAAATGACTAACAAAATATTAGCATTTGAAGCCAAACTGCAATTATATATAAATGAACTCGGAGAAAAAGATCTGTCTAATTTTCCAACTGTTGCTATGCTCAGATCAGACTTAGCTATCGCCGAAACTATTTACCAAGACATGAAAGAACATTTGGAAGCCTATTTGGAAGGTATACAAAACAGATTTGCAGATGTTAGAAATATTCGAAGCTGTTTCATTCTCGTAGAGAACCCTTGGCATGTTGAACATGATGATCTCAAATTATTCTGCCAATTTGGATTTCCTAAAACTAACTTGCTAAATGAAATAATCGAACTTCAACATGACACACAGCTTAAAGCTCTGTTTATAGAACATCGTGAAACCCAACAGTACACTCAATTTTGGAAATGTGTGCCTAACAATTATAAAAATTTACGAGACTGTGCACAGTTCATTTTAACACTATTTCCTTCAACTTACCTTTGTGAAGCTTCATTTTCAAAAATGAAGTACTTGAAAAATAAATATCGTAATCGGTTGTCCAGTCATTTAGAAGACGCAATGAGGATTGCATGCAGCCCAAACGACGCAGATATAGATGAGATAGCCAAAAACGTTCAACATCACAAATCACATTAATGAAAAATTTTATATTTGTACTTTTGCAATTTTAATGAATAAAAAACCACATTCAAGAACAGACCTGTAGCTTTCTTATATAGCCCTTTGCATGTGCAGTGTATCTGTCGTTTTCTTATTTTTTAAATTAGTTATTTATTTATATATTCTTTTGAAAGTTTGAGATTAACAAAATTATAATAAAGTTTTTGTGGCCATTTGAATAATGTAATATAATATTTTTAAAATACGTCTAGTTCATCTTGCGTGAAAGTACTTTAAAATCAATTTAAGGAACAAAACACACTGATCCCAGACTTGTTTTTGGTAGTGACAAAATTACTAATGATTCTCTTCCTTGCCTTCACCCTTCTTATGCTCCTGCTTAGCTACATGAATATTGTAACATTACGCAAGTCATGTGAATTTTCACAGGGATAATTAGACTGGAATCAATTAGTCAGGTGCACTGTATGCTTTTTTTTCAGTTTATTGAAAATTGATCAGCAGCATTTTATGCTATTTTAAACGCTTGTAAAATGGTGACAGCCATTTTGTGAAAATCTGAATGGCGCATGTCATCAATGACTCGTGCTACAATGAATATTCCAGTCGGTCTCAACACTTGACTCTTGTGAAGACTGACTAAAAATGTAATTGTTGTCAACATGACAACTATCGCCTCCCACAAATACGTCCCTCAAAATCTAATAGTTGTCAAACTGGCGGATGGGGATTTAAAAATATTATTCCCTGTGTTGCAGGATTTCAGTGTCATAAACATGGCTTATTGTTGTCAGCAACTGCACAGCAGTGTTATTTGGCGAAGGAGTCACATACATCCAACAGTTGCAAATGGTCTGTTTTCGAAAGTACTATTTCATTTTAACAGGTGCTAACGTTCACAGCTTCTGAAGAATGATAAATGATGTATATCCTAATCCGATAAAGAATAAATGGTTTGCAGCTGTCGGCTTTACCTGTCTCCTTCGTCAAATGAAAAATATAATGGAAGAATTATAAGTAGGAGCGCGTAAAGTTGTTCAGTCGCCTTTACAGGTGCCACTCGGTACAGGGGCAGATAGATTTGTCGTTGCTGTGTGAGGGGACGTAATAATGGAAATGTTTTGTTGTTTGTTTCTCAGTGCTGACAACTCATGGGCGTGTGTGCCTCGTACAAATTATCTGCTGTTGTATAAATCTTAAATGAAAGTGCCTTGGATTCATGAATGCGCTTATAGAGGCGGTCAGCTTCATATGTGGTAAATATTTGGAAAAAGGAATCATTAGTCATTAGCTCTTAAAAAAATGTGTGTGTGTGTGTTTTGGTGTGTGTTTATCCTCCACACCTGTGAAGAAATATTGTGGGGTAAGCAAAGGCAACGTCTTATTGGGATTGGGGGGGAGGGGGGTGGTAATGTGGATGGAGAAGGGGAAGGAGGAGATGGACACATACAGGGGGAAGTGCGAAATGGACAGAGAAAGGGATGAAGAGATGGTGAGTGAGGGGAAGGACGACATGGGCGACAGAGAGTGAGGGGAGGAAGAGACAAAATAACATTAGATTGAAATAAATACATATCTAGTCAATGCCAGCTAGTATGAAAGAAATTAAGGCTGTTGTAGTTTAGTCCACTGAGTTGAAGAAATATGACTTTCAAAACATGTAGTAAACAGTTGTGATTGTGTCTCATGTTACATAATACATTTAAATGTAAGTACAGTTGTCGTTATTAACCATCTGCTCACCAAGACAACGCAGCAATATTTCGTTGGGCAATTACAGTGTTACTATTTAGGGGTCGCTGAGGGTGGCAGCAATCTGAAACAGAACATTCTACACAAAGTGTTCCGAATGGTCTCGACTTTAACGATTAGTGCTAGAAAGTCAGTGGTAAACCTCTCGCTTCTTTACTATAGTCTACTGGAGGTTCAAAACACACCATTTACATGCGTTGCCAATTAATAAAGATACATGTAAATCTGTGGCCCGAGGTGCCACATCATACTGTTAGTTTTGGCCCTTGAGCAGAAAAGTTTGACGACCACTGGCCTAGGGGGTGATTGGGCGCACGGCAGTGAACGCTAGGGTGGCTGCTCCCGACGGCCCGGCGGTTCCGGCCGCCGAGGAGTCGGTTGAGCTCGCGCCGGCGGGATCTTACGTAGCCACCCGCGCCAACCCGGCTGGCCCGTCCACTGCGGAGTCGGTAGAGTCTGCCCCGACCCAAGCCGATTCAGAAGCAAACTCAACACCTCCACAGGGTCCAGCTACCCCTGCGGAGCCGACACACACCCAGTCCGCAATAGATTTTCTCGCAACAATTCGTAAAACAATAGAGGATCTCCTTCGACCTATGTTCCCCTCCGTTGACCTCTCCCTGGCAACATTCATCCCAAAATTCGTAAGCGCCCTACTGCAGCTCCTAACCACTCCCTCAGATGGAGGGAGATGGGCTGTATTCCAGAACTGCCTCATGTCCGTCCTAGGCACCAGCAATGTCTCACACCACTAATCCGCTGATGTCTAAAGTCCTAAGACCCCTACTACAGCTCCTGGAAATTCCCCTGTATGGGGGGAAATGGACTGTAATCCTTACACTACACATTACCTTGCTGCAGTGCCTGGACACTCCCCCAGATGGGGGAGATGGTCTGTAGATCAATCCTGTCCTCTTACCCCACTGCAGATCCTGAACACTCCCCTGAATGGGGGGAGATGGACTGTAATCCTAACCCTGATCCTATACATAACCTTGCTGCAGCGCCTGGACACTCCTCCATATGGGGGAGATGGACTGCAGACCAATCCTTCTTTCCTGCCCCTCAGCAGTTTCTGGACACTCCCCAAAATGGGAGGAGATGGACTGCAGGGCAATCCTTCCTACTAACCCCACTGCAGATTCTGTACACTCCCCCGGATGGGGGGAGATGGACTGCAATCCCTACATCCCTAAAGCCAGAAATCCAAGCTACCCTACTACAGTTCAAGACCACTCCCCCAGATAGGGGCAGTTGGACTGTAATCCAGATTGGCCTCTTGTCCGTCCAGAAACCAAACAATGCCTGACAACCCAACTCCTCTGAATACGCGTATCCTCTTCTGGAATGCATGCGGACTGATAAACAAAAAAGCAGAATTGGCGGCGTTTATGGAGAGGTACGGTCTCCGTATTGCTCTTATAAACGAGACACATCTGGGCGCAAAAGATAACTTCCACATGAGCCAATACCGTGTGCCCCGTACTAAGAGGCAGAACGGTGCACGGGGTGGAGGCACGGCCGTGATTATACTCACGGACATAGAGCAATCAAACGTAGTGCTTCCCGAGCTAGAGAGGATCGAAGCCACAGCCGTAAAAATCCGGTTTAACGGAGCATACACTAATCTTATCGCAGTCTACAATAGGCCCAATAATATTAGCACACGTGATATCAGTAGGCTGCTAAATACCACACCTAGAGTAATAGTCGCTGGAGATCTAAATGCCAAACATCGTAGTTGGAATTCGCAGCGTCAAAACTCCTAACGGCAGGAAACTGTACGAAAATTCACTAGAGCACAATTATCTAATACTGGGGCCAAACGAACCGACGTTTGTCCCCCATGCTGGGAGACAAAATCCATACGTGTTAGATATAGCCCTCCTCAAGGGTATAACCCGCACACACGACCTACAGGTTGTAAACGATCTGGATTCAGACCACATTCCACTCATACTTAACACTGAAGGTACACCTCAGAACACTGACAAGCGACGGATGCTAAACTATCGACGCGCCAACTGGACTCTGTTCAAGGAGATGTTAGATAGTCGCATACCGGACAGACACGAGATTAGCCAACAACGCATTAATGAGTCTGTTGAAATTCTAACTGTTGCCATACAGGAAGCTATGGCGAGTAGCATCCCTGAATCAACCCCACACCAGAGACAAATGGCGCTACCTCAGGCAATTACGGGGTTAATAACAACTAGGAACAGGCTCAGGAGATACTGGCAATGTACTAGGCGTCCCATTTATAAAGTGCATATCAACAGACTCAAAGACATAATTAGTCGTAGAATCCAGGAGTACAAAAATCCACAATGGGGGCGTCTGCTCTCGGAGTTGAACACCGACACCTCTGACCGCTCCGTGTGGTCTTTACCTCGATACTTTCACTCGTGAAGCACATCATACACCCACTCTACAGGGGCCGGACGGACTTGTCTATTCTTCCGAAGGCAAGGCGGAGCTGATGGTCACAACACTCGCAGCGTCTTTTCGACCAAACGTAGATCCCTCCGATCCTGCGTTTACATTGGAAACGGACCAGATGGTGACACAGCTGTTAGCCCAACCGAATTCGCGAGTATCCGCGTAGGCCACCTTCCGACGAAATCTCATGGGCTATACAGCACTCGGACGCTAAATAAGCACCTGGTCCGGATGGTATTCAGAAACCTGTTCTTAAACATCTCACGGGGAAAGTGATAGAGTACCTTACAGACATCGCGAATGCCATCTTACACAACCACTATTTCCCCGACCGATGGAAGGAGGCCAAAGTGCTAATGTTCAGAGAGCCGGGGAAAGATCCATCTTCACCCAACAACTACCGTCCGATTAGCTTACTCAACTCCCTCAGCAAAGTTGTTGATAACGTCATACTCAGACGCCTTACACAACACATAAAGGACAATAACATTCTGAAGCCGGAGCAATTTGGCTTCAGAAAGCACCACTCCACAACACAACAATTAATTGCGTGTTGTTGAGCACGTAACAATGGGGATATAATTTGTCTGCGTCTACTGGGGCTGTGTTCCTGGACATTGAGAAGGCGTTCGATCGTCTTTGGCACAACGGCCTCATTCGTAGACTCAGTGACGACGGATTCCCAGACGGACTGGTGCGCCTAATACACTCTTACCTCACTAACCGAACGTTCCACGTCTGCGTTGACAACAAGAACTCCACACCTCAGGAGATACAAGCAGGAGTGCCTCAAGGAAGTTTAATAGGCCCTCCGCTCATCACAGAATACGTCAATAAAGCTCCGACCACAGCCAAAACGATGCAAGCTATTTATGCTGACGATACAGCCTATCTTGTACAGTCACAGCAACCATCTCATATAAACAGTAGATTACAGCACGCGCTTAACGTAGTCGAACCTTGGCTCACACGATGGCGAATTTAAGTCAACTTAGCTAAATGCGAGGCACTCGTATTCACACGAAGACCTAAGCAAAAACGCATTCACGAACACTGTCGACCGCTAACACTACACAATCAACCTATATATTTCCCGAACGAAGTTAAATATCTTGGAGTCAAATTTGACGCGAAGCTAACATGGAAGCTCCATATAGAACACATGGTTAATAAAGCAAACTTTAGACTCAAACAGCTATATCCTATGCTAAACAGACAAAGCCTACACCGAGGTAATGCCCGAACAATGTACTTAGCACTCATTCGGCCACTCATGCATGACGTATACAGCTCCGGTCTGGGGGTACGCGCTAAAGACTGTAATTAATTCAAAACAAAGTACTCAGGATCATAGCAAATGCTCCTCGGGGAACACGAACAACAGACTTACACCGAGATTTCCGACTCGAGCCAATACAGCAACTAATTAAGTAGCTTGTCATAAACATGTACGGGAAATCCCAAATGTCGCGAAATCCTTTGATACGCACTATAGGCAGTTACGGATCACAACCACAGATTTAACACCCACGGCCGAAAATATTGCTCAACAGATAGGAAAAAACTAATGCATAAACAAGTAAGAAATCTGTCGACTGCATCAAGGGCCACTGGGGTTAGGGTCCCATTCCCTAACCAACCTGCAAAGTGATCACTGGGCCTAAGGAAAGTGGTTACAATGCGATCGCAGGTGCAGAAGGCAGCCACATACAACAAGAAATCAATCCACAAACAGCATTAGTACAGTATTCGGCGTGGTAAACACCGCGGGGGTGACGGTTGTAGTGGCAGGCTAGCGCGATGCATCCTGCTCCAACATTTCCTGGAATGAGCATGGTGGGGTTGTCTTTCCCGGTGGCGATGACACGTGCTGGCGAGGTTGGTCATGGCGGTCCGTGTCCGTCATCGTCCTAAAGCCCGGGCAAGTCGGGGGTGGTATCTAGCAGCACTGTGGCTGTCGCTGCCGGCGAAAACCCTTAGGGGGCGTCCATAAATTACGTGAGGTGAAATAGGGGGGGGGGTCCGGCGAAATCTCACCAAATCTCACCAGGGGGGGAGGGGGGGGTCTACGGAAATCTCACGTGAGATTTTGCGAAAAATTTGGCGATAGTAGAGCCAAAAAAAAGGTCTACAATTTGCGCCTAAGTCGATTTTAGGAGGGTATTTCGTGAAAAAGTTAGGGTGTGACCTAAAAAAAAAAAAAGGTCTACAAAAGTTTCGAGTGCGATATTTCTAGGGGGGGAATTCACGGACCTGATCTCACCAGAGGGGGGGGGGGGTCCGGCCAGATCTCACGAAATCTCACCAAGGGGGAGGGGGGGTCCAGAAATCCGGAAAAACACCTCACGTAATTTGTGGATGCCCCCCTTACCGTGTACTCCCGGGATGAGGAAAGGCTCTGCGCGTTGCGGCGGTTACGCTCTGGCGCCCTGGCGGTGCGAATCACGTCTCACCAACACGTACAACACCTGTTGCACAAAGCTGTTACTAATAAATCGATTTGGCATGTTCCAGGACCATCCCATCACCAGCTGACAACCTCAGCGGCGGTGTGTGAACCAGCTGGAGTTGTTGCATGATACCATATCCTAACAAAACCAACAAATCCTTCATACATCCAACCTTGTAGCATAGAATCTGTCGCAGTACTGGCAGTATCTTAGCCAGCCGCTCTTATTCCCTACCTAACCATCGCAGAGGTTTTTTCCCAGGGGTAAAATGGTAAAACCTTGGCACTTTTTTCCCTCTGCCCTGTCTCTTCTTTCAAAAGTTTCTGTCTATCTTATCCGATGGACCTATGTAAACGGGTGGACGCCTGGACGCATGGAATACATCACAATCCCGTTCCTGTGATCACCTATAGAATTACTAACTTAATGCATGTGCAGAGGCAAGCAGTAGTTAACAGGAAGGCCGCCATGCTTGGAGGAGCGGGTTTTGGGTGCTCCCCCAATTTTTTTTTTTTTAAAAAAAAGCTGACCACAGACGCTGGAAATCACTAGAGCATGTCGTGTGTCGGGCGGGTAGCGCTTAGTGCGGGAAGGCTGAAGTGAAAACATGGTGATGATAGGTTCGGAGTGCCATCTTGTAAATTTTTTTGTGGAACATTTTTAAATATCTTAATGTGACTATCATTCAGTAATGGGGTTTGGTCTGGTTTGAATTACTTATCACACCTGCAGTGAAATTATTTTGGTAACGATATCTGATTGCCTAAAAGATTGTTCGAATTTGTAAAATTATTTCTCAAGAATATAGTAATGTTTTGAAGTTTGAATTAGAAGCACTGACTTTTATTTATGAACGTATCTTTCCATTTTATAGGGTTTTCAAAATGGTGGCGACCGCAAACTTTAGAATAATCTAATATCCAAGGCGAATAACGCGGTTACAGTTGATGATGAAGTGTTTATTCTAAAACCGCCTCACAAAATAAAATGAGTTAATTTAATTTAATTGCAATGGAGCACAGGCTCCGGTGGAAATTTCCCTACACACCCATCTTCCCCCTATCCTGCACCTACCTACATTTGCCCTCTACAAATTTTATCTTTAAATTTTTCAAAGTTTTCCGTTTTTTTTTTTTTTTTTTTTTTTTTTTGTTTTTTTTTTTTTTTTGTAACAGTTTAACGTCCCTTTTTAACAACGTGGTCTTTAGAGACGGGAAAGGATGGGGGCAAGGAATGGGAAGGAATTCGGCAATGGCCTTTTGAAGGAAGCATCCCGGCATTCACCTGGAGTGATTTGGGGAAACCATGGAAAACCCAAATCTGGATGCCCGGACGGGATTCGAACCGTAAATTATTCATCATTTCTCTTGGTAACTCATTCCAATCCCTGACACCCTTACCTAAAAAGAGAATCAGCTTCAACAGAGTGAAAATAACATATTATAAGAGGAGAACAGAAAGAATTAATAACATTTTTAACAGAAAAGTAAAGAATTCGAAAAATGTTAACAATTTTTCTTCGTAATATGAGAGTACGATGAGAAAAAGAAACAGATATAATTTTCTAAATACAAAACAGAACAAAACGAAACATTAAGTTCCAAAATTACAATGAGTACAAGGGATAATCTATGAAATAAAGATTTCAGCTGGAAGTTAGGTCTAAAATTACTTCTTAATCCCTTCACTTGTTCTCAAATCTACTTAACATTAAAATAAACGACTAAATGGGTTGTAAATCAAGGAAAGAGTTACAAATTAGAGTCCAAAACGGGGAAAAACGTAAATAGCTGGTTTTAAGGAAATAAAAAATAGATTTGTTGGTTAAATTGTAGGTTTTCGTTAATTGTTCATCACTTTATTGCAATGTAAAAGGACGTAATCCATGATATGGAAACAAAATAAGATAGAGAAAGTTGCGAGGAGTAAGGTATAACTGCACAGGTGGGCACAGTTAATCCAAACGTTAACTTCGTTAATCATTATTCCGCTAATTAAAAAGTTAACTTCGATAATCGTTAAAGCGTTAAATGTTTATAAATTTAACGCAAGTTAAAGTTATCCGTTAAAAGTTAACTAGTCAAAAGTTGTACTGATGTGTTAGTATTATAGTACGGTAGGTATAACGGCTCTCTTTCTCAAGGGGTTATGTACCATGTTGCAAGTGTGGATTTATTTATAAAAATTAACAAATTGTAGTTACGCTATCGCCGCAACAACGAAGTGGTATTCCTGTCTGTTTTATCTTTGTTGAGACTGTGATCAACATAACACTTGCAAATTGTCTCACGAGAGACAATTAAGGTACTCGTGACTTTATAAAAAAAAAAGTAGTAAAAAAAAATATGAATACAGAATGAAAAGCAACAATATTATAGAAAACAAGTTGGACTGGGACACCTGAATATGTGAAAACTGCGACCAGTGAAATTTGCGGCCAACCTAAAATCTACGACCAATGCCGGTTACCTTTGTGCCACGGCCTACCTATGACCTAAAGGCCCCTTTAGACGACCCGGCTTGGTTTCACTAAATCATGGCCTGCATGTTTTTACTTGAACAAATTGAACGGAAGTTAGTCAGCGACATCCTTTTACATTACACGGTCGAAACTGCCAAACTAGCTTCTACTTTTTTTAAAAAAAAAAAAAAAACGCATTAATGTTTCGAATTAAAATTTCACATCACCTTTTTCGTAACTTATGTATTATTTCTTTGAATTTTTTTCTCACTGGTTACTGAAAGTTGAGTTTTTTGCTGATCTACAACACTGTTTGTAGACTCCAGTGAGATACTAACTATCGATCAGGCGGCCGGTCATCCACTGGCACAGAATTTCGTCCGAGTAATGCCCGATTTGACGGCCGAACAGTTTGTCCGATTAACCTCTTCCGACACACACTGCCGATCCGTCACTGTTGCTTCAACACCAACTGAAGGCGATGTTTTTACTAAACGTATAATAACGACATACATTTTGTAATAATAATAAAAAAAAACATTTGTAGATCCTTGGGCCGGACCTTAGATGCGCACCCTCCCTTGCAAATAATATGAAATTTCACCTTGCATTTTAGAGCAATTTTCTTACTAAAAACAAACATCTGAAATTTTTATTAGACTACAGAAAATATTGCTGTATCGTATATGCAAATATATTGAACTGGACAGATAAAAATGAAGGTTTTCAATACAATATATTAACAATTATGATACAAACACAAAATTGAAATCCATGTCTGTGTTACCAAATATGCGAAAATCTCTATGTAAATTTTAAAAATGACAATCTAATTTTAAATGAACATATTTTAAAAAGCAAGATGTACTGTAAGAAGCAAGCAAAGTTTATCCCAACTAAAAACAAATATATCATTTTCCCAAAGATCGAAAACTTAAAATGAAGGTAAAGTGTCAAATAACTTGATATAAAATCTAAAGAAATGTATTGATAAAAATATAGTACTGTAGAGTGATATGTTATTGCAATCCTCAATTATATTTTTAAAAGTGTGTACAGTTTACTACGAAATTTTAATTATTAGACACAACTTGGAATTGGCTTAGTGATTAAGTGATTTACGCCTAAACTTCAAACTAATAAAAATAACTTCTTTTATCTTCATATTAACTTAGCCGACGAGAATGATCTCATAATTAATTTTTATTAAAATAATTATTTTAACTGCGTTGGAGCAGTTTCTGTAATTGTCCAATCCGTAAATATTTTTATTAAAATAATTTCAGCAACTTTGAGCCTCCACAATATATGATAAAATTTGAAAAAATACTGATCAATAACAAATACAAGATAAAAAATAAAGATTTGTTTGTTAGGAAAGCGGTGTCGTTTGAACTCACTTCACTCGAGTGACCGACAAAAATATGAAAAGTGTTGCCATTCGGCCGAATACGTCCGGCTGATCCCATTTCAGTGGGATTCGTCCGTCACTCGGCCGAATTCGGCGGTATAGGTCGTGTCCAGTGGACGCGTGACAAACCTGTCTCGGGATTATTCGGCGGTATACGACCGAACAGTCGGTCGGACGAATTCGGTGCCAGTGGACGACCAGCATTTTTATTTTACTTTTTTAAAATAATTTCATCTCAACATTACTTTGTGCTGGATATTATTGATAAGCATTAATACTTACCACGCCTGTGGCAGATCTCTAATCCTGACTACCATGACAAAATAAAATTAAATATGGATACTGATCAATTGCTAGTATTATTTAAAAATAAAGACATAAATGCAAAGAGAGAAACTGTGTTAAAAAATCTTAGCGGTCTTGTTTTTAAAAAGAACATAGTAAAACAATATCAATTTTATATTAGCCTACTTGTTTAAATATGTTGTTTTAGAAATGTGACGTACCTGTAACTATTTTCGGCTTGCTAAACTACTTAAATGTAATAATTCTGTTTCATGTTCATTTTATAGCATTTCTATAAGTTTTTGTAATATCATAGAGCTAATTTTTTGTTTTGTCATTTCATACTTTTTTGGACGTTTATTTAATTCTCATCATTTGTATTCAGTATTCGATAGGTTTGAATATCCTATAAAATTAATTCGAGCTCAATCCGCTCAGAACGCCGGTGGGGCAGCTGTCAACAATACAACCAGTTTGAGCCTATTCAATAATAAACACCGATTTCAAATCGCTACAGCGTTTTTGAGAATTCTGACAGTAAATTTCGATGGGCGATACCGGGACACGTAGGTAAATGATACAAAAACAATTTCGTACATCTAGTGCAATGGTTCCCAAATAGTTTTTCCCGAGTACCACTTCAAGAATGAGCTGAACCTCGCGTACCTCCTTATAGCTACATTTGCCTCTGCGTTCATTTCAGTCTAATGCTTCGCACAGCCACAGCATTACAGAAATGTGATTCACACACACACCGTTTGACTGTTTGCGTAATTGCGTAATTGTTTTTTTTTTTCAATTGTCTTATTTTATAACTCAGTCAAGAGAGAACCTCGCGTACCCCCGGGAGCAACCTCACGTACCCCTGGAGGTACGCGTACCACTAATTGGGAACCACTGATCTAGTGTATTAAGCAAGTACGAAAGAACACACAGAGAACATAGTACTATAAAATAACACATTTTCAATTACTGATCATAATTTTGCATTAGGTGCATATTTCCTTTCATAAACATCAACATATTAAAACTATCGTCAGTCAACGATGATCGTTTAGCTCGTAAAATATCTTTGCCTGTAGAAAAAAGACGTTCTACTGCAGAGCTGGATGGAACAGCAGTGTTATATTTAGTAAAAAGAGATATTAAAATTGGTTCACCTAGAAAATTAGCGTCTGTAAAAGAATCTTTTGACTTTGAGTCCAGCCACGTTCTAACCAGATTTTGAGCTTCGATTTTCAGGGGTTTGCGGCCTTGAGACCTACCTTCAGATTGAGTAACGGTTCTGAAAAAATCATCCCCTTCTTCTTCATTACTGCTACTTCCGCTAGTTACACTAACATTATCCTTTTCATTTGCGTCCTTTTCACTTTTCAGAGCGTCTTCAACTATTGCTTCCATAAGCTTCTTGACTTTTGACACCTTGCTGCTATCATACCTTTGCAGCCACAGTAGTTGAAACTTAGGATGAAAGGCTGCAGCTAGTTGGCATTCTTCGTCTTCCATTAATGGTGTAAACCTTTTTTTTTTTATCCCAGTTAATAGGGCACTGGCCAAAGGGGTACAACAATGCAGCAGGGGTTTGAGATCTTGCAATTTCAACACTGTTGTCGCAATTGTTGGCAGTAGAGTCCCAAGGTATGCCTGAGCTTCACTTTGAATTAAGTCTAGCGCTCTAGCTACTGGTGACATGACCTGCAACGAAATTTTATAAAT
>JARYHS010013630.1:213842279-213867537 GCA_031002005.1 Vandiemenella viatica
TTGCCACTCAGAAATAATTGCTTGAGTTACATGCACATTAGTACATATACTGTACCGTGATCCATTTGGATATTTTTGAATTAATTATATCTGACTGAAATAATGACAATAATGATACGACGATTTGAAACCAAGATTAACTCCAATTCACGATAAAATAAAAACCAATATCCAAATAGCAAAAAATAAATAAATCAGAAAAATTGAGATGCTGTGATTATTGGTAACGAATTTTTATTTCAAATATAACTAGGCATCCTAAAATTCTATTCTACACCGCGTAAATTTAAAACTAAACCCGTTATGCCTGATGCTAAACAAAACGAGTCAATTGTCATCTGGTCCAGGCTGTTGTTTCTCCAGGTACTTACATGCGACTGAAATAATTACATAGAAAATACGTCTATATTGAAAGAAACTTAAATTAAAAATGTTTCATATCCTAATGCTACACCACGTAGATTATAAAGCTGCAGGCATTGTCTCTTAGGCCTATAACAAAGCATCATATCAGCTGTCAGGTTGCATTTCAAGCGATTCACAACTTGCGATAATGTTGCCACTCAGAAATAATTGTTTCAGTTACATGCATAAACTGTACCATGATCACATCTCGACATTTTTGAATTAATTATATCTGACTGAAATAATGACAATAATGATACGACGATTTGAAATCAAGAGAAGCTCCAATTCACGTAAATTTCTATTTTAAAGCAGGAATAATTGATGGTGTATTAACATAAAATAAAACCAATATCCAAACAACAAAAAATAAAAAAACAACAAAAAATAAAAAACAACAAAAAAATAAATAAATCAGAAAAATTGAGATGCTGTGATTATTGGTAACGAATTTTTATATTTCAGCACGCTTCCAAGAGGACTAAGTCGTAGATTACTGCTATATTTACATAAATTTGTGGCACCGCGGTTATGTTGCAATCCTCGGTATTCACATTTAAAAATAAACTTTTTTTAGTTAAGTATCATGGAAACAATATTTTTCATTATATCCACAGATACATCCTTAACAAAGCTTATACCTAGCTATATAATCCCAGGCAAAGTTTACACATAAAATCGCCAAAAAAAAAATTACACATAATGATTATAATATCAGCTTTCTTAACGTTACAACTGTTATATATCCATTTAAATTTTCGGTACCACGGTTAACGTGGAATCCTCCATATCAGCATTTAAAAATATTATGTTTTAGCTGAGTTAAATATTGCTTTCAGAAATAATATTATTTATTACTACCACAGATATTCTATATTGTAACCAAGTTTATGCTCATCTATATACTCGCAGCCAAAGTTCACGCATAGTGATAATTGCAGCTGTGAAAACGTTTTAATTGTTAGTGCTGTGAGTTGGGTAAGTATAAAAGTTTATGATATGCCCTTGCGAAAGAGATCCAATCTGTCGGGGTCAACTTCTGCAGCTAAAAGATGTCGCCGAAATGGGCTAAATGAGAGTGAAATAGACCGACAACATCGTCTGCAACGTCAAAGAGAACGAGATGAAATAGCTAGAGCAAATGAAAGTAACCTGCACCGAGAAAAGCGATTGACCTATAACCGGGTTCTATACTCTAAATCCATAGCTTCTGAAAGCGCACAGAAGAAAGAATGTCGTTTGAACCGTGAAAGCCTTTCTAAACAATAAATGTTTATACTTCGCACAATAATTACAACAACGAATTACTACTGTTAATTTTTCAGGCACCTTTTCTACTATTGAATCAATTGCATCATGTTAAAATATGAATAAAACAACTCTCTGACATCAGTATGAAAACCGAACCTAACGTATTAACCGAAACAAACGAAACTATTCAGAATACATTAACAGTTCATGCCTTTCCACGTTAATGTCTGATAAGAGAATAAAATCGGTAAATAATTTCTACACCTGCCAAGGCACGCGCGCGTGAAGCAGCGGGCAAATGCTAGTAAAGAATAAAAATTTTCGATATCTTGCTTAGTTTTCGGGATATACTGGGAACATCGCAATTGTTTGGAAGCGCAATATCGCCGCTGTCGCCACTGCGCATGCGCGAGCCTGCTTCACCAATTTAACGTCACTTCTCCTCCATTTATTTCCTTCCTCCATGACTACACCGAACATAGGAGCAGCGCTGCCAGTACAGTCAACATATATTATACCGCTGTCTCTTTGAAATTATACAGAATGAAACCCAATTATACAAAGGGGTCATCCATTGATTACATACGTGAGTGAAAGTGCTGGGAGAAAAAAAAGTCCACGAAAAGTAAACAATGTATACATTGATAAATTTTGAATAACAAAAAGGAAATAGATATGCAGGAAGGGTTGCCAACTCAATGAAACAAAGGGCAAACACTTTCAAAAAAGGTGCTGGAATAGACTTTACTTTTAAGTGCTCATTTTTGTATCCAATTATACAAGGTAATCTGTTATACAAACAGGATACAAGAGGTAACCAAATTATACAAGTTTTGTATCCAATTATACAATCTGGCAGCCCTGCATGATACGAGTGGTGGCGTGGAGCACAGTTCAAACAAACGAAAAGACGTCAACAACCTATGTAACGGACTAAAGTTAACGGAAGTCCAATTTAGCGGAAGTTAAGAAGACCGTTAATGATTTTTTAGGTTAACTTAAAAGTTAAATTTTCGCAATTTTTTTAACTTCGTTAATTAACGATTAACGGATTAACTGTTTTGTGCCCAGCTGTGGGTATAAGTAAAAGTACGACCTAAATTTCATAATTTATAAAGAAACTGGAAAGCGAAAACTCCAGACATCTGCAGATTTCAGATTATGGTCACAATAAAAGTATGGAGTATTTCGAGAAAGGAACTAAGCAAGAAAATGTTTCTAAAAATCAGACCTATAAATGGTAAAATTTTCAAAAAAAAAAAAATCGATAAAAGTTTAGTTTTGAGGTTACTATGATAAGGAAAGCATTTGAACGAAGTCTTTTATATATATTTATTTATTGGCATTCGGATTCTCTCCATGCAGCCAGCATCATAACCTTATAACCTTATAACATCAGTATATGTATACATGATTTGGCAGCAGGATTACGTTAAACTAGTAAAAAAAAAAATTAAAAATAAATACATGGATTGATAACAGCATGAGATTGAAGTAGGGGTATAAGGAATTACATCATAGATAATACATCTGAAAGTTAACACAACATTAAAATATAATAGTTAATATTTTGCTTCAAGATGCAACATTCACATTTGAACACAAATAAAAAACAAAAGGTTGATTAAAAATATAAGGTGGGGAAAGAATTGCTTGCTGAAGACTTGAAATGTAAATATTTTGGCATTACATTTGATAACAAGCTTAACAGGGCAGGACACATAGGACAGGTGGTAGGAAAAGTTTTCAAAATTCTGCACTTGTTGGAGAGAGTGATGAGAGGATGTACGAGAGAAGTGAGGGAGCTGGGTTACAAAACTTTTGTCAGACCATTGCTCGATTATGGTTGTGTAGTATGGGACACTCATTTTACATATCAAATACAGGAGTTGGAGAGGGTGCAAAAAAGTGAAGCGTCTGTGGGTTCACTCGATGCATGACTCAATGCTGTGCGCGAATCCCCCCCCTCCCTCGGCCCGTGGAAGTGACGTGGCAATGACGATACGTGTAACTTCTTTGGTATTGAGTTGCAGCGCCAACTCATTATGTTTTTGTGTGTGATGCAGCTTATTGTCTCTGTGATGCAGTGCAATTATAAGAATTTAACGCTGAAAGAGTTACTCCTTCAAGATGAAGCACGTAATCTGTCGAAGTGCACGAAACAAGAACTGATTCACAGGTGGGTTTAATTCTAGATGGGGATACCGCTGCCTCGCGACTGTTAACGTGACGTCATCGTGACGTTCACGTACAGTCATCCGCTTAAAAACATATGTTGTGACAGAGCTAGGCTCGGTCACAATAATTTAAAGCTGTACAATATCAACATAAACTGATATCCCGAAGGTGGATCTGGTAAGCGGCTGCAGATTTCCGATAACACAACCAATATTGCTAATCTTCGCGTGTTCACTGCCGGACTGAAACATTGAACATCTGCGGCCGCTTACCAGAGGCCGCCTGCATCTGATCCACCTTCGGGATATCAGTTTATGTTGATATTGCACAGCTTTAAATTATTGTGACCTCGCGTACGCGGATGACTGTACGTGAACGCGACGTCACGTTAAGCCTTGTATCCACTTGAGCACGCTCAGGCGAATGAGCCGCTCAGTGAAGCGAGCGGCTCAAGTGTGGACGCCTGAGCGCGCTCGCAACGAACGACAGCGAGCGCGCTCGGGGCGAGCCGATCGGTTGTCGGTATTTTGGAATGCTCAAAGGCGAGCCAGTGTTTGTTCGGCGCTCAGTGTGGACGCTGGTTTTCGACAATGAGCGCGAGCACGTGGGATAATGAACTTTGTCTAACTCTTATTGATGCTTACGAATCGAAACGGGTATTGTGGGATAGCTCATATGAACAATATTACAATAGAACTAAAAAAGATGATGCCTGGCGCGAAATTAGCGAGGTATTAAAATGTAGTGTTGATGAAGTGAAGAAAAAAATTACAAGCCTGCTAGGGTCGTTCAGGCGGGAACGATCGAAACAGAAGAGAACTTCTATAACGGGAAGCGGTAAGTCTTTTTTAATAGTGTTTCTCGCAGCTAATTGCGTATAAATTGATTATACATTGGAAAATACATATAGACTATACTTCATTATTTTGTTTCAGCACAAGATGAAGTTTATGTATCAAAATGGTTTGCTTTTGATCGAATGAAATTTTTAATGGATAAATGTGAACCAAATGAAACAAGAGATAATTAACCTTTAAATATATGTTTGTAACTAAAATAAAAAATTGGTACCAACCTTTATATAATCTTGGAGTGACTGAACAATGGCATCACAGACTTTCGGTACAAAACGGCTGATGCTTTGTTTAGATACTTTAAACATATATTGCAGACTTGTGTAGGAATCTCCTGAAGCTAGGAATCTTAAAGTTATTATTAATTTATCTGCTGGTGGGATCGCATCACGCATATGCGTATCCTGCATTTTAATATGAGGTCCAACTAATGACAGCAAATGTTCAAAATCAATTCTTGACATTCTCGTAAAGTTTTGAAATGTCTCATTGTCTCCTTCAAATGTCAACTCGCGAATTAAACTATTAAGATGATTTCTTCGCTGACGATAACTTTCCCTAATCCACCACCTTGGTACTTTCTTCTTTGATATTGCATGGATAATAATAAATGCTGCAGCTGCCACACGCACACGTGACGACATGTCAATAGCCGAGCGTTTACTGAGCACCGGCACAATGCTCGTTCGACCAAAATTTCCTTTTACCTTGAGCACGCTCAAGCGAGCGTGCTCAAATCAATGAGCGGCTCATTCGCCTGAGCGTGCTCAAGTGGATACAAGGCTTTAACAGTCGCGAGGCAGCGGTATCCCCATCTAGAATTAAACCCACAGGTGAGAATTCACAAGATCAAAGCGAATTAAACCTTGAAAGTACCGTTGAATTTAGCCTTCTTGTCGGCCTTTCTCTATTCATTTTTTGAACCGCTTGAAATCATTTTTAAAAACCTATAAATGTTTGATTTTAGGCCAAAGTCTTTTATTCCTGTTTTTTTTAAGTTTTGCTTTGCATTTACAGGTTACAGAGGAGTGAACAACTCCCAAACATCAATAAAACATTATTTCAAGTTGAGTTAGTGCGTCGGGAGGCAGTGTACTAATTTCCCGAAGATGGGTTTAATGAGATGTGTGCCGAATGAGATTATCTTCATTAAAGCTTTGTGCGTGGCTGCAACTACAAAATATTAATTATAGGGTGAAAATGGTAATCAGTAGATAATCCAGTGAAATTTATCAGGCTATGTGCCATCCATGCTTAGCTAGACCTGGTTGATTTGTAACATCTAAACATGTTGCTGCAGTAAGCTACAACTTATAACATTATCACTTGTGTGGGGAATCAAGGGAGCTTGTTTCCAAGATTAGTCAGCCACAGGTAAGAGTTTGTTAAATTGAACTTGAAGTATTAATTACTGTAATTTGCCTAAATGTGCATTATGTAAGTTTGACTTTAATTTGCAGTGGTGGGGAAAGTTTACATCTTGAAGGCAACTAGGTTGTTTGAAATCAAAGGCCAATCAAAGTGGTTTGAGAAGAAGTGTTCAAAGGTATGCTGCTTGCCATGGAGCCACGAAGCCCATTACTTGCCCTTTCATGGCATAACTCCTCCTGCAGTGATTCTGAACCATCAAAATGTACACTGGAAAGGGACCAAGCCGACAGTGTTGAATGGAATTTAGCCCAGACAAAAATAATAACAGGATCAATGGTCTATGAAATTCTGCGCACTGTGGAAGCAGGAAGTGTATTAAGTATGAACTGTCATAATAATAAATATTTTAGCAGTTTTCTTACTTACATAATTGTTGATCTAACTTTTATGTACTCATTTTAGAAACATTGTAAACTTGTTGCAACAGGTAATTTCTGTGAAGGTCCAGCCAGGAGACAACTAAACTAAAATGATCCATCTCTGAAATGGGGATTTTTTAAATAAAAAGTTGCCAGATTGTCAGGGGTTTTGCGCGATACGGGGTGGGTATCGGCTTCAGCACCTGAACTCGAAGTCTTCCAAAAGTTGTCAAAGTTCTGAAAAGTTCTATTACCGTGTTAAACCATGTAGGATGCTAACTGTTAAAATGACCACAGTCGCCACTTACAGATTAACCTCCTGTAAGAAAGGTACTATTGTAGAAATGAAAGTCTAAAGTTGAATAACTGGATTATATTCTTGATAATTTTCACCTAAGTTACAAAAGTCACAGTTAGCTATGGCAATCGGAGAAAAATCATCAACCGAAGATCACAAATCATGAAACAGAGCAAAACCGCACCACCCCAAAGGAACTTTACATCTTCTATTTACACATGCCGAAAAACTGTTAGTCTGAAGGTAGGTTGTGCCGAACTTTGAAAATGGCACCGGCCAGACCGGTCGGCCATCATGCCATGACGTCACACTTCCCATCATGCACCACGCATCTCTAGCCCGTCTTATTCGAACTCGTCAACCGGAGCTCTACATCTTACTCTGACTAAGACTTTAGATAGACTGCCCAAAAACATGGCGGCCGAGTTCCTTATATCAAACTGACCTACTGGCCGAGACAATAGTCTATCTGGAAAAAGAACCTGTAAACTGTGTACTACCAGAAATTCATAGAATGAAGAGTGTAACGAGACAAGTGTCGTGAAGTGTTTGGTTAGGGTTTAAAAGCTTCCAGACCAGTGAAAATGAATTTTTAAGTTTGGTTAATTTAAAAGCATATTTGAATCGCGTAATGTTGAACGTCATACTACGTCATAGGAAAAATGCTTCACCTCTAGACCTTAAAATCTGAAGTTAATACTATTTTGAAATCGTTCTCTGGCCTCTGCTGAGCTCAACGGTGTAAAAATCTTTCAAATTGGTTAATTCTATCGGGAGTTATGGAATTTCTAAATTTTCCTGTTTCCCGTTGTGCAACCAAATATTCTGCTTTTTATTTACAGCCGGTCGTGTCCTGAAACTAAATTTAAATTGAACCTTTATTTATTTTAAGCACTTTAGAGAAGTTTTTAGTCTGTTAAACATGTTAGTTTGTAAGTTATTAATTTTTAAAGTTTCGATTTTACGGCGCCATTACCGGTTGGCTGTTATTTTCTTATATTTTCAATTTATTGGTTGATTGTTACTGGAAACTTAAAGATATTACCTGGCTGGTTATTTTACTTGTTTACATTTACTTTTAAAGCTCTGAAACTTTTTAGATGTGGTGGAATTAAATGTTGAACTAACTCCCATGTGGAGATACATTAAACTTCATATTTAGTACTTTAAATTGGTCTGGAGCTGCGAGTTATTAGTGAATTTAATATCAGATGGTGAAATTCTAATTATTAAAGTGCTTTACAGTGTTTAATTTAGTGGAATATTAGTGCTATAGTAGTGTAAACAAACTTGTGTTTTCTGCTTCATGGATTATTACGGATTACGCTCATTTAGGTAAGTTTATGGCTTATATTTTACCTGAAACTTCTTATTTATGGTTGCTATGTGCTATTTATTTACTTTACTGTACTCGAAGTGTTGTTATCTCGATTTTAACTGTGGTATCGTGTACTGAAGTTAACCTCAAACTTGGCCGGATTTTAACGGAATCTCGAAAATAGAGCGAAGGGTACCTTACAAGATCTTATGAGAAGCTCATGGGGTTGAAGGTAATGGTGTGATTTTTTTTCCTTTATTTTGATTTCGTTATTACATATGGCCAGTCTCAGCCACTGAGCCAAACTGTTATTTTGTGCTATATTCTTGTTGTGTGAATAGATATAATCATCTTATGACTTTAAAAAATGCTATTAACTTTCCAACAGGTGTATCATGTGGACTCTTCCAAAGTAAGGAGTGGGATTGCTTTGGTGCTACTCCAGGTGGCAGTACTCAGGATGGAAAGACCATAGTTGAGCTTAAATCCCCATACAGTGTGTGATTTGACAAACCATCGCTGTGCCCTTCTGTGTCCGCAAATGGAAAAGTGATGAACAAAAGATATTATGAAAAAATACAGGCACAGCTGTAGTGACTGGAATTGATAGATATGATTTTGTGATATGAACAACAAAGAGAATTGTTGAGCAGTGTGTTCTTTTCAATAGATCCTATAAGAATCAGTTGATGAATGCTGTTAGCATCTACTATCATGGGGTATTTTTGCCTCTTCTACAAGCCCAAGGTTCAAATTCTTGAAGATTATCATAATTGTCTTTCTCACAATGTCAAAACATTATTATTATCATTAATAATTATTAATTGATAAATTGCGATGGAGTGAATGCTCCTGTGGCAATCTCCCTACACACCCATCCTTCTCCCTACCTCCTCCAGCACACTTTTGCCCTCAACCAATTTTTACTATGACAAGTTTATTTTTGAAAGGGTTGATTTTTATGAAAGAGATATAAATTTATTTATTTATTTTTAATATGTTTACCCTAATTTATGTAATCACTATATAAATATTATTAGTTTTGTTATATTATGCTATTGAGAAGACTGTCATTTAATTAAATTGCAATGGAGTGCAGGTTCTGGTGTCAATTTACCTACCACCCATCTTCCCCCTTTGCTGCCCCCACCTACATTTGCCCTTGCCAAATTTTAACTTTAAATTCTTTAAAGCTTTTGGTAAACTATTCATCATTTCTCTTGGTAACTTACACCCTTAGCAAAAAAAGAGAATCTTCCTACACCCTTGTGCCTGAAATCGAGTGCCAGCTTGTTGTCATGGTCATCTTTTCCCTTCCATGCATTACGTTTAGTTCTTACACCATTATCTTTCCATGACACATCACCAATATAGGACTTGTACACTCCCATGACCCTCTTCACCCTCCTCCTGTCTTGCAATGAATCCCATTCCAGCTCTTTTATCATATCTGTAACTGATTGCATTCTGTGGTAATTTCCATAAACAAATCTAGCAGCCCTATTTAGTACACTCTCTAATTCCTGTATTTGATGCTCAAAATGTGGGTCCCATACTAAAATACCATAGTCAAGCAATGGTATGACCAAAGTTTTGTAAACCAATTCCTTTACTTCTCTCGTGCATCCCCTCATCACTCTCTCCAACAAGTGAAGAATTTTGAAACCTTTTCCTACTACCTGACCAATGTGTCCAGCCCAGTTAAGCTTGTTATCAAATGTAGTGCCAAGATATTTATATTTTAAGTCTTCAACAAGCAATTCTTTCCCCACCGTATAATCATAATCAACCTTTAGTTTTTATTTCTGTAGGTAGATAGATAGATAGATAGATATGTTCACTTTGATCCCATGTGAGAATAATCTCGGGGATGTGGAACAGTAGATACTCTTATTAGTAATGTCAATATTACTATATAATTGATAATGTATCTAATAACCTGGCTATTAATCAACACAATTATCCATCAGAATAATGAATAGCAATGATCCCAATACACTACCGTGGGACTCCCATTTAAACTTCCACTTCTTTTGATACTGCATTTTCTACGCTAACTTTGTTTTCTACTTTTTAAATTCTTCTATCCAGCAAATAACTTTCTCATCCACTCCAATAGTTCTTACCCTATATACTACCATTTTATGGCTTACTGTGTCAAACGCCTTCGACAGATCTAGTGCTACACTATCAGTTTGGTCTCCCTTGTCCATTTCATTTAAAATATCTTACATATATCCCAACAACTGAGATTCGCATGAATATCCTTGCCTGTACCCATGTTGCCTACTTGAAAACCAATTACGTTCCTCACATATATTTCTGATGTGGTTGCATATCAATCTTTCTATTAATTTACCTACCACAGATGTCAAACTGATTGGCATATAATTTTTGACTATTTCTCACCCCTGCTTTACGTACCAGCACTACTATTGTACTTTTCCAGTCCTATGGTAAGCAGCAATATTTCAAGATAAGGTACATTGTCACTCGAGCTATCTTTAAGATATCTGTAGTAATATTATATACACCAGCCCCTTTATGTTTTTTTCAGCTTTCTTATTTCCTTTATAATGTACGTACTCTGAATGAATTTCAAATTTTTTGATCTGTTCATTTCTAATTGTGTTGTTAAGCTTGTTCTCCGAGTTAGATCATGCCGTTGCTGATTCATTCTTCCTAATGCTCTCACTAAACTAAAACCTCATTATGGCACAAATCTTGTTTGTCTTTATGGAAGGAACATTTTGTAAATGTTCTTTGTACTAATATTGTGTCCTATTCATGTAATCTCAATGTCAAAATTTTATTATTGCATATAAAAGTAAATGATTTGTTTCTCTATTAAGTAGCATTTTTATAAGTTGACAACTTCCTTCAGAACCTGAATCTTTTTGCGTAGCCATTAACTTGAGTGGATGTTTTTGATATTTATTTTAAATACTGGTTATCATTTTGTATTGCTTTATTATGTAGCCTAAATGGTTGTGTTTATTATTTTGTGTGAACATTGCTGCAGAGCGCAATTAGTAACTGATATCATAATAGAGCTAGATTGGGGCACATTGGAAGACAACAGAGGGTTCAAGAGAGTACTGGGAGTGTACAAGGTATGAGGTGTTGAAAGATTTTGGTGAAAGAATATAGAGTAAAGCATGGAAGGGAAAACATGACCATGACCACAAGCTGGCACTTAATTTCTGTAAAATTTTGTTTCGTAAATAAGAGATCAGAGATTGGAATACATTACCAAGGTAAATGATGATTAATTTACCAAAAATGCTCACAGAATTTAAAATTAAATCTGTAAATAGCTTCTTATAAAAATATGCTTGCCCTTAGGGTACTTGTTATACTTTATTATACAATAATTTCTGTTACAACTTATTTCTGAGATTTTATAATTTTTGTAAAACAGAAAAAAGAGGTAACTGTAATGCAATAAATACTCTTTATTGTAAACCACAATTGTTTTAATTGGTCATCTAAGTTGTGAAAAAACCTGTAAATAAAAGGTGATGTAGTTTTTAATACCTAACTGTGTTTCAAACAATCATAAAAAAATTTGAACTGAAGAAACTTAAATTTTTCTTTTATAAAGGCTCATATACAATTACAAACCTAAAGTTTAAACTGTTAGAAACAGTGGTGGAAATCAAACTGCTTTTTTGTTTGAAGTTACAATAGTTGAAAACAATGTAAAATATCTTATTTGCAAGAGTACATGTGTATGTTGGCATTGCATGGTGTAAAATAACATATTTTTTTGTAGCTTTTCCTATCACTTATTTCACCACAGTATGCAGATTTGCGATAACCCTGCTAGTCATCTGGACCTTAGGGACCGTGCACAAACTGCGTGGCTAGATCCAGGGGGGGGAGGAGGGGTTGGCTGGAAGGCTACGTGGGGGGAGGGAGGGGTTCCAAGCCAGGGCAACGTAGCTTTCCTTTCATAACATATTTCACAGTTAAAATGAGGAATAGAACTCACAACAGCATGTAAATATTTATTTCCCTCAGTTAATTATTTCCGTATATAATTTACAATAGTCTGACGAAAGATAACAGTACAAAATGTCTTCTGGAATCAAAACGTAAAAAAACCATGTGGGGGGGAGGGGGTTTCACAGGAGGCCAAAATGGAGCTACGTGGTTTATGCACACTCCCTTATGACACTCTGATAGGTGTAATGTTAAGAGTGGCTCCTTTGGCTTCCAACAAATTAAAAACCCTTGTCACTAACAATAAAATGTCCTTCTTTTAAAAGATCAAGGAAGCCTGATAATTCTACCATTTGAGGATCAGATGTTGCTCTACCATATAAATGGGAACAATATAAAGCTACTCCAAACTGACTAATACCTACAAGTGCTTTGAAAGTATGAATACCTTTGTAATGTGAGTATGTGCCTTGAGCATGGTCAGGGTAACCACTACTTTGTATTGGAATCTCAGAACAATCAATAACAATGTTTTATTCTCCATCCACCTTTTTGTACATTGCCCAAAAATTTAATTGTTTGGAAGCTTTATACACACAGGTGGGAACAGTTAACCGAAAAGTTAACTTCATTAATTGTTAATCCACTACTTAAAAAGTTAACTTCGATAATCGTTAAAGCATTACATTTTTGCAAAATTAGCGCAAGTTAACCATTAAAAGTCAACCATCCAAGAGTGGAACAGATGTTTATGTGTTGTAATAGGTATTACTGCAAGCAATACCAAGGTGCTATGTACCATGAAGCGAATCAATAATACATCAACCATATGTCATTCTGGAAATTTAGTTTTTACCGGGGTTCAACGTTTTCACCAGCTTCTCAAACGTATCGCATTATTCAGCATGTAGTGGAATCATGTTGGCAACGAAAAGGACTGCAGTACATCGCTCCACATCTGCTTGTAATATACAATGGTCCCGGTCGCTATGATACCAAATTTTTTGTTGACGAAAACTTTTATTAGCAGATTGCAATGAAAACAAATCAATTCTGCTGCTATAAATATTAGAAGAAGCCACAGCACTTGAAGGCTTTGAATTATTTTTCTTTTTTTCCCAACGAGTTGGCTCTATTTTTACTTTTTCTTCAAACAGTTTATACCTGTTTGGATATATGCAAAGGCTAGATACGTGTGCCTTGACTGTAGAAAGTTTAGGAAAACACAGTTTGAATGAATAAATCATCTATTTCAGTCTAGATTGAAGTGCAACATAAGCGCATAAATGTGGCCTAAGATTTTTAATATTCTAGTTGCTGTTGTTAGCATTGCTGCTTTCACTAACTGATTGGAGAGCTAAAGTTTCAATGACGTAATCATGTAACGAATGTCAAGATTAACTTATTTCATTAACGAATACCAAACCAGTTCCAACTAAAAAAAGATTGATTTTCAAAACCTTCTTTCCTAGTATAAAATAGCATGGTAGCAGTAATGGCAAAAAAAACTAGGAAATAAAATTCAAATACCCGTCCGGCATTGAGATCTCGATTTAAAATGTTGTCTCAAAATGTTTCCGGGCGAAGACCAGGATGATTGCTGCAAGAAGCAATGGCTGCATTTGTTGCTGTTCTTGTCCCGAAATCTTCTCCATCATTAATAAGCTCGACGGCAAGGAAGCGTAAAGCCATAAGAAATAAGTTAAAGTATAAAACAGAAGAGCGTGTGTGCGGTTTAAAGAGGAGAAATTATATTTTTAACATACTATCAAGCCATATCACCATAACTGAAAAATAAAAATCTTAAATGTGGAGAAAGTTCTTTCTTTATAGTGAAAATAATGTACTTAATAGAAGGCTAATCCATCATTCGTCCTTCACGAAACCACATTACAGCCCGATATACTTTTTATTGACATCTCAATAATATAATTTGGCTAGTTTAAAAATATTATTCGTTATTGGGTCGGTTCAGCAGTCATAGAAAATTCTCATTAATTTTATTTGTAGTGCTCATTGTATGTAGCATTTAACATTAATTTACAGACCAAAAAGTTAGTCATAACATACCGTTATCATTTTGTAAGCGATTCCAAACTAGTAGTATTCCTGTCAAAACATTTAACAGTTACCAAATTTCTATTTTACATTATCCAGTCAAGATTTCAATGAAGGAAGATGTAAATTCATCTTGCGTATGACGAGAGAGATGTCCGAAGTCAAAATGAAACGAAATATACAGGCGAGTTGCGCAATAGGTCCATTTAACCGTTACGCTAAAATTGATTGAAATTATTAGCTTTACGTGTCCCATATGAGTATCATAGAAACCGCTGGGGTAGATAACGTTTATTCGATGTCAACACGGCAGTATGGACAAAGAAAAATTAACGGCTAGTGTACTTAGGGGGCATCCATAAATTACGTGAGGTGTTTTTCCGGATTTCTGGACCCCCCCTCCCCCCTGGTGAGATTTCGTGAGATCTGGCCGGACCCCCCCCCCCCTGGTGAGATCTGGTCCGTGAGAACCCCCCCTAGAAATCGCCCTGGAAACTTTTTTTTTAGGTCACACCCTAACTTTTTTGACGAAATACCTTCCTAAAATCGACTTTGCCGCAAATTTTAGACCTTACTTTTTTTTTTTTTTTTTTGCTCTACTGTCCCCAAATTTTTCGCAAAATCTCACGTGAGATTTCCGTAGACCCCCCCCCTCCCCCTTGGTGAGATCTGGTGAGATTTCGCCGGACCCCCCCCCTCCCCTATTTCACCTCACGTAATTTATGGATGCCCCCTTATTTCGTTTTTCCCTAATTGCGAGGTCCATTTTTTTCTTCGTGTGTTGAATTGATTGTACACACTTTGACAATAAATTTTCCCTTCGCTGAAAAATTCTATCACTCTTATTTTGCACAATCTGACATCAATGTCATCCTAAGAAACAGTAACGCAATACTGGCTTGTCAGTATTGCATTACTGTTTCCTGGGATGACATTGATGCCAGATTGTGCAAAATAAGAGTGATAGAATTTTTCAGCGGTGGCCAAATTTATTGTCAAAGTTTGTACCTGTTTGCTGGTGGTGGTATCTTTTTGGTGGAATTATAAATTACTGAAGAAGACAGTTATTCACTTGTCTGATTTGCAACCAAATATGTTACACGTAACGTCAATGCGACGTCACTTCCGCATGCCGTGGAGTGGGGGATTTTGGCTCGGCATCGAGTGTACCCACAGACGCACGTCAAAAAAGGGGTGCTAGATTTGTTTCTGGAAATTATCGCAGAATACAATCAGTGAAGGATAGATATGATAAAGGAGCTGAAATTGGATTCACTGCAAAACAGGAGGAGGATGAAGAGGGTCATGGGAGTGTACAGGGCGTATACTGGCGATGAGGCGTGGAAAGATATTGGAGTGGGTATGAATAGTAGTGCATGGAAGGGAAAAGATGACCATGACCACAAGCTGGCACTCGATTTCAGGCACAAGGGTGTGGGAAGATTCTCTTTTTTAGGTTAGGGATTTCAGGGATTGGAATTAGTTACCAAGAGAAACGAATAATTTACCGAAAACTTTGAAAGAATTTAAAGATAAAATTTATAGAGGGAACATGTAGGTGGGTACAGGACAAGGGGAGGATGGGGGTGTAGGGAAATTGCCAACGGAGTCTTTGCTCCATTGCAACTAAATTTGATTAAATTAAATAACACTAGGTGTCAATTTAAACTTAACTTAGTCCACAACCCGAAGGTTGGTTGGATCCTCCCGAAGGAGGCATACTAAGCCATTGTGTCAGAGGTAGGACGGCCAGTTCCTTTCCTCTGGGACCTACAGTTTAACGTGGAATCCGAACCACGGAGCGTCCTGGCATAGCTCATATGATTAAACACAACTCTCAAAATTCCTGCGCCTGCCGGGATTCGTGCCCGGGGCAGCGAAGGTTTTGAAAGCAAGCGCTTAGGTACTGAGCTACCAGAACGCTCTGGTGTCAATTTACATACATATTAAATTTAGGTTTTCAATTTTATTGTTGACTTCACGTTATCCTGGGCTAGAGAGCAAGAATCATGATTGTCCTAGGCGACTTATAGAAACACTGATACCTGTTATTGTCTTATATCATTATAGAAAGTTACAGGATTAAAACAATTCCTTCCAGGAGTTTCGTTCTTGCTTTGTAGATGGCAACATCTTCCAAAGTCAGGAGGTGATTCACGTTTAGTGGTAATAGTAATCATAATTTCACAAGTTCCTGTATAAATTGTGTGCACTCCCGCCATTTTTCCTTCCAAGCAAATAAGAGGTAGTTTGTTTGGCATTCGCTGATTCCATCACTGGTGCAACTTGGTGTGTTCAATAATTAATACGGTATAAGTGTTTGGGTAAGAGTCCGTGGTTAAATTTCAGTCTGTCAATTGTGCAATTGTTTTTCTTGATATGTATCTTGTTTGGTGCTGCTGCGAGTTAGGGATTGTAGGATGTATGGTACCGTAATGTTTTTCTTTTCTTTTGATTGTTTCTTCCCACGATGTTTTCCACAATTATTTTGCGTTAGTGCGCAGGGTAGAGAGGTGTCAGTAGCTCTGATATGTAGCTATATTGTGCCTTCGCGGTTGCCGACTTTGCCAGCTGATCCTCTCTTTCGTTACAGTTAATTTTCGTCTGCGTTTTTATCCAGGTGAAAATTGTCCGCTTTCCTATTTCTTCTAGTTCCGTGACAGTCTCCAGGATCTTATATGTTAAGAAACATGTCCACGCATTACTATTAGGATGATGAAGGGATTAAAGGTATAATCACTGCATGGAGCTGGTACTGTTGGCATATTCTAATCCCAAGAGGATTGCAACCATTTCGGAGATATATATCGATGCTTCGCTATGAAGTGTATAGGGTGATTCGACACGAGCGTGCGTATCCACGAAGGCACAGCCTACCGCATTGCCGATCTTTGAACCATCGGTATAAATTTGCACACTATTTTCATATTGTTCAAGAGTTTGCGATAAAAGGCTTATGTTTCGTGCCATGTTTTCTGTAAATGGTATATCCAAAGTTACCTCCATTTTGATCACAGTTGATAGTTGTTTCGAAGCAAGGCATTTTCCTTTAGGAGATAATTATCGGCTGATATTGAACTAAGTCCATGTATGTCCAAATGAAGAGCGGTATTTTGTTCCTACGCCAATAACTGTCTACAGTGGTTCTGTGCGCCAGTGTCTCTAATGCTTTTATTAAGGGATGAAGGGATTATTTCGAAATTGCAGAGGACGGCGGTTCGAATCCCCGTCCGGGCATCCAGATTTGGGTTTTCCATGGTTTCCCGAATCACTCCAGGCAAATGCCGGGATGCTTCCTTCAAAAGGCCATGGCAGAATTCCTTCCCATTCCTTGCCCCCATCATTGCCCTCCATCCTTTCCCGTCTCTAAAGACCTCGTAAAGCAGTTAATAAAAAAAAAATCGAAATTGCATAATCTTTAAGACGAATTTCCCACTTAAGTAGTATCGACGGATGGAGCATTCACAGGTATCAAAATACATAAAACAATCTATAAAGCAACTTATTAAAAGTTAGGAGCATAAAACATTTATTTAAAGGAAAGATGAGGAAGTAGAAATATACTTTTGAATCCTTTCTCTACAGAGGCAACAAATTGATTACGTCACGTGGTTCAAGTTCAATGTGTCAATATCGCGCAACCATGCAGTGTGTGTGTGGTAGTGCTTTCGACGGCGATATCTGGTGCTTGGGAGGATACAAAACAGCCAAGCTTAATGAGCTGTGATTCTAGCAATTTTTTTTTTACGTCGTTGTAACACGTGGTAGTCATTTAGGTGTAAATTGTTAATTTTTGAAACCATGATACGTACTGAATTATCATCTTAGTGAATTTCCAATTCCACTAAGATAAGTTAATAACATCTTAGTTAGACCTTTATAAACTTTTTTGCGTGATGAGAAATCAACGTATCGTTGATTGTCATCAGCATTTATAGGCATCAGTGGAACATGCAATTTTTAGTATGGATCGAATGTGATAAAGATGAAAACCTTTTGAGATACCAATTATTTTTAATTATGAACAACAATATACACCATTTTCAAGTGCCTTGTATTTTCATTTGATAATTAACAGTAACCTACAGACTTTTTTGGTTCTTTGTTTATAACTTTCTTTGTGATGTGGTGTCAACCAAAATAAAAGTGAGGACACGTGGGTTCTAAATGGTTAACCTACGATGCCCTATGTCTTGCGCCGACTTTCTTCGTATCTTCTGCTCTTGAACTCTTCTCTCTTGAACCTCCTCTCTTCTCTTGAGCTAGTAAATAAACATGAACATCGAGGGTAACTTGTAACTAGGAGAGGGAGCGGGCAGCTACGAGCTACTTGAAATGAAACAATGTCTCTGGAAACCCCATTTAATATGCACTAACCGTAAATCACCTACAGTTGATGTTGTACAAGATTTGAGGTATTCCGTAACCCGTAATACTGACCCTAGGGATGAAACTTAGCCCTACAGTTCACAACTAACAGAGTATGGTAAGGTTGGTGCAGCGAATATCTATCTCCGAGGCCTAGATGTTATCTTGAAGATCTTCATTCAAGAAGTGAGAGTGATCAATGTATTCTAGCTTGCTGGAAAAGTATTGTCTTGCATGCTCAGCACTGCACGTGTAGCTTGTAATCCGAACTGTCGATCGGCAGAAAGTCGAACAACATTACATGGTCAATATCGTTGCCCCCTTGCTGTCCATGTAAACTTATAGGTATCTTTTTTTTAAACGCATTTCGGAGTGATAGGAGTACTTTTAGTCGTCAAGGTCAAATATCTGATGCAAGTTTAAGGACGTAAGATTTGACGTCTGATAAGATTACCAGACCTTTCTCGTGGAAAACAGGAAGTCTTGCGTTTCCACGGATACTTCTAAGAATATTATGACAGAATTTTCCTCCTCCTTCCGCAGTCGTCCAGCAAGTTTCTTTTAGAGTACTACTATGCTACCGTGTGGCACGGTGTAGGCATAGTTCAGTCTGCAAGTTTCAGTTAGAAAGTAACTATGTAGCTTTGAAGAATTATTTTCACCATGCTGTGCGTCGGCGTAACTTAAGTGTCGGTCGTCGGTGGACAAATTTATAGTTAGAAGCGGGCGACGAACTTCGACATGCTTTCAGGTAATAGTTAGTTGAACTCTGAACAATGGTGTTTGGTCTGGCTCGAATCGGTTAATCGAATCTGCAACTTTATATTTGAAAAAATTGTCTAATACCATTTTAGTTTTTGACTTTGCTAAACTTTCAAGAATATAATGATTATTTACCGGCAATAGACTTGTGAGTGTTATTACCTATATCCTTTCCTAGCTTGCGGGTTTAAATCAAGCCAGGTGGCGACCAAGTTAATATAACAAACAAGAGCTGAAGATATCCACGGTTAAAGCTAAGACAGAAGGTTTTGCAATAGCCCCAGTAAAGATTTTGTTCTCACAGTACATACAATAAGTGTCATAATCATGGTGAAAACAATCATATGTTACAAAGACAAATGAACAGAATAAAAATAAACATTAATTTTTACAACTGAGTTTTACAAAAGGTCTTATTGAATACAATTAATTATTTTGTTCAAATTCTTGAATGGAGCAAAAGGAGTTGCCAATAAGATAATTTCTCAGTTTTTGTTTAAATATTTTATTTTTTTATACCTCTCACTTCCCGCGTTCCTATTTCCGAATCTCCTTTCATCTTGACTTTGTTGCGATCACATTATCCATCCAGGAGATATATGTGTTCTGTGTAAGGACTACAGGCTCCTTCGTACAATCCCCACCGCAGAGGACAAGGGTTTAATTTCTGATTTATCGTTCCCTTTACTGTAGGGGGCTCGCATCCCCTCATTTCCCGCTGTCTGCACCCGAATGAACGCATTGTCCAGGGGTCACGCGGATGTAGCAGCATTTAACATATAACTCTCAAATTCACGAAGGTTATTAGTAAATTCTACAGACTTTCACTATTTCTCCAAAACCATATCACTAACTAAATTTAAACATAAATCACACAACTAAACGGACTGGTTTCCATGCTGCAATTTTCACTTAATGAATCTTCACATTTGCAGATTGTATTGTAATATCAGACTCTACAAAAACATGTTTGAATTTTCAATATTAACAAGTGAACCAAAACTGCCAACGAAAGATTTACTCTGATTTCTTATTATGAACATTTAATTTTTCCCAGCTATGGTTAGTACACAATTCTTTTGCCTTTATCTCCTCATAATTCGTTAAATTTTTGCAAAAATTCTCACTCATAAGATGTCTATATCTGAAAACACCTTCCTAAAATTTTAACCTGAGCAACCCGATTTTTCGAACATTGGACAGAGTGCCACCTTTATTTCAATTTTCATGGTTGTGAAAAGTTTTTGAACATCCACGTGATCTGCTCTGCGGAAAGAAATGGGTCTATTTAGCAAAGAATCAAATTTTCATATTCAAATGACTCAGCAATTTCATTTTCTTTCGGCGTTACTATCTCCGGCGATTTATTACTAAAAAGCTAAAACAAAAAATCTTTCTATAGGCCAAGTTAGTGTCCTTCAAATCTGATTGACGTAATGGTTTCGTTTACTTTATCAATAATTACGTGAAAACTGGTTTGATTAATTTACTTTACTAGTTCTTCAGCTAATTACTATATTAGTCCACATTATAAACCTGAGTTTATCTTTTCCATTGTTTGGATCAGTTCCGCTTCGGACCTCATATTTTTCGCAGATTTTAGAGCTTTCATCACAGACCACAATAAACTTTTCCCTATTGCTTTTTTATACACTAATTGTGCCAGTGTCTGGTTCAAAATATTAACTGAAAGTGAATAGTTTAATTTCTGCCTCGCTTTCTAAATTGTTTGTCAAAACCCAGTGGTTCCAAAAATCATCTTTTTCACGACGAAATTGCTGTGCGTTCCGTCGACTGTGTCGCTTTTAGGTTTGCCGGAATGTGCAAATAGGATACCCCAAAGTTTCCTGGTATCGTCAGTCACTGCTCGCTCGCCTGCTCTGTGCTCTGAGGATTGTTTTGTTGTTGTTTTAGGGCGCGTCGACAGCGGGGTCATTAGCGGCTCTGAGGAGATCTACCCACTGAGTGTTGATAGCCAGAAGTACTCCGACCGAGGGTGGTGGGTGAGCGGTTAACGCACTGGCCTCGCATCCGGGAGGACGCCGGGGCATCCAGATTTGGGTTTTCCATGGTTTCCCCAAATCACTCCAGGCGAATGCCGGGATTACAATGTAAAAGATAATTTTCCAACATCTTTTATAAAACATTTTATCATATTTATTTTATAAAAGATATTTTATGATATTTTTTCAGTCCCATTACACTATATAAAATTTTTCGTCATAGTTCTCTGAAATGCATGAAGTAAACTTGCAAGCTTTTGCAGACGCAGTTAGTGCAACTGTCACAATATGCATTTTATTGATGATAAAGAAGAGAAGTAAACAGATTTAGGTTAGACCGTGGATTACGAGACTTGATATGATAGTAGATCATCAATATTTAGTGAAAGAGCTGCAATGTGAGGACATGGCAAATTATAAAAATTATGGTCGATGCTGAAGTATAGGTCCAATAAATTCATACCACAATATTTTCATAAATTTCTACATCAGAATTAATTCCCCATATATACTAATGGGTGTTTATTTTTACGGTGTATGTGCCATGGGTTGTACTCGATTGCTGGTGGTGGATCTACACCAGTTTGCAATATGGCACACGCATTGGTCTGCGCATTCCGTCTGTTATTATTCCAGAAACCTGTCAAATACTAGTTTCTTAACACATTAATTTTATTTTTTACGTCTTCTACAGTACAGCCTTCTATCATACCACTAATTAAAAGTGTTTACCTTTTTATTCCTAATCTTATAGTATACATGTTTCTGACTTTACGACGTTTCCTTCTGTTCATACTCCGAAATAAAGATTTTCGTGCATTCAGCAGTCATAACCAACTTTGGTAACGTCTAGGGATGTTCATCCAGAAAATACATCGATGTTTTTTCGATGTGATGCATCAAAACTTTGCATCGGTGTTTCACGATGCATCGAATAAAAACATGGATGTTTTCGATGCAACGAATAAAAACATCAATATATATATATATATATATATATAGGTTAATAATGGTTAGGAAAGCTTAAAAATGAGACAAAGATTAGGAACCTAGAAAAATGAAGTATTTATTTGAATTATATTTTTAATTAGTCTTTTACAAAAGCAATTTGAAATGACTGGGATTTATAAATTCGATTAGAAAGATAGAATAAATGTAAAGCGAGGAAACGCTGAAAGAGAGGTAGTGTTGGGATTCTAATGTAATTGGAATTTTTAAATCCCAATATTTTCTCTCTAAACTTTGCATAATTAAAATTTTATTAACCCACTTTCCTTGAATTCTGTTTCGTTGTTGATTTAAAACTTGTGCAGCTTTCTAAAAAAGCCTTTCTGATGGCACTGAGCTGGCTAACAAAGTTAAATATTTATAAGCTATTTTGTACAATTTTTGAAACTGTTGTTTATAATCGGACCATACTTCTAACGGATTTTCACTAAGCCGGCCAACCGGAGTTCTCAAGTAGACAGACAGCTCGTCAGAAACACATTCTTCGGTCTTGTTTGATTTCCAGTTTCTTTGAACTAGTTTGTGGTGATCGGTCCAAAGACTGAATTCTTCCAATGTTTTGTCTGAATCAGATTCTGTTCGCTTTTCTTCCAGCTCCCTCTTCATCATATAGCATTCGAACAAGCCATCGGGTCTTCAAAATGTAGTTTTTTGAACCGTGGGTCCAATAAGGTCGCGATAGCTAAAGACGAAACTTGTTCAATAGCACCCATCCGTTTGTTGATTTCTTTTAGGACGAGCTTATGTACTTCCATCACTAAAGGTTCATCAGTCTTAACTGATTTGAGTTTTGAAAGCATGCAGTGCACTAAAGGGATCACTTTATTGCTGGTACAATATTTATCCCTAGATATTTCTTTAGTTGCTGCTTCAAGTAGGTGTAGTATGTTAAGAAGAAATGACGCGATATTTAATTCCAAACCAGTCAGCATTGGAGGTGCTGTTTTATGACAAATCAATATATCACTTACAACATTTTTAAGCTCCAAAAATCTTTGAATCATATAATATGTTCTATTCCAGCGTGTTGGCAGGCCTTGTATTAACTTTATTTCAGCACTTACTGACTTTCTCAAATCGTCGCTTGCCAAACAACTGTGTGTAGTGGACTATTTTGAGGTATTTAGGAATATACATTGGATTTATAAAATAGTATTGAAATTAGCCTGCCTTGAGCTGTACATCGCCGTGCAACGGCAGCTCAGACGCGCATTCGGCGGAAATACAGCTGATGCAGTGTCGGCGGAATATCGGGTGTCGGGCAAAGGACAGCCACCGAGTTCAACGCCGTTCCAGAAGGTTCTGGATGATCGATGATCTTGCAGAATAGGCACGCCAGGCACGTGGAGAGTGTTCGAGGGACTTTGAGCCTTCGAGAACATTCGGGCTGTGCTATATAGTCTTGCCAAAGGTCAAAGGAGTGAGTCTGTCTGTCGCAACATCCGCGAGCGCGTTACGCTGCGCGAACGTCGAGTGATCGGCAATGCCAGCACTTGCCCATGTCACATCACTTAACACCGAACTTAGCCATTCATAGTAATTGTCGCCAACGACCTAAAGCTCTTGCACCTGGTAGATTAAAGTTAACTGGTACCGTGCACGCTCTGGAGTGCTATCGCGAGGATTCATGAGCAGTGTGTAATAACTAACCATTTGGAATAAATCGGGTTTGAGTTACGAACTGTGCTTCAATCGGATACTACCCTTCGCATCTTGATTATCGGTTATACTTCTAGTTAGGTTTGTAGGCATGAAGAGCAGCTGCATCCTGGAGGAGTGAGCGGAGGATCACACCGTGAAGCGAACCAAGTAAGTGCCAACCAGTCCAACTTGGCTAGGCCCCTCTTGCCTTCCTGGCAGTAATGTCTGTGACCGGTTAGGGAAGCTGTGTTAACTAGTACGTCCAATAGTTCAATCTTAAGGTGTCAGAACATTTTCTCCATAGCTTTCCCCACCGTAAAACGGGATGTTACATTTGGTGTCGAAGTGTGTGTCGAACCCCAGACCATCTGAACTGCGGATGCCAACAGTACATTTGTGCCGAACTAGTGAACTTAAGACCGTCAGAATGCAGCACTGACTTTTAATCGAAAGTACATTTTGTGTCGGAATTAGGTCAGACCCAGAACTATAGATACATTTTGGCTATCGCAGTGTGTTTCGAATCAAGATTACCTGAATGCAGAATTTATCTTAGTGCCGCAGAAACCAGGAATTATATTTTGATGCTAGAACTTTGTGTCGAAATTGAAGACTTTGTTTAAAATAAAGACTTCCTTAACGCAGAATTTAATTTGAGAACTGTGTTTCAAACCTAAAGTACATTGTAGTAGCGCCAAGAATCGAACTAACCATCCTCTGAATCCGAAGCGTGTGTCAAAGTTGAGTAGAACTGTTAGTCGAAAGTTTGCGGTGAACTGCAAAACATTAAGTGTGAAGCGTAACAAGAAGGAAGAAAAGAAGAATAAACTGAAATAAAAGTTGGAATAATAACGCTAAAAGTGAATGGGCTAAGTGGCTGGCAAAGCAAAGTAACAGTTTTTTCAAAAGACGAACTTCATATCGCAGTAGTGCAGCGCGCCTAGATACCCCTGCAGAGCGAGGGACGGCTACCCGCAACAGCAACAGCAGACGGAGCGAGCAGTTCCCAGCTTCGCCGCCGCAGCGCAGTCGTCGACAACCTGCCTCCTTGCTGATCGACGAGCTCGCATTCGCCAGAGAGAGCGCGACTGAGCAGGGTCACGCTGGAGCACGCGTCGCCCGTGCATCAGAACTGTCAACGCGTAAGGTAAGTAGGAAACAACCCAAAGAAAAAAAAATGAATGAACCTAGCAATCGGCCTGAAGGCCAAACGGTCCAACAAGCAGTTAATAATCTTAACCAAAGAATGGAGAATTTAGAACTCCAAAATACGTTAACTAAGGAAGAAGTAAAAGATATGCAATTACTGAGCGCTTTGCTATCTCCAAGCATTGTTTTCAGTGGTTTGCCTGGGGAAAGTATAAGAACATTCTTAGATA
>JARYHS010013630.1:213868537-213946718 GCA_031002005.1 Vandiemenella viatica
CCCCCCACCCCCACGACCGAGCTACGTGGTTTATGGACGGTCCCTCTGAAGTATAGCAAAGGGTATAACTATTGCGTGTCATTGCCATTTTCTTAATATCCTTTGTTATAAATCATGTAAAATCTTGTTCTGTTACGTTAACATATTTCCATGTTGTCATAGCACATTTTCTTTCATAACATAATGATCTCTTATGTATGGCAGGGGTGTTGTTTTGTAACTTTTAATTGTTAACGATGTTTACAAATTAATACACCTCATTACAGATAATAATGTTGATTTGTCAATAAGATAGGTTATGACGCTTTTTAGTTTATTTACGTTTGCAGAATTCACAATATGAAATAGTCACGCCGCCGCCGGCTGAAAATGCTCGGCGCGCCGCCGCCAAGATTTTAGCAGGCGGCGCCCACTACTACACATGCTACTACCATGGAGGAAGGAAATATATGGAGACGACGCAAGAGACCTTCACCACGCATTGAAGTGAAGCAGGGCGGAGGAGGAGTAGGGGAGCATGGCCGGAGTGGAGGGGGCATGGCCGCTTCCATACAGACACGGGGAATATGTACAAAAACCTCAAGGGGACTCTAGGATAAACGTGACGCCGCAATCTGGTGATGGATTATTATGTAACTCGATATGAAAAATTAAAAATGAAGAATAAAATTTTTTGATATCCTGCTTAGTTTTCGGGATATTCTGTCCCAAATGTGAAATGGTTTTGATTGAAATTCAGAAGAAAAAATTGGTCAAAGTCAAATTCGATGATGGATTCTTATTTAAAAAGACGAGACAAATGAAAAATAAAGAATAAAATATTTCGATATCTCACCTAGTTCTAGAGATATACTGTATCAAAAGTGGTGTGTCTTGAGTTGAAATGGAGAAGAAAATTTCGCTAAAGTCAAATTTAATGATCGATTCTTATGACGAGACAAATCGAAAATAAGGAATAAAATTTTTCGATATCTTGCTTAGTTTTCGGGTTATACTGGGAACATCGCAATTATTTGGAAGCGCAATATCGCCGCTGCCGCCACTGCGCATGCGCGAGCCTGCTTCACCAATTTAACGTCACTTCTCCTCCATATATTTCCTTCCTCCATGGCTACTACACCCATGGAGGAAGGAAATATATGGAGACGACGCAAGAGACCTTCACCACGCATTGAAGTGAAGCAGGGTGAGGGGGAGTGGGGGGGGCATGGCCGGAGTGGAGGGGGCATGGCCGCTTCCATACAGACACGGGGAATATGTACAAAAACTTCAAGGGGACTCTAGGATAAAGGTGATGCCGCAATCTGGTGATGGATTATTATGTAACTCATTATGACAAATATAAACTGAAGAATAAAATGTTTTGATATCCTGCTTAGTTTTCGAGATATTCCGTCCCAAATGTGAAATGGTTTTGGTTGAAATTCAGAATAAAACATTGTTCAAAGTCAAATTTGATGATGGATTCTTATTTAAAAAGACGAGGCAAATGAAAAATAAAGAATAAAAATTTTCGATATCTCACCTAGTTCTAGAGATATACTGTATCAAAAGTGAGGTTGAAGTGGAGAAGAAAAATTTCGCAAAAGTCAAATTTAATGATCGATTCTTATGTAACACGACGAGACAAATCGAAAATAAAGAATAAAATTTTTCGATATCTTGCTTAGTTTTCGGGATAGACTGGGAACATCGCAATTGTTTGGAAGCGCAATATCGCCGCTGCCGCTACTGCGCATGCGCGAGCCTGCTTCACCAATTTAACGTCACTTCTCCTCCATATATTTCCTTCCTCCATGACTACACCGAACATAGGAGCAGCGCTGCCAGTACAGCCAACTTATATTATACCGCTGTCTCTTTGAAATTATACAGAATGAAACCCAATTATAAAAAGGGGTCATCCATTGATTACATACGTGAGTGAAAGTGCTGGGAGCAAAAAAAAAGTCCACGAAAAGTAAACAATGTATACATTGATAAATTTTGAATAACAAAAAGGAAATAGATATGCAGGAAGGGTTGCCAACTCAATGAAACAAAGGGAAAACACTTTCAAAAAGGTGCTGGAATAGACTTTACTTTTAAGTGCTCATTTTTGTATCCAATTATACAAGGCAATCTGTTATACAAACAGGATACAAGAGGTAACCAAATTATACAAGTTTTGTATCCAATTATACAATCTGGCAGCCCTGCATGATACGAGTGGTGGCGTGGCGCACAGTTCAAACAAACGAAAAGACGTCAACAACCTATGTAACGGACTAAAGTTAACGGAAGTCCAATTTAACGGGAGTTAAGAAGACCGTTAATGATTTTTTAGGTTAACTTAAAAGTTAAATTTTCGCAATTTTTTTAACTTCGTTAATTAACGATTAACGGATTAACTGTTTTGTGTCCAGCTGTGGGTATAAGTAAAAGTACGACCTAAATTTCATCATTTACAAAGAAACTGGAAAGCGAAAACTCCTGACATCTGCAGATTTCAGATTATGGTCACAATAAAAGTATGGAGTATTTCGAGAAAGGAACTAAGCAAGAAAATGTTTCTAAAAATCAGACCTATAAATGGTAAAATTTTCAAAAAAAAAATCGATAAAAGTTCAGTTTTGAGGTTACTATGATAAGGAAAGCATTTGAACGAAGTCTTTTATATATATTTATTTATTGGCATTCGGATTCTCTCCATGCAGCCAGCATCATAACCTTATAAGGTTATAACATCAGTATATGTATACATGATTTGGCAGCAGGATTACGTTAAACTAGTCAAAAAAATTAAAAATAAATACATGGATTGATAACAGCATGAGATTGAAGTAGGGGTATAAGGAATTACATCATAGATAATACATCTGAAAGTTAACACAACATTAAAATATAATAGTTGATATTTTGCTTCAAGATGCAACATTCACATTTGAACACAAATAAAAAACAAAAGGTTGATTAAGAATATAAGGTGGGGAAAGAAATGCTTACTGAAGACTTGAAATGTAAATATTTTGGCATTACATTTGATAACAAGCTTAACTGGGCAGGACACATAGGACAGGCGGTAGGAAAAGTTTTCAAAATTCTGCACTTGTTTGAGAGAGTGATGAGAGGATGTACGAGAGAAGTGAGGGAGCTGGGTTACAAAACTTTTGTCAGACCATTGCTCGATTATGGTTGTGTAGTATGGGACACTCATTTTACATATCAAATACAGGAGTTGGAGAGGGTGCAAAAAAGTGAAGCGTCTGTGGGTTCACTCGATGCATGACTCAATGCCGTGCGCGAATCCCCCCACTCCCTCGGCCCGTGGAAGTGACGTGGCAATGACGATACGTGTAACTTCTTTGGTATTGAGTTGCAGCGCCAACTCATTATGTTTTTGTGTGTGAAGCAGCTTATTGTCTCTGTGATGCAGTGCAATTATAAGAATTTAACGGTGAAAGAGTTACTCCTTCAAGACGAAGCACGTAATCTGTCGAAGTGCACGAAACAAGAACTGATTCACAGGTGGGCTTAATTCTAGATGGGGATACCGCTGCCACGCGACTGTTAACGTGACGTCATCGTGACGTTCACGTACAGTCATCCGCTTAAAAACATATGTTGTGACCGAGCTAGGCTCGGTCACAATAATTTAAAGCTGTACAATATCAACATAAACTGATATCCCTAAGGTGGATCTGGTAAGCGGCTGCAGATGTCCGATAACACAACCAATATTGCTAATCTTCGCGTGTTCACTGCCGGATGATGATGAAATGCGAGCTTCACCTGAAACATTGAACATCTGCGGCCGCTTACCAGAGGCTGCCTGCATCTGATCCACCTTCGGGATATCAGTTTATGTTGATATTGCATAGCTTTAAATTATTGTGACCTAGCGTACGCGGATGACTGTACGTGAACGCGACGTCACGTTAACAGTCGCGAGGCAGCGGTATCCCCATCTAGAATTAAACCCACAGGTGAGAATTCACAAGATCAAAGCGAATTAAACCTTGAAAGTACCGTTGAATTTAGCCTTCTTGTCGGCCTTTCTCTATTCATTTTTTGAACCGCTTGAAATCATTTTTAAAAACCTATAAATGTTTGATTTTAGGCCAAAGTCTTTTATTCCTTTTTTTTTAAGTTTTGCGTTGCATTTACAGGTTACAGAGGAGTGAACAACTCCCAAACATCAATAAAACATTATTTCAAGTTGAGTTAGTGCGTCGGGAGGCAGTGTACTAATTTCCCGAAGATGGGTTTAATGAGATGTGTGCCGAATGAGATTATCTTCATTAAAGCTTTGTGCGTGGCTGCAGGGGCGGATCCAGGGGGGGGCTAGGGGGCTCAAGCCCCCCCCCCCCAAAAGTATTTTTTTTTTTTTTAGCTCTACGGATTTGAGGCCCGAGGAGGCTATTAAATACTACCTTTTTCCCGACTCAAGCCCCCCCCCCCCCAAAACAAAATCCTGGATCCGCCCCTGCGTGGCTGCAACTACAAAGTATGAATTATAGGGTGAAAATGGTAATCAGTAGATAATCCAGAGAAATTTATCAGGCTATGTGCCATCCATGCCCAGCTAGACCTGGTTGATCTGTAACATCTAAACATGTTGCTGCAGTAAGCTACAACTTATAATATTATCACTTGTGTGGGGAATCAAGGGAGCTTGTTTCCAAGATTAGTCAGCCACAGGTAAGAGTTTGTTAAATTGAGCTTGTAGTATTAATTACTGTAATTTGCCTAAATGTGCATTATGTAAGTTTGACTTTAATTTGCAGTGGTGGGGAAAGTTTACATCTTGAAGGCAAGTAGGTTGTTTGAAATCAAAGGCCAATCAAAGTGGTTTGAGAAGAAGTGTTCAAAGGTATGCTGCTTGCCATGGAGCCATGAAGCCCATTACTTGCCCTTTCATGGCATAACTCCTCCTGCAGTGATTCTGAACCATCAAAATGTACACTGGAAAGGGACCAAGCCGACAGTGTTGAATGGAATTCAGCCCAGACAAAAATAATAACAGGATCAATGGTCTATGAAATTCTGCGCACTGTGGAAGTAGGAAGTGTATTAAGTATGAACTGTGATAATAATAAATATTTTAGCAGTTTTCTTACTTACATAATTGTTGATCTAACTTTTATGTACTCATTTTAGAAACATTGTAAACTTGTTGCAACAGGTAATTTCTGTGAAGGTCCAGCCAGGAGACAACTAAACTAAAAAGATCCTAAAAATGATCCATCTCTAAAATGGGGATTTTTTTTTTTTTTTTTTTTTTTTTTAATAAAAAGTTGCCAGATTTTATGAGAAGCTCATGGGGTTGAAGGTAATGGTGTGATTTTTTTTTTCCTTTATTTTGATTTCGTTATTACATATGGCCAGTCTCAGCCACTGAGCCAAACTGTTATTTTGTGCTATATTCTTGTTGTGTGAATAGATATAATCATCTTATGACTTTAAAAAATGCTATTAACTTTTCCAACAGGTGTATCATGTGGACTCTTCCAAAGTAAGGAGTGGGATTGCTTTGGTGCTACTCCAGGTGGCAGTACTGAGGATGGAAAGACCATAGTTGAGCTTAAATGCCCATACAGTGTGTGATTTGACAAACCATCGCTGTGCCCTTTTGTGTCCGCAAATGGAAAAGTGATGAACAAAAGATATTATGCGCAAATACAGGCACAGCTGTAGTTACTGGAATTGATAGATATGATTTTGTTATATGAACAACAAAGAGAATTGTTGAGCAGTGTGTTCTTTTAAATAGATCCTATAAGAATCAGTTGATGAATGCTGCTAGCATCTACTATCATGGGGTATTTTTGCCTCTTCTACAAGCCCAAGGTTCAAATTCTTGAAGATTATCATAATTGTCTTTCTCACAATGTCAAAACATTATTATTATCATTAATAATTATTAATTGATAAATTGCGATGGAGTGAATGCTCCTGTGGCAATCTCCCTACACACCCATCCTTCTCCCTACCTCCTCCAGCACACTTTTGCCCTCAACCAATTTTTACTATGACAAGTTTATTTTTGAAAGGGTTGATTTTTATGAAAGAGCTATAAATTTATTTATTTATTTTTAATATGTTTACCCTAATTTATGTAATCACTATATCAAGATTATTAGTTTTGTTATATTATGCTATTGAGAAGACTGTCATTTAATTAAATTGCAATGGAGTGCAGGTTCTGGTGTCAATTTACCTACCACCCATCTTCCCCCCTTTGCTGCCCCCACCTACATTTGCCCTTGCCAAATTTTAACTTTAAATTCTTTAAAGCTTTTGGTAAACTATTCATCATTTCTCTTGGTAACTTACACCCTTACCAAAAAAAGAGAATCTTCCTACACCCTTGTGCCTGAAATCGAGTGCCAGCTTGTTGTCATGGTCATCTTTTCCCTTACATGCATTACCTTTAGTTCTTACACCATTATCTTTCCATGACACATCACCAATATAGGACTTGTACACTCCCATGACCCTCTTCACCCTCCTCCTGTCTTGCAATGAATCCCATTCCAGCTCTTTTATCATATCTGTAACTGATTGCATTCTGTGGTAATTTCCATAAACAAATCTAGCAGCCCTATTTAGTACACACTCTAATTCCTGTATTTGATGCTCAAAATGTGGGTCCCATACTACAATACCATAGTCAAGCAATGGTATGACAAAAGTTTTGTAAACCAATTCCTTTACTTCTCTCGTGCATCCCCTCATCACTCTCTCCAACAAGTGAAGAATTTTGAAACCTTTTCCTACTACCTGACCAATGTGTCCAGCCCAGTTAAGCTTGTTATCAAATGTAATGCCAAGATATTTATATTTTGAGTCTTCAACAAGCAATTCTTTCCCCACCGTATAATCATAATCAACCTTTAGTTTTTATTTCTGTAGGTATCTAATAACCTGGCTATTAATCAACACAATTATCCATCAGAATAATGAATAGCAATGAACCCAATACACTACCGTGGGACTCCCATTTAAACTTCCACTTCTTTTGATACTGCATTTTCTACGCTAACTTTGTTTTCTACTTTTTAAATTCTTCTACCCAGCAAATAACTTTCTCATCCACTCCAATAGTTCTTACCCTATATACTACCATTTATGGCTTACTGCGTCAAACGCCTTCGACAGATCTAGTGCTACACTATCAGTTTGGTCTCCCTTGTCCATTTCATTTAAAATATCTTACATATATCCCAACAACTGAGATTCGCATGAATATCTTTGCCTGCACCCATGTTGCCTACTTGAAAACCAATTACGTTCCTCACATATATTTCTGATGTGGTTGCATATCAATCTTTCTATTAATTTACCTACCACAGATGTCAAACTGATTGGCATATAATTTTTGACTATTTCTCACCCCTGCTTTATGTACCAGCACTACTATCGTACTTTTCCAGTCCTATGGTAAGCAGAAATATTTCAAGATAAGGTACAAAGTCACTCGAGCTATCTTTAAGATATCTGTAGTAATATTATCTACACCAGCCCCTTTATGTTTTTTTCAGCTTTCTTATTTCCTTTATAATGTACTCTGAATGAATTTCAAATTTTTTGATCTGTTCATTTCTAATTGTGTTGTTAAGCTTGTTCTCCGAGTTAGATCATGCCGTTGCTGATTCATTCTTCCTAATGCTCTCACTAAACCTCATTATGGCACAAATCTTGTTTGTCTTTATGGAAGGAACATTTTTTAAATGTTCTTTGTACTAATATTGTGTCCTATTCATGTAATCTCAATTTCAAAATTTTATTATTGCTTATAAAAGTAAATAATTTGTTTCTCTATTAAGTAGCAATTTTAAAAGTTGACAACTTCCTTCAGAACCTGAATCTTTTTGTGTAGTCATTAACTTGAGTGGATGTTTTTGATATTTATTTTAAATACTGGTTAATCACTTTGTATTGCTTTATTATGTAGCCTAAATGGTTGTGTTTATTATTTTGTGTGAACATTGCTGCAGAGCGCAGTTAGTAACTGATATCATAATAGGGCTAGATTGGGGCACATTGGAAGACAACAGAGGGTTCAAGAGAGTACTGGGAGTGTACAAGGTATGAGGTGTTGAAAGATTTTGGTGAAAGAATATATAGTAAAGCATGGAAGGGAAAATATGACGATGACCACAAGCTGGCACTTAATTTCTGTAAAATTTTCTTTAGTAAATAAGAGATTGGAATACATTACTAAGGTAAATGATGATTAATTTACCAAAAATGCTCACAGAATTTAAAATTAAATCTGTAAATAGCTTCTTATCAAAATATGCTTGCCCTTTATACTTTATTATACAATAATTTCTGTTACAACTTATTTCTGAGATTTTATAATTTTTGTACAACAGAAAAAAAGAGGTAACTGTAAATGCAATAAATACTCTATATTGTAAACCACAATTGTTTTAATTGGTCATCTAAGTTGTGAAAAAACCTGTAAATAAAAGGTGATGTAGTTTTTAATACCTAACTGTGTTTCAAACATTCATAAAAAAAAAATTGGAACTGAAGAAACTTAAATTTTTTCTTTTATAAAGGCTCATATACAATTACAAACCTAAAGTTTAAACTGTTAGAAACAGTGGTGGAAATCAAACTGCTTTTTGTTTGAAGTTACAAAAGTTGAAAACAATGTAAAATATCTTATTTGCAAGAGTACATGTGTATGTTGGCATTGCATGGTGTAAAATAGCATAATTTTTTTAGCTTTTCCTATCACTTATTTCACCACAGTATGCAGATTTGCGATAACCCTGCTAGTCATCTGGACCTCAGGGACCGTACACAAACTGCGTGGCTAGGTCCAGGGGGGGGAGGAGGGGTTGGCTGGAAGGCTACGTGGGGGGAGGGAGGGGTTCCAAGCCAGGGCAACGTAGCTTTCCTTTCATAACATATTTCACAGTTAAAATGAGGAATAGAACTCACAACAGCATGTAAATATTTATTTCCCTCAGTTAATTATTTCCGTATATAATTTACAATAGTCTGACAAAAGATAACAGTACAAAATGTCTTCTGGAATCAAAAGGTAAAAAAGCTATGTGGGGGGAGGGGGGGGTTCACAGGAGGCCAAAATGGAGCTACGTGGTTTATGCACACTCCCTTATGACACGAATGTAATGTTAAGAGTGGCTCCTTTGGCTTCCAACAAATTAAAAACCCTTGTCAATAACAATAAAATGTCCTTCTTTTAAAAGATCAAGGAAGCCTGATAATTCTACCATTTGAGGATCAGATGTTGCTCCACCATATAAATGGGAACAATATAAAGCTACTCCAAACTCACTAATACCTACAAGTGCTTTGAAAGTATGAATACCTTTGTAATGTGAGTATGTGCCTTGAGCATGGTCAGGGTAACCACTACTTTGTATTGGAATCTCAGAACAATCAATAACAATGTTTTATTCTCCATCCACCTTTTTGTACATTGCCGAAAAAATTAATTGTTTGGAAGCTTTATACACATAGGTGGGAACAGTTAACCGAAAAGTTAACTTCATTAATTGTTAATCCACTACTTAAAAAGTTAACTTCGATAATCGTTAAAGCATTACATTTTTGCAAAATTAGAGCAAGTTAACCATTAAAAGTCAACCATCCAAGAGTGGAACAGATGTTTATGTGTTGTAAGTGGTATTACTGCAAGCAATACCAAGGTGCTATGTAAGTTACCATGAAGTGAATCAACCATATGTCATTCTGGAAATTTAGTTTTTACCGGGGTTCAACGTTTTCACCAGCTTCTCAAACGTATCGCATTATTCAGCATGTAGTGGAATCATGTTGGCAACGAAGAGGACTGCAGTACATCGCTCCACATCAGCTTGTAATATACAATGGTCCCGGTCGCTATGATACCAAATTTTTTGTTGACGAAAACTTTTATTAGCAGATTGCAATGAAAACAAATCAATTCTGCTGCTATAAATATCAGAAGAAGCCACAGCACTTGAAGGCTTTGAATTATTTTTATTTTTTTCCCAACGAGTTGGCTCTATTTTTACTTTTTCTTCAAACAGTTTATACCTGTTTGGATATATGCAAAGGCTAGATACGTGTGCCTTGATTGTAGAAAGTTTAGGAAAACACACTTTGAATGAATAAATCATCTATTTCAGTCTAGATTTAAGTGCAACATAATCGCATAAATGTGGCCTAAGATTTTTAATATTCTAGTTGCTGTTGTTAGCATTGCTGCTTTCACTAACTGATTGAAGAGCTAAAGTTTCAATGACGTAATCATGTAACGAATGTCAAGATTAACTTATTTCATTAACGAATACCAAACCAGTTCCAACTAAAAAAAGATTGATTTTCAAAACCTTCTTTCCTAGTATAAAATAGCATGGTAGCAGTAATGGCAAAAAAAAACTAGGAAATAAAATTCAAATACCCGTCCGGCATTGAGATCTCGATTTAAAATGTTGTCTCAAAATGTTTACAGGCGAAGACCAGGATGATTGCTGCAAGAAGCAATGGCTGCATTTGTTGCTGTTCTTGTCCCGAAATCTTCTCCATCATTAATAAGCTCGACGGCAACGAAGCGTAAAGCCATAAGAAATAAGTTAAAGTATAAAACAGAAGAGCGTATGTGCGGTTTAAAGAGGAGAAATTATATTTTTAACATACTATCAAGCCATATCACCATAACTGAAAAATAAAAATCTTAAATGTGGAGAAAGTTCTTTCTTTATAGTGAAAATAATGTACTTAATAGAAGGCAGATCCATCATTCGTCGTTCACGAAACCACATTACAGCCCGATATACTTTTTATTGACATCTCAATAATATAATTTGGCTAGTTTAAAAATATTATTCGTTATTGGGTCGGTTCAGCAGTCATAGAAAATTCTCATTACTTTTATTTGTAGCGATGGAGGAAGGAAATATATGGAGGAGAAGTGACGTTAAATCGGTGAAGCAGGCTCTAAACTCTCCCGCATGGCGGCAGCAGCGGTATTGCGCTTCCAAACATTGCGATGTTCCCAGTATATCCCGAAAACTAAGCAAGATATCGAAAAATTTTATTCTTTATTTTCGATTTGTCTCGTCGTGTTACATAAGAATCGATCATTAAATTTGACTTTTGCGAAATTTTTCTTCTCCATTTCAACTCAAGAAACCACACTTTTGATACAGTATATCTCTAGAACTAGGTGAGATATCGAAAAAATTTATTTTTCATTTGTCTCGTCTTTTTAAATAAGAATCCATCATCAAATTTGACTTTAACCAATTTTTTCTTCTGAATTTCAACCAAAACCATTTCACATTTGGGACAGAATATCTCGAAAACTAAGCAGAATATCAAAAAAATTTATTCTTCATTTTTTATTTGTCATATCGAGTTACATCATAATCCATCACCAGATATCGGCGTCACCTTTATCCTAGAGTCCCCTTGAGGTTTTTGTACATATTCCCCGTGTCTGTATGGAAGCGGCCATGCCCCCTCCACTCCGGCCATGCCCCCCCACTCCTCCTCCGCCCTGCTTCACTTCAATGCGTGGTGAAGGTCTCTTGCGTCGTCACCATATATTTCCTTCCTCCATGTTTGTAGCGCTCATTGTATGTAGCATTTAACATTAATTTACAGACCAAAAAGTTAGTCATAACATACCGTTATCATTTTGTAAGCGATTCCAAACTAGTAGTATTCCTGTCAAAACATTTAACAGTTACCAAATTTCTATTTTACATTATCCAGTCAAGATTTCAATGAAGGAAGATGTAAATTCATCTTGCGTATGACGAGAGAGATGTCCGAAGTCAAAATGAAACGAAATATACAGCCGAGTTGCGCAATAGGTCCATTTAACCGTTACGCTAAAACTGATTGAAATTATTAGCTTTACGTGTCCCATATGAGTATCATAGAAACCGCTGGGGTAGATAACGTTTATTCGATGTCAACACACGGCAGTATGGAAAAAGAAAAATTAACGGCTAGTGTACTTACTTCGTTTTTCCCTAATTGCGAGGTCCATTTTTTCTTCGTGTGTTGAATTGATTGTACACACTTTGACAATAAATTTGCCCTTCGCTGAAAAATTCTATCACTCTTATTTTGCACAATCTGACATCAATGTCATCCTAAGAAACAGTAACGCAATACTGGCTTGTCAGTTTGCATTACTGTTTCCTGAGATGACATTGATGCCAGATTGTGCAAAATAAGAGTGATAGAATTTTTCAGCGGCGGCCAAATTTATTGTCAAAGTTTGTACCTGTTTGCTGGTGGTGGTATCTTTTTGGTGGAATTATAAAGTACTGAAGAAGACAGTTATTCACTTGTCTGATTTGCAACCAAATATGTTACACGTAACGTCAATGCGACGTCACTTCCGCATGCCGTGGAGTGGGGGTATTTCGGCTCGGCATCGAGTGTACCCACAGACGCACGTCAAAAAAGGGGTGCTAGATTTGTTTCTGGAAATTATCGCAGAATACAATCAGTGACGGATATGATAAAGGAGCTGAAATTGGATTCACTGCAAAACAGGAGGAGGATGAAGAGTGTCATGGGAGTGTACAGGGCGTATACTGGCGATGAGGCGTGGAAAGATATTGGAGTTGGTATGAATAGTAGTGCATGGAAGGGATAAGATGACCATGACCACAAGCTGGCACTCGATTTCAGGCACAAGGGTGTGGGAAGATTCTCTTTTTTAGGTTAGGGATTGGAATTAGTTACCAAGAGAAACGAATAATTTACCGAAAACGTTGAAAGAATTTAAAGATAAAATTTATAGAGGGAACATGTAGGTGGGTACAGGACAAGGGGAGGATGGGGGTGTAGGGAAATTGCCAACGGAGTCTTTGCTCCATTGCAACTAAATTTGATTAAATTAAGTAACACTAGGTGTCAATTTACATACATATTAAATTTAGGTTTTCAATTTTATTGTTGACTTCACGTTATCCTGGGCTAGAGAGCAAGAATCATGATTGTCCTAGGCGACTTATAGAAACACTGATACCTGTTATTGTCTTATATCATTATAGAAAGTTACAGGATTAAAACAATTCCTTCCAGGAGTTTCGTTCTTGCTTTGTAGATGGCAACATCTTCCAAAGTCAGGAGGTGATTCACGTTTAGTGGTAATAGTAATCATAATTTCACAAGTTCCTGTATAAACTGTGTGCACTCCCGCCATTTTTCCTTCCAAGCAAATAAGAGGTAGTTTGTTTGGCATTCGCTGATTCCATCACTGGTGCAACTTGGTGTGTTCAATAATTAATGCGGTATAAGTGTTTAGGTAAGAGTCCGTGGTTAAATTTCAGTCTATTTTGCAATTGTTTTTCTTGATATGTATCTTGTTTGGTGCTGCTGCGAGTTAGGGATTGTCGGATGTATGGTACCGTAATGTTTTTATTTTCTTTTGATTGTTTCTTCCCATGATGTTATCCACAATTATTTTGCGTTAGTGCGCAGGGTAGAGAGGTGTCAGTAGCTCTGATATGTAGCTATATTGTGCCTTCGCGGTTGCCGACTTTGCCAGCTGATCCTCTCTTTCGTTTCAGTTAATTTTCGTCTGCGTTTTTATCCAGGTGAAAATTGTCCGCTTTCCTATTTCTTCTAGTTCCGTGACAGTCTCCAGGATCTTATATGTTAAGAAACATGTCCACGCATTACTATTAGGATGATGAAGGGATTAAAGGTATAATCACTGCATGGAGCTGGTACTGCTGGCATATTCTAATCCCATGAGGATTGCAACCATTTCGGAGATATATATCGATGCTTCGCTATGAAGTGTATAGGGTGATTCGACACGAGCGTGCGTATCCACGAAGGCACAGCCTACCGCATTGCCGATCTTTGAACCATCGGTATAAATTTGCACACTATTTTCATATTGTTCAAGAGTTTGCGATAAAAGGCTTATGTTTCGTGCCATGTTTTCTGTAAATGGTATATCCAAAGTTACCTCCATTTGATCACAGTTGATTTGTATAAGCCTTGGAAGCAAGGCATTTTCCTTTAGGAGATAATTATCGGCTGATATTGAACTAAGTCCATGTATGTCCTAATGAAGAGCGGTATTTTGTTCCTACGCCAATAACTGTCTACAGTGGTTCTGTGCGCCAGTGTCTCTAATGCTTTTATTAAGGGATGAAGGGATTATTTCGAAATTGCAGAGGACGGCGGTTCGAATCCCCGTCCGGGCATCCAGATTTGGGTTTTCCATGGTTTCCCGAATCACTCCAGGCAAATGCCGGGATGCTTCCTTCAAAAGGCCATGGCAGAATTCCTTCCCATTCCTTGCCCCCATCATTGCCCTCCATCTTTTCTCGTCTCTAAAGACCTCGTGAAGCAGTTAATAAAAAAAAATCGAAATTGCATAATCTTTAAGACGAATTTCCCACTTAAGTAGTATCGACGGATGGAGAATTCACAGGTATCAAAATACATAAAACAATCTATAAAGCAACTTATTAAAAGTTAGGAGCTTAAAACATTTATTTAAAGGAAAGATGAGGAAGTACAGATATACTTTTGAATCCCTTCTCTACAGAGGCAACAAATTGATTATGTCACGTGGTTCAAGTTCAATGTGTCAATATCGCGCAACCATGCAGTGTGTGTGTGGTAGTGCTTTCGACGGCGATATCTGGTGCTTGGGAGGATACAAAACAGCCAAGCTTAATGAGCTGTGATTCTAGCACTTTTTTTTTTACCTCGTTGTAACACGTGGTAGTCATTTAGGTGTTAATTGTTAATTTTTGAAACCATGATACGTACTGAATTATCATCTGAGTGAAAATCTTAGTGAATTTCCAATTCCACTAAGATAAGTTAATAACATCTTAGTTAGACCTTTATAAACTTTTTTGCGTGATGAGAAATCAACGTATCGTTGATTGTCATCAGCATTTATAGGCATCAGTGGAACATGCAATTTTTAGTATGGATCGAATGTGATAAAGATGAAAACCTTTTGAGATACAAATTATTTTTAATTATGAACAACAATATACACCATTTTCAAGTGCCTTGTATTTTCATTTGATAATTAACAGTAACCTACAGACTTTTTTGGTTCTTTGTTTATTACTTTCTTTGTGATGTGGTGTCAACCAAAATAAAAGTGAGGACTGACACGTGGGTTCTAAATGGTTAACCTACGATGCCCTATGTCTTGCGCCGACTTTCTTCGTATCTTCTGCTCTTGAACTCTTCTCTCTTGAACCTATCCTCTTCTTCTCTTGAGCTAGTAAATAAACATGAACATCGAGGGTAACTTGTAACTAGGAGAGGGAGCGGGCAGCTACGAGCTACTTGAAATGAAACAATGTCTCTGGAAACCCCATTTAATCTGCACTAACCGTAAATCACCTACAGTTGATGTTGTACAAGATTTGAGGTATTCCGTAACCCGTAATACTGACCCTAGTGATGAAACTTAGCCCTACAGTTCACAACTAACAGAGTATGGTAAGGTTGGTGCAGCGAATATCTATCTCCGAGGCCTAGATGTTATCTTGAAGATCGTCAGACAAGAAGTGAGAGTGATCAATGTATTCTAGCTTGCTGGAAAAGTATTGGCTTGCATGCTCAGCACTGCACGTGTAGCTTGTAATCCGAACTGCCGATCGGCAGAAAGTCGAACAACAGGACGTGCTTACTCGACGTCTGGCTGCAGTGAAACTTAGAAAACTTACATGATTTCGGTATTAAAATATTATAATAAATGACGTCCCGTCACATCAACAACTGAAGAAATTCCATGGTCACAGTCAAAGGTTAGGCATGCTTGTATACCCCCTATCCCCCTTCGCCAACAAGCATCTACCCTTCTACAATATTCTGGCGTCTACCACATCTTAACTTAATATTTAGTATTGACCATTACATGGTCAATATCGTTTCGGAGTGATAGGAGTACTTTTAATCGTCAAGGTCAAATATCTGATGCAAGTTTAAGGACGTAAGATTTGAAGTCTGATAAGATTACCAGACCTTTCTCGTGGAAAACAGGAAGTCTTGCGTTTCCACGGATACTTCTAAGAATATTATGACAGAATTTTCCTCCTCCTTTCGCAGTCGTCCAGCAAGTTTCTTTTAGAGTACTACTATGCTACCGTGTGGCGCGGTGTAGGCATAGTTCAGTCTGCAAGTTTCAGTTAGAAAGTAACTATGTAGCTTTGAAGAATTATTTTCGCCATGTGGTGCGTCGGCGTAACTTAAGTGTCGGTCGTCGGTGGACAAATTTATAGTTAGAAGCGGGCGACGAACTTCGACATGCTTTCAGGTAATAGTTAGTTGAACTCTGAACAATGGTGTTTGGTCTGGCTCGAATCGGTTAATCGAATCTGCAACTTTATATTTGAAAAAATTGTCTAATACCATTTTAGTTTTTGACTTTGCTAAACTTTCAAGAATATAATGATTGTTTACCGGCAATAGACTTGTGAGTGTTATTACTTATTACCTATACCCTTTCCTAGCTTGCGGGTTTAAATCAAGCCAGGTGGCGACCAAGTTAATGTAACAAACAAGAGCTGAAGATATCCACGGTTAAAGCTAAGACAGAAGGTTTTGCAATAGCCCCAGTAAAGATTTTGTTCTCACAGTACATACAATAAGAGTCATAATCATGGTGAAAACAATCATATGTTACAAAGACAAATGAACAGAATAAAAATAAACATTAATTTTTACAACTGAGTTTTACAAAAGGTCTTATTGAATACAATTAATTATTTTGTTCAAATTCTTGAATGGAGCAGAAGAAGTTGCCAATAAGATAATTTCTCAGTTTTTGTTTAAATAATTTATTTTTTTATACCTCTCACTTCCCGCGTTCCTATTTCCGAATCTCCTTTCATCTTGACTTTGTTGCGATCATCCAGGAGATATATGTGTTCTGTGTAAGGACTACAGGCTCCTTCGTACAATCCCCACCGCAGAGGACAAGGGTTTAATTTCTGATTTATCGTTCCCTTTACTGTAGGGGGCTCGCATCCCCTCATTTCCCGCTGTCTGCACCCGAATGAACGCATTGTCCAGGGGTCACGCGGATGTAGCAGCATTTAACATATAACTCTCCAATTCACGAAGGTTATTAGTAAATTCTACAGACTTTCACTATTTCTCCAAAACCATATTACTAACTAAATTTAAACATAAATCACACAACTAAACGGACTGGTTTCCAATTTACATGCTGCAATTTTCACTTAATGAATCTTCACATTTGCAGATTGTATTGTAATATCAGACTCTACAAAAACATGTTTGAATTTTCAATATTAACAAGTGAACCAAAACTGCCAACGAAAGATTTACTCTGATTTCTACTCTCTTTTTCTTATTATGAACATTTAATTTTTCCCAGCTATGGTTAGTACACAATTCTTTTGCCTTTATCTCCTCATAATTCGTTAAATTTTTGCAAAAATTCTCACTCATAAGATGTCTATATCTGAAAACACCTTCCTAAAATTTTAACCTGAGCAACCCGATTTTTCGAACATTGGACAGAGTGCCACCTTTATTTCAATTTTCATGGTTGTGAAAAGTTTTTGAACATCCACGTGATCTGCTCTACGGAAAGAAATGGGTCTATTTAGCAAAGAATCAAATTTTCATATTCAAATGACTCAGCAATTTCATTTTCTTTCGGCGTTACTATCTCCGGCGATTTATTACTAAAAAGCTAAAACAAAAAATCTTTCTATAGGCCAAGTTAGTGTCCTTCAAATCTGATTGACGTAATGGTTTCGTTTACTTTATCAATAATTACGTGAAAACTGGTTTGATTAATTTACTTTACTAGTTCTTCAGCTAATTACTATATTAGTCCACATTATAAACCTGAGTTTATCTTTTCCATTGTTTGGATCAGTTCCGCTTCGGACCTCATATTTTTCGCAGATTTTAGAGCTTTCATCACAGACCGCAATAAACTTTTCCCTATTGCTTTTTTATACACCAATTGTGCCAGTGTCTGGTTCAAAATATTAACTGAAAGTGAGTAGTTTAATTTCTGCCTCGCTTTCTAAATTGTTTGTCAAAACCCAGTGGTTCCAAAAATTATCTTTTTCACGACGAAATTGCTGTGCGTTCCGTCGACTGTGTCGCTTTTAGGCTTGCCGGAATGTGCAAATAGGATACCCCAAAGTTTCCTGGTATCGTCAGTCACTGCTCGCTCGCCCGCTCTGTGCTCTGAGGAGATCTACCCACTGAGTGTTGATACGCCAGAAGTACTCCGACCGAGGGTGGTGGGTGAGCGGTTAACGCACTGGCCTCGCATCCGGGAGGACGCCGGGGCATCCAGATTTGGGTTTTCCATCGTTTCCCCAAATCACTCCAGGCGAATGCCGGGATTACACTGTAAAAGATAATTTTCCAACATCTTTTATAAAACATTTTATCATATTTATTTTATAAAAGATATTTTATGATATTTTTTCAGTCCCATTACACTATATAAAATTTGTCGTCATAGTTCTCTGAAATGCATGAAGTAAACTTGCAAGCTTTTGCAGACGCAGTTAGTGCAACTGTCACAATATGCATTTTATTGATGAGTACCTGGGTGACCGATCTTCGCTCGGCATCTTTCGATTTCTATTTAATATCCAAGATTTCGAGTAAAGTTTGATTAAAGTAAAAGGCTTGAAGACTTCTTAGGCGTTTTGAGGTGCACAGTTAACCAAAGAGAAACTTCACTAACATCATTAGACTTACTGGTACCTGAACCTTGTACGTGATGAGGTTACAACCGTTTTCGAGAAACCAAATACAAAAATTGCAACTTTTTTTTTTTAAATCCTGTTAAAAACCTGAATAGCAAAACGTTATCTACATATGAAATTTCATCCAAATCGTTAGATCCATTTGCGAGACCGCCTCATAAATTGCTTTCAAAGAAAAATGCTATGATTATGTTAAACAGAAATCTTAATGCCAGTCAGGGATTGATAAACGCTGTGAGATTTGTGTTAATTCAGGACATTCTACGAAAACCATTGATGATGGATTTTTATCTACCTCGACGAGAAAAATTTAAAGAACAAAATATTTTTAAATTTATATATATCTCGCTTAGTTCTCGAGATATCATATCGCAAAATTGACGTGGTTGGTTGAAATGCGACCTGGACCAGAAGATAAATTTCGTCACAGCCAAGTTTGATGATGATTCGTATGAAACTCGTCGAGAAAAATCGAAAATAAAGAATTTATTTTTCTGATACCTCAAGTGAAGAGGTTAGGATTAGATCCGACCTGGACCAGAAAAAGAATCCACCAAAAGCACTATGTCGATACGGTGGAAATGTACTTTTAATGTTTTATTTTGTTCCAAATGGTTGTTGTTAGGTTGAAATACAGCATGGACCAGAAGAAACGTCGCCAAAAGCACAAGGAACTATACCTATAACTGATTTTTGACATGTTATATCTCGTAAACCAAGCGAGATATCAAGAACATTTATTCTTTATTTTCGATATGTTTCGTCGCGTTCTATAAGAATTCATCATCAGATTGTGACGTCACGGTAATTATAGAACATCATCAGTGCTAAATCAATTCACTCCGCTAAAACTATGCTCATACCTCGCGTGGTAGTATTTAATGACAAACTAACAACCACTTTTTACGGTCAAAAAGTAAACGGTGATTAGTTTATAACTGGTACCGGTAATATTATTTTCAAAGAAGTTTATCACCTTTGACAAAACCAATCATAAATTTTTAATTATCTTCCTTTTTAAATGTTTTACAATTAAACTTGCAATGTTACTATTTCCACGCCTCAGCCAGTATACAAGAACTGTTCGCTTAAATATTCTTTGAAATCAGAGAGAATCTATTTGTAGGCTTTCTGATACCTGAATTGTCTACGAGATGGCGCTAGTGCCGTTTTCGAGATATCAAGTGAAAAAATTGTTTGTATTTGCAAACTCGCTTTTTTTTACGGAAGACAACTATTTAGGTAATCTTAAAAGTCAAAACATTATCTAAATATCAAATTTCATCCAAATCGTCAGAGCCGTTTCCGAGATCCGAAATATATATATATATACAAGAATTGCTCGTTTAAAGATATAAGATAAAGAAGAGAAGTAAACAGATTTAGGTTAGACCGTGGATTACGAGACTTGATATGATAGTAGATCATCAATGTTTAGTGAAAGAGCTGCAATGTGAGGACATGGCAAATTATAAAAATTATGGTCGATGCTGAAGTATAGGTCCAATAAATTCATACCACAATATTTTCATAAATTTCTACATCAGAATTAATTCCCCATGTATACTAATGGGTGTTTATTTTTACGGTGTATGTGCCATGGGTTGTACTCGATTGCTGGTGGTGGATCTACACCAGTTTGCAATATGGTACACGCATTGGTCTGCGCATTCCGTCTGTTATTATTCCAGAAACCTGTCAAATACTAGTTTCTTAACACATTAATTTTATTTTTTACGTCTTCTACAGTACAGCCTTCTATCATACCACTAATTAAAAGTGTTTACCTTTTTATTCCTAATCTTATAGTATACATGTTTCTGACTTTACGACGTTTCCTTCTGTTCATACACCGAAATAAAGATTTTCGTGCATTCAGCAGTCATAACCAACTTTGGTAACGTCTAGGGATGTTCATCCAGAAAATACATCGATGTTTTTTTCGATGTGATGCATCAAAACTTTGCATCGATGTTTCACGATGCATCGAATAAAAACATGGATGTTTTCGATGCATCGAATAAAAACATCAATATATATATATATATAAATATATTGGTTAATAATGGTTAGGAAAGCTTAAAAATGAGACAAAAATTAGGAACCTAGAAAAATGAAGTATTTATTTGAATTATATTTTTAATTAGTCTTTTACAAAAGCAATTTGAAATGACTGGGATATATAAATTCGATTAGAAAGATAGAATAAATGTAAAGCGAGGAAACGCTGAAAGAGAGGTAGTGTTGGGATTCTAATGTAATTGGAATTTTTAAATCCCAATATTTTCTCTCTAAACTTTGCATAAATAAAATTTTATTAACCCACTTTCCTTGAATTCTGTTTCGTTGTTGATTTAAAACTTGTGCAGCTTTCTAAAAAAAGCCTTTCGGATGGCACTGAGCTGGCTAACAAAGTTAAATATTTATAAGCTATTTTGTACAATTTTTGAAACTGTTGTTTATAATCGGACCATACTTCTAACGGATTTTCACTAAGCCGGCCACCGGAGTTCTCAAGTAGACAGACAGCTCGTCGGAAACACTTTCTTCGGTCTTGTTTGATTTCCAGTTTCTTTGAACTAGTTTGTGGTGATCGGTCCAAAGACTGAATTCTTCCAATGTTTTGTCTGAATCAGATTCTGTTCGCTTTTCTTCCAGCTCCCTCTTCATCATATAGCATTCGAACAAGCCATCGGGTCTTCAAAATTTAGTTTTTTGAACCGTGGGTCCAATAAGGTCGCGATAGCTAAAGACGAAACTTGTTCGATAGCACCCATCCGTTTGTTTATTTCTTTTAGGACGAGCTTATGTACTTCCATCACTAAAGGTTCATCAGTCTCAACTGATTTGAGTTTTGAAAGCATGCAGTGCACTAAAGGGATCACTTTATTGCTGGTACAATATTTATCCCCAGATATTTCTTTAGTTGCTGCTTCAAGTAGGTGTAGTATGTTAAGAAGAAATGACGCGATATTTAATTCCAAACCAGTCAGCATTGGAGGTGCTGTTTTATGACAAATCAATATATCACTTACAACATTTTTAAGCTCCAAAAATCTTTGAATCATATAATATGTGCTATTCCAGCGTGTTGGCAGGCCTCGTATCAACTTTGTTTCAGCACTTACTGACTTTCTCAAATCGTCGCTTGCCAAACAACTGTGTTTAAAGAAAGTAACAATGGTCTTTATTTTTGACAATATATTTTCTAAGTCAGGTATTTTGAGAATATTTTGGGCAACTAAATTAAGTGTGTGAGCGAAACAAAGGATGTGGTTCTTCATTCCAAATCCTAATTCCACAGCTTTTACCATATTCGGGACGTTACCAGTAACGACCACAGAGACTTTGTCCGTATCAAATCCCCAATCGTTACAGGTCTTAAGGAGCATGTCTGCTATATATTCCGATGAATGACTTTCATTGAGTTGATAAACTCCTAATGTCATTGATTCGAACACTGTTTCTAGACCAAAATGCGCTGTGACACCCAAAAATCAGCGCATCTGCATGTCTGACCATATATCACTTGCTAATGTGAGGTGTTGAACATTTAGAGTTTTGATTTTATTAATGTTGCCAAGACGTCATACTTGTGATCAAGCCACCGTGTCACAGTTGCTCTGCTGGGTATTTTATAATGAGGAGCAGTAACTTTAAACAAATTTTTGAAGCCTACGAGGTACTTTTAGCCTTACCCCAAGGTGTACTTCCGCCCTACACTGTCGGGAAATTTCATGTCAACTGTAATTTTTTGTTGTTTTATCAAAATTAAATTAAAAGAAAAATGTGATGTGATTTTGTAGGTGACAAAATAAAATATAGCAATACAATTTCCTGTTTTTTGTTTTGCTTTAATACCAATCATATCGCGTAGTTTTTCTTTTTTTTATGCAAGTTAAAAGAAAAAAATTAATGTGATTTTGTAGGTGACAAAAATAACGTATAGCGATACAATTTTCCAGTTTTGGTTTTGCATTAAAACTAATCGTGTTGGATACATATTTTTTTTTTAATTGTTCAAGTAAAAATATGTAATTTGATATTTTAGGTGACAAAAATAATGTATAGTAATACAATTTTCTGTTTTTGTTTTGCTTTAAAACTGATTCTATCGCGTCGAAGAAACGCATGTGTTCTTTCGATGTATGGAATGAAAAACATCGATGCATCGTTAAACATCGAAAGTAAAACGTTGCATCGGATTGATTCGCTGCATCTAACAGTAAACATCGATGTTTTCGATACATCGATGTATATCGAGCATCCCTAGTAACGTCCATGGAGCAAAGAAAAGAGAGGATACCACGTAAGGGACCTTCTCCATACAACGACATGACGCCGAGAGGAGAGCGGTGGAGAGGGGAGGTCGCCATATTGGTAGGGTCAAGAAACACAAGGAATGTGTACGGAACGGAAGAATTTCTTCGATTTTAATCATCGCATTACTAAAAATGAAGTCTTATGGGGTTACATTTATAAATAGCCTAATTGATATAACCCACAAACATTAGAATTTAAGAAAAACAACTGCCAAATAATTTTTGATAGGAATTTTGTATGCAGAAATAAAACTTCTTTCGTCTGCCTACAGCCGTAAAAAAACAAACAAACAGAACAGGGTCATATTACTATTTTGAAATCATTGAATAAAACCCTAGTACTCTTAAGGACTGACAAAAAATTTTCACGTTCTAGACATTTAATTCTAAATGTATCTTCTTATGGGAACTTACTTGGTGCGAATCAGCGTAGTGGGTGAACGGTTTACCTTCTGGCCTCACATTCGGGGGAAGTGGGTTCGAATCACCGTGCAGCCATCTACATTTGGGTTTTTGACAGTTGCCCCAAATCACTCCAAGTGAATGCCTGGATGGTTCTGTCAAAAGAGCATGGTCGAATTCCTTCCCATTCCTTTACACCTGCCTTTCCCACCTCTAATGACCCCAACGTCGACGAGATGTAAAGCCATAAGAAAAAAAGTTTTTCCCAAATCACTCCAGGTGAATTCCTGGATGGTTCTGTCAAACGATCATGGCTGAATTCCTTCCCAGCTATCCTTATCCGCCTCTAATGACCTCAACGTCGACGAGACGTTTAGCCATAGGGGAAAAAGTTTTCCCCAAATCACTCCAGGTGAATGCCGGGATGGTTCCGTCAGTAGGTCATGGCCGAATTCATTCCCCCCATTATTTTCCCACTTCAAATGGCCTAGACCCAAGAAAAGGGTTGATTGTTGAAGGCTTGAATGTTAATATCTAGACCTAACATTTTATAACAATCGCAACTGGGAAAAGCACATTGGGAATATGGTAGGAAAATTTTAAAAAGGGTGATAAGAGGATATTACAGAGAAGTTGTGGAATTTGATTATGAAACTCTGGTCAGACCATTGCTTGAATATGGTGGTGTAGTTTGGGATCCACATTCTAGGTATCAAACAGAGGATTTGGAGGGCATGCAAAGAGCAGCTGAATTTGTTAGTGCAAATTATTGCAGGAATTAAGATCCGATATGATATAAGCACTGTATTGGGAGGAAGGAGGGGAAGAGCATGCTGGGAGTGTTCAAGGCATACATTGGTGGTGGAGAGTGAAAAGATATTGGTGGAATAATTAGTAGCAGTCTATAGAAGGGAAATTACACCGATATCCACAACATGGCATTCTATTTCAAACATAAGGTAGTGGGTGTAGCTGTCAAGGATTTGAATAAATTAGCAAGTGATGAATAGTATACCAAAAATGATACAGGAATTTAAAATTACAATTCGTCAATTGCAGAAGTATATGCAGGAGCATTAAACTCTCAAAGTATATTAGATAATTAAAAAAAATAATAAGAGGGTAATTAGATTAGTAGCGGAATAGTGACTAGATCATGTGTTCACTTCAACTTAAAATTATTTTTAAAAACAGGAATAGTCATTTTTGTAGGTTTAATTCTTTAGAACTCATCATAAAAGAGCACAATTACCTCTTATATTTGCAATAATTCAAAGATCTCAACTACATTAATAAGTGTGCATTTCAAATATTAACCAAAAATGATTTGTATTTATTTTGAAAGAGGTTCAAATACAATACAATACATTCAATTTCCATTGATCCCAATATAAGAGACTGGCTCTGTGGGATTTCGAAAGTTGTCAGTTTACAGATAAACAATTGCATATTAAAAAAATACACACACCAGAAGATGTATAGGCATAGCATACATAGTACATTAAACAACTGCATACCAAAATAACACATTTACCAGAAGCTGTACACTCATAGCATACATGGTACGTTAATTATATCACCTACATTTACACAAACTACTGGCAGTTTATTGAAAATGTATGTAGAAAATGTTCCTCATTCAGTAATCAAAATTGATAAAATTCTTAAAGAAAGAATTTATTTACTTTTAAACAAAATCAATCTTGTATATTTATTCCTAATGGAATCGTCTTTCTTTACATAGTTCTTGCCCCAGTAGTTAAACCTAAGTGATAAATAAATTCTTATAACTACCCTTATAAGCAGGGCTGTGTGGTTGTGTAACACACCTTGGTCTAGGGAGTGCTAATTGAGCAGACTGAATATATTTTCACTCAGTAACATTCGTACAACTACGGTTTCTGTTTTCAAAATATTTACTTCATTTTTAAAAAAATTAACAGACATTAGTGCAAACACTTCTACGGAACACTTTTGCAGAAAAAAACATTTGGTACTGCATTTTCTCTCAGTCTTGTTGATGGCAGTGATGTTTCATCCATTTGACTTCTGAAAAATGAGTTGAACATAAAAAAACTGAAATTAGTTGGCATCCAATTTTGCCTCCTGCAAGCTTTGATCCATTTTGATCGTAGATCTTCATTCTTTGGAAACCTGTATCAAAGAAAAAAATATTCTATGTATTGGCTCCACAGCAGTAGTTCTTTTTAATATCAATAAGTAACAAAACTGTTTGTTCCTAAAGTCCTTAAATTTTGGTTTATGTTCAAATAGATTATATTTCCACATACATTTCAGTAATTTTAAAATCTTTGATGGGAAAGATTACAAAATCAAGAAAATTAGGTCTAGACCTATTTAAAAACAGAAGCAAGTCTTATATGAAATTTTAAAAATAGTCTAGCAGAATGGTAAGGACTTTAAAAGAATTGATGGCTTACTCAGAAGATATTGCAATGGTAGTGGCTACCTATTTAAATTCGCCAGCAGCATTAGTGCGAGGGGATTCTATCATTACCGTGGTGCCACAATACAAACTGATGATGAATTCTTAAGGAATCGATGAGACAAATCGAAAATATATATTGATATTTCGCTTAGTTCTCGAGATATAATGTCTCAAAAGTGAGGTGGTTAGATCGAAATGCAGCCTGGACCAAAAGAAAAAGAACTAGGCGAGATATCAAAAAATTTTGTTCTTTACTTTCAATTAGTTTCGTTAAGTTACTTAAGAATTCATAATCACTGTAATGATAGAACTGGCCAGTGCAATTATCTTGCTGCCATATATCAAAAGTCGCAAGCTTGTGTCACTAACAACGTGCTCAATAAATTACTAATAACAAATAAATAATTTGTTCCTTATGCTATAAAAAGAATATTCTGCAACAGGCTGCATTTCAACCTAATCACAATTGGACTTAATGTTGGCGCTAAACAGTTAAACTACGCAAATGCAATCAAACACTTTAAACGTATTGCGAATTACATTTCAGATAACAACAAAATGTACTTCATTACGATTACTAGATCGCATATCACAAATTATCACAATTTCATCAAACACTTTCAACATAAATTAGGGACAATTGGACTAAAGCAAATAGAATAATGTATTCGCTTCATCGCGATGTAAACTTGATCCACACGTGAAAAATAGTAAGATAAAATGGTTCTCTGCATCAGCAAATATTTGATAACACCGTCGTCCTATTGAGAGCTGTGAATAAACTTTTAACAGGCACTGTAAATCTATAATGACATATATTATGTCTTCCAGACGCCGCACTACAAATACTTCAAAAACAATAATGGGTGGGGTGGGACTTTCTCCACCAGCGAAATACTGGTACTGACCTTTTGAAATTTGGATTAACTGCTTCCTTATAGTATCCTCTTCACGTTGTACACTCTCCTTTTCCGGAAAAGTCACCACGAATTAAATTAAAAATGCCTAAATATGACACTGCAGCGCTGCTATTAGTTGCCGCCAGCGCTGCGAAATCAATGATAATCTCTTGAAATGTTGGTTTAATTCATTGTTGTAATATTTTCTTGCCGTTTTAGCTTCACTCCGTTGTAAAACGTCGCATAAAATTAACAGATACAAAATTTTTATTCGAAATGCAGTACTATAAGGCTCACCATCTTGGAATCGATATAAGCAATCAGAGATAATCGATTGCTTCAGTTGTAAACAAATGCACATTTTGTCTCTGGTTTGCGACATGGCCTGCCGCAGAACGAATTACCCGTAAAATTTTTACTCTTGGTCCAGGCCGAATTTCAACCTAACCATGATCACTATGACAAAACGAACCTATTTAGGTTGATATGATCCCTGTACTGATAATTTTTGTGTCATTTTTTCAGTGCTGCTAGCATTTCGCGGTTGGGGAGCATCCCATATTTCGGCATTTTTAATTTAATTCGTGGCGACTTTTACAGAAAAGGAGAGTGCTAAACGTGAAGAGGACACTATAAGGAAGCAGTTAATCCAAATTTCAACAGGTCAGTAACAGTATTTCGCTGGTGGAGAAAGTCCCACCCCACCCACAATAATTTCAACGTGACTTACCTATGGAATGTTATTCCAAGTTGTTTTTTACTTGTTCTGTTTGTGCAACCATAGGCAATACAGTTTGGCATTATAAAACACCTTGAAATATCCGAACATGAAATGTACACAGTAGGAAGCTAATGAAAACAGACCAATGTTTTGAACTCACGAAGATGGCGGCTTCGGAGACAGGCTTCCTTACAGTTGAAGCGACACCTGGTCTCCCCTCTATTCCTACCCCCATGGTAACGTCCCTTACGCCATTTTCTTTGTTTACGTTTGCAGGGTGGTGAAATCTTTTATAAAATGTGTGATTATTGCAGGCCATTTCTTCCACAGTTGCTTGTTAAACTTATTATTATTTAGTAAATACGCCAATGCAACTGTTGTTGGATATTCTTTATTTTTCGGACGCGTTTCACCTCACGTCGAGGTATCCTCAGCGTACAATGTTTTACTTACAATAAAGAATATCCATTGTAAATAAAACATTGTACGCTGAAGGTACCTCGATGAGAGGCGAAACCATGGAGGAAGGAATTATATGGAGGAGAAGTGACGTTAAATCGGTGAAGCAAGCACTAAACTCTCCCGCATGGTGGCAGCACCGGCAGCGACCATATGGCGCTTCCCAACAATTAAGGTGTTCACATTGTGGTAGATGCAGTGATTATTTCATTTAGTATTGTGTATAAGTGTTTAAAAATGCCAGCTTGTGTTGCGTTCGGTTGCACAAATAGGCCAGACAGGAAAGAACCTGGAATATCATTTCATAAGTAAGTTGAATTGTAATTATCGTTGTTGAAGTGAGCGGTATACACCGCAAACTTTGCAGCACGTCTATAAATATTTAGTCATAGCTCTCAATGGGATGACTTTGTTCTCAAATTTTTCTTGGTGTAGTGTAGAAAATCAGCAAACTTGCTATTTTGCACATAATAGACTAGCATTATTTTTTAACGAGTGTTTAAAATGAGATTTAAAGGGGCGTGTTTTACTTCGCGATTCAGTGAATTTACTATTACGATTTCTTTCGTCACGTTGCTGATTATACTGATAATGGATGATGAAATTAACTGTTATGTGAGAAGCTGTGAGTTTTATTAATTTTTTAAATAGCTATTTCAGGCCATTGACTTAGGTTATTTTTAAAGCTTCATATAAGACTTGTTTCTGAATAAAATTTTCTCGGGTAACTAGCCGAGTTAGTCCATCGTTTGACCACGACGTTTCGGCGGTCACAAACTCTGCCGCCATTGTCAAGTGACTGCTGCCGGTAGGTTATTGAGGTGCTTATATATCACGCGAAGTCCGCGCTACGTCATCCTTTTTCCGGTCGGCCAATGGCTAGTGACGGGAAACGTTGGCCACTAGCGGGAAGCGTTCCTATTGGCGGAAGCCATTAGCTGCTGGTGGGTTCCGCTGATTGCTGGCGCGCAAGAGAGGTGCGTGTTTCCCAGTTGTCCTGCTGCACTCTCATTTTCTGGATTGCTGGGCTCCAGGCTTTACTTAACTGAAATCCAGTATCTCTGTTAACGAGGTCCTTCGAGATACGAATTTCGATAGCTTCCGAGAAAACACTGTCCCAATAACCTCTCGTACGCGCGCAGCCACCACCACCCGGCCCAACGCAGATCAGTACTGGAAACCTTGGTGCACAGGGCGCGAACTCTATGTGACAAGGATAGTTTGCAGGCGGAAATGTGTCATTTACGGGAAACTTTCCGCAAGAACGGTTTCAACGAGGCGTTAATAAACTCGGTTTGTACACGAGCAGGAAGGAGGAAAATACGACAGCAGGAAGACCCGAGCCGCTTCGCCTTCCTTCCCTATGTCGGAACGACTACCGCTAAGATTGGCAGAATTTTAAGTAAATGTGGCATTAAAACCATTTTCCGACCAACGGCCAAAATTAGGAATGTATTGCGGTCACCCAAGGACGATATAGCCTTACGAACACCTGGCGTATATCGCATTCCTTGCGAATGCGGAAAGGCTTACATCGGACAAACAACACGATGTATTGACCAAAGGTGCGCCGAACATGCGCGCAATGTCCGCCTGGGCCAGATCGACAAGTCAGCGGTTGCTGAACACAGTATTGACACGGGACATGGCTTTAATTTCAAAGCAACAAGAATTCTTGCGCGTACGAGAGGTTATTGGGACAGTGTTTTCTCGGAAGCTATCGAAATTCGTATCTCGAAGGACCTCGTTAACAGAGATACTGGATTTCAGTTAAGTAAAGCCTGGAGCCCAGCAATCCAGAAAATGAGAGTGCAGCAGGACAACTGGGAAACACGCACCTCTCTTGCGCGCCAGCAATCAGCGGAACCCACCAGCAGCTAATGGCTTCCGCCAATAGGAACGCTTCCCGCTAGTGGCCAACGTTTCCCGTCACTAGCCATTGGCCGACCGGAAAAAGGATGACGTAGCGCGGACTTCGCGTGATATATAAGCACCTCAATAACCTACCGGCAGCAGTCACCCATCCAAGTACTACGAAGATCTGACGCGCGTCGACCACACCAACGTCACTCTCTTCGCAGAAAGGATGGGGAAATTCACTTCGCCCACCCGCTCTCCAACATCCAAAAAAGCAAATGTCAGATGCACGCCGACAGAGGATGCTGTCACGGACGCCAGCCTTCCTGCAACACCACCACCACTGCTTCCGGAGGAGGAGGAAGAGAATGCAGACACCATGTCGGTGGACACAGTGGCTGCATTCAGCGATGAAGATACCGGCGAAGCAGCCATTGAAATAGGCCCCGTACTGCCCATCACAGTACACCACGACGGCAACTGGATGTCGTATTGCGAGCTCCTACGCCGCAATACGACACTCCCCTTCATGTGCTGGCCAGGCAGCAACGGGGTACGGCTCTGTTTGTCGTGCCCCAGCGACCTGAAGGCCGTGGAGGAGCAGTTGCGCAGTGATGGCATCACATTCACGACCGACGAACGACGCGTGAGACAGCAGAAGCTGGTAGTCCGTGGACTTCCGGTCGACACGGAGGTGAAAGTCGTCGCCTCCGAACTCGCCAGTCAAGGCGTGGAAGCAAGCCACGTCTACCAGATGCGGCGAACGGGTACAGAGGAAAAGATTCCTCTGTACACGTTCAAGACAAGCAGCAACACTGCAGCACTGCAGGAGGTCAAGGTTCTGGCGGGGAAACCCGTCAGAATCGAGAAGAAAAGACCGCCACCACCGGATTTCGTCCAATGTTTCAACTGCCAGGGCTACCAACATCTGTCTTGGCAGTGTACGAAGCCCACCAGATGTCTAAGATGCGGCCAAGGACATCGCGTCGCCAAATGTCCAAGCCCGCGGCACCAAACCTGGTGCTGCAATTGTGAGGTGGCTGGACACACGGCAGCATACGGCGGCTGCCCCACGCGCCTGACGCTGCCCGGCACCAACCGGAAGCAGCAAAATACGAGGCCCGCACCCGGCTGGCACTATAGCGGACCGACGCAGGCCGCCAGCATCAGTCAGCCACCGGCAGCTAAGGCGAGAGGGTCGCGCAAGCTGCCCCCGCCTCCCGCAGCAGACACGTCGGCCGCTGCTTTGCGCCAGCTGGCGCAAGCAGTGACCGACGCTATCCAGCAGATACCGGAGATGGTCGCGGCAGCGACTGCGCACGCAGTCGCAACCGCAGCAAACCAACAGCAGCAACCGATAGGGCAGACGACGCCGTAAGGCAACAGCTGCCCGATCAAAACAACCCTGAACCTATGGACCAAAAAATGCTCCACCAGTAAGGATAAAATCAAAAAAGCAAACAACAAAAACCACAAAACGTAATAAAGGAAGGTGATGCCAAATTGGCAAGAACTTCCAACAGCGAATTTCCTTGCCTAAGGACAAGGGAAGAATGATGGAGCCTGCGCCGGCAGCAGTCACTTGACAATGGCGGCAGAGTTTGTGACCGCCGAAACGTCGTGGTCAAACGATGGACTAACTCGGCTAGTTACCCGAGAAAATTTTATTCATTTACAACGCCGAGAAAATCTCCAGTCTTACAAGACTTGTTTCTGTTTGTAAATACGTCTATACCTATTTTTACCGATTTTGAAATCTTTCTCATCTATTTATGTCGAAACAGGTTCATGCAGAAATAAAAATGGGCTTCATAAATAAAGAAGTAATTGGCCTTTGAACAAAATCGATTTGGGGAATGTGTTTCTAATTTAGTCTCTTTTTTTTTTTTGTACAACATTCCCTCCCCCCCCCCCCCCCGTATCTAAATCTAACTGAGAGATATTTTTTTTACAATTGTCCTAATAAGTAGGGCTGTGAAATTAGACAACACATCTTGATCAAGAGAATGTTCATTAAGGTGACTGAATAAACATTTTATTTCTGGTACCAGCCTACAAAATGTCTGGGTTGCTCATCCCTAGAGTGGGTCCTCTTACTTTTTTTCTGGTGTGGGACACATTTCAGACTAACCACAAGTGGTAGTAATAAAACTGAAATATCCATTCTGCATGTCAACCATGTAATCATTGTGGCTTTGACAGAATTAATTTTTGGTCCAGCCTGCATCCAAACCTAAACCCCTCAATTTGGATGTTGTATATCCCCCAAACTAAGCAAGATATCGAAAACAGTTATTCCTTATTATCGAGTTTTTTCGTCGTGTTACATAAGAATCCATCATTAAATTTGACTTTTGCGAAATTTTTCTTCTGCATTTCAACTCAGGACACCTCACTTTTGAGACAGTATATCTCGAGAACTAGGTGAAATATCGAAAAATTTTACTCTTTATTTTTTATTTGTCTCGTCTTTTTAAATAAAAAGTCATTATAAAATTTGACTTTGAATAATTTTTTCTTCTGAATTTCAACCAAAACCATTTCACATTTGAGACAGAATATCTCGAAAACTAAGCAGGATATCAAAAAAATTTATTCTTCATTTTTTATTTGTCTCAACGAGTTACATAATAATCCATCACCAGATTGCGATTGCGGCGTCACGTTTATCCTAGAGTCCCCTTGAGGTGTTTGTACATATTCCCCGTGTTTGTTGGGAAGCGGTCAAGCCCCCACCACTCCGGCCATGCCCCCCCACTCCTCCGCCGGCCTGCTTCACTCCCATGCGTGGTAAAGGTCTCTTGCGTCGTCTCCATATTATTCCTTCCTCCATGGGCGAAACGCGTCCGAAAAATAAAGAATATCCAACAACAGTTGTATTGGAGTATTTACTAAATAATAATTAGTTTTATAAAATGTAATGCCAACGTCTCACTTTTTATAAAAGATATTTGCCCCATTACACTGTAAAACATTTCATATAATATCTTTTATCAAAGATCTTTGATAAGTAATTATTAAAATCTGTATTATCTTTGTGTTCAGTATTAGTATTGTCTCTGCTCACTGCTCAGTATATTCATGCATTACAAGTAACAAACAAAATGTGGTTCAGACTTCAGAGGTCTCAATTCTATTTACTAGGTAACTGGTGTGGTATGTGGAAGTTGAACAACAGACTGTCAGACTTGACTCTGGCTGATTAGAGGTGTGATTAATCATATTTATATTAGTTTATTTGTGTTAGTTTATATAACTCATAATAAATATTATGTCATTTAATTACGTATTATTTTTATTTCCTACTTTTATATATGTGACTTTTTTACATATTGATATCACATCTGTCATAACAATTTTCATTAATGGGATTGGTGTATAATATGATTACATCCATAGATGAATGTGTACCGCTGTGGTCCGGTGGCAGTTTTCATAAAGCCATGTGTATATCAGATCGCGACACAAAGAGAACTACTTACACGCGGCTGACTAATCACTATGTAAAATTAGATTAATGAAAGCAATGTGGATGGTTCTAAAATGAAAACTACTCCTGAACAATGGTACTTTCTAGTTGATATCGGATACATCCATCTGTTACACACTGTTATTGATGATAAACTGTAGAATAAATTTCACACAAGCTACCATAAGACTAAACTGTAGCCGATCGGTAGAACCCACGTTCAGGTATCTGCGACTTCCAACTATAATGTGTTTATAGACTGAAATATTCTGAATAATGAAATTTTATGAATCGCAGGGGCAAACTTATTCGCTGTCGAGGTAATTGTGACCGAGCGTAGCGAGGTCACAATGATTTAAAGCTGTACAAATATCAACATAAACTGATATCCCGAAGGTGGATCAGATGCAGGCGGCCGCTGGTAAGCGGCCGCAGATGTCCGATAACACATCAAAAAAAACGTCACGTCAACGCCAGTCAGTGGCGGAATCGCAGTCTAGGATTAAACCAAAGAAAATTGGTAAAGATGGAGTGTATAATCGTGCCATAACTACTTTCTTCCTATCCAGTGATGTTGACCAAACATAAGAATATTGCACCCCAGTAGCAATTACCCTCATAACTTCTTTTTACTTTTTTTACACCTTACAATCCTTTACAGCCTCAGATATACTGTTCATTAATTCCTCAGGTAACTTATTCCAGTCCCTTCGCTCCCATACTTCTAAATGAAATGTTTTCTACTTCCTAATAAGTCTGAAATCTGTTTTTAATGTACTGTAATAGTCCTCTCTTTTCTTTTTCATGCTGTTTCTGAATCTCCTTCCAATATTTATCCAGGCCTTGTCACCAGTATGCGTTGTGCATGCTCACAATTTTATCACTTGCCTTCTATCCTGCAATGACTCCACCCCAAATCTGTTATTATTTCAGTTACTAAAAGCAACTTTTAGTAATTTCCATAGTTGTCATCCTTTGTATCACTTTCAACTCCAGTATTTGGCACTCTTGATGTGGGTTCTATATCATCCTACAATACTGTAGCAAGAGTTTATTTATTTCCTGGTATATCCTCTCTTGATTTAACACAAAATATAATACTCTGAACTGTGCACTTACAACTTTTTTAGTGTGTCCTCCACAGTTTCACTTACTATCAACAGATATTCCCAGATATTTACACTTTGTTCCTTCAACAAGCAATTCAACTTCCACTGAATAACAGCACAAAACCTTTATTTTTCAGGATTACTGGAGATGGCAATTCTGCAAGGAATAGGCGTCATTATACTGGAGTAGTCAAACGCAAGACAGTGGTAGAAATATTTTCAGAAGTATATTTAACAGTGTCATGCTGGTCCAGGGAGTATTGCAACCTATAGAATGGTCCAGGCTGCATTACAACAGAATTACTACTTGAAAATAATACTTCTTGTAATTGACTACAGCAGTATCATGATTTCATTAGTGTGTGTTGTAGCAGGATCGTGATCTCCAGTAGACCCCATTTTCCGATCTGTATATCTAATAAGTTGACTCTTCTGGTATTTATCTTGGTTGTAGCGCAATCATAGGGACTCATCAAGGAATTGTCGTTTTGGTCTGAAAACTGTTGCACACGTTCGTTGGGCGATATTATTTAATATATGTTGCTCTTTAGAGCTGTAAAATATATCCATCCTCACAAACTTCACTCGAAAAGGGCCATAACGTAAGGCAGTGAGTGACTGGGAGAAGGCATATAGCGAAGTATAATGGTAACACTATCATTCCTTCAACTACATTATTTATTAATATGTTTCTATTACACGCATCAAGATAGTGTATAATGCACAAACTTCATGCAAAATTAAAAAATCTGGTAACATCACACACTAAGCGATGAGAGGACGCCATTTGTTATCATATGCGACTTCCAGCAATAATAGTATTACATGCAACAAAATGCATCAAAGACCAACAACGATGGAAACTAAACCAACTTAACTTTATTATATAAACAAAATTTATAGTCCATTAAGTTATAAAAGGAAGTGTCTATGTCCATTGTGGTCCAGGCCTCATTCCAACCTATCCACCTAGGCGCCACTAATGATTCTGCTTGAAAATTATGATAACTTAAATGTTTAATATATCCAAATTTCTAGCGAATTATGCTTTAATAAGTAAAAAAACACAGTTTTGGCACAGGCTGCATTTCAACTATAAAAACTAAATTCCTTCAACCTAATGCTAAAACAAGGATATTGCCGCACTTTCAACTGCACCATAAGCTTTGTTAATATTGCTGCAACCTACTTTGATAAATACGATTGAATATTGACATCTTGGACATATCATGCGTATATGTTTCTTGACAGTGTAATAGCCATTATCGTTGGACGTCACATGTGTGTACGTAAATGAGGCAACCAACGTTCGCTTACAGTTCAAAGTTGTTTTTTAAGTGTATAATCTTTTCCATATTTATACTTTTATAGCAACATATTCCCAAATAATATCATTCAAAAAACATGTGTATGATCATTATACTTCGCTATAAGGCTTCTCCCAGTCGCTTGCGGTATAGCGTTACAGCACTTTTCGAGCGAAGTTTGTGAGGTATTTATATAAAGGGTGTTTTTTTAAGCCCGATAGAACTTTAAATTGTAAAAAATAACACACAAAATTAAATTGTAATCAAAATTTTTTTTTTATTCAAAAGATCAATACGTGACATTAACATTTGAAAATGATTTCGGGCATATGGGCACCGCGGCTGTTCTTGACGAAGTGCATTCTGGACGTCCAATTTTGGGCCACTTTTTCGAGCACTGCTGGCCGTATGTCACGAATAACACGAACAATGCTGGCCTCCAAGGCGTCAATTGTTGCTGGTTTATCAGCATAAACCAGTGACTTCACGTAGCCCCACAGGAAATAATCGAGAGGTGTCAAATCGCACGACCTTGGAGGCCAATTGACAGGTCCATTTCTCGAAATCAACTTATCGCCAAATTTTGATTTCAATAAGTCGATGGTTGCGTTCGCCGTATGGCACGTAGCGCCATCCTGTTGAAACCACATCTCCTCCGGATCAATGTCATCCATATTTTCAAACAAAAAATCATTGATCATGGTGCGGTAACGATCTCCATTGACCGTAACGCGAGCTCCGGCCTCATTTTTGAAGAAATAAGGTCCGATGATGCCACCAGCGTGAAAACCGCACCATACGGTGCATTTTTCTGGATGTAATGGAGTCTGTAGGGTCTGTTGTGGATTGGTCTCACTCCATATGCGGCAATTTTGCTTATTAACAAACCCGTTAAGCCAAAAATGCGCCTCATCGCTGAACACAATTTTGCGATAAAACAACGGGTCAGTTTCCAACTGCTCTAGAGCCCAATCGGCGAAAGAACGACGCATATAATGGTCTCGTGGCTTCAATTCCTGCACCAGCTGGATCTTATACGGGTGTAGGCCGAGATCTTTGCGCAAAATTTTCCACGTAGTGGATGGACAGAGCCCCAATTCCTGCGACCGACGACGAATCGATAAATTTGGATCTTCTTCCACACTTTCGTTTACAGCGGCGATATTGTCTTCAGTACGCACATTCCTTCGACGTGCTGGTGTTCTTGCATCCTCTAGAGAGTATGTGGTACGAAATCTATCCACAGTTCGACGAATGGCTTGTTCAGATGGACGATTATGTACGCCATACAAATGACGAAGTCGTCTATAAGTTGCGCGAATCGACGACTGATTTTCAAAGTAAATTTGGATAATTTCGTAGCGTTGTTCCAGCGTGAGTCTATTCATGATGATTTGTCAGAGTATACTGAAACAAATAAAACAAACAGTTTCGTCAAAATTTAATTTTTTGTGTTATTTTTTACAATTTAAAGTTCTATCTAGCTTAAAAAAACACATGGTATATATCAGCTCAAAGAGCAAAATATATTAAATAGTATCACCAAACAAAACATGTGCAACAGTTTTCAGACCAGAATAACAATTCCTCGATGAGCCCCAGTGATTGCGCTAGATCCTTTAGCTTTATTCCACATCAAATCTACCCAACTGGATAATCTGTCTAAATTAATTTGCTCACACTCCTCGATGTAATCCTATTATAAAGCTTTGTCATCTGCAAACAGCCTAACCTGAGACTGTAGATCTACAACAGAATAATTCATAATACACTACATTGTGGTACACCTGTTCTCACATCTTACATGACAGACAACCGATAGATGAAAATACACTATTAACATAACAGTTTTCGTATCTAAACTCTTATACTGCAAGTATTATTGGTTCGTGGTTCATATCAACATATGCACTTTTCATTTAAATATTGTAATTTTTCCAAATAAAAGAAAAATTAGAAACGCCTACAGCTAACTTCAAACGAATTGCTTATAACAAACCAACACGGATTTTAGAAGCACAGATCATGTGAAATTCAGATGGCCCTTTTTTTGCATGATGAAATGAAAGTTATTGATGCAGGTTCACAGGTTGCTGCAATTTTTATTATTATTATTTTCAGAAAGCTTTTGACTCAGTATCACACAACTGCCTTTTAGTGAAGATTCGAGTGTACAGTATATACGACCAGACTCGTGAATTGATACAAGATTTTCTAACTGATCAGTTGCTGTATTTTACAGTTGACGGGGAAGCCTCTTCTAATCTAGATGTTACTTTGGACATTCCTCAATTAAGTGTAAAAGGACCACTTCTTTTCTTAATTTTTATTAATTATCTCGGAGACAATGTCAATAGCAATCTGCGGTTTTTTGCTGATGATGCAGTTATACATAGGAAAGTAATGTGCTCAGATGATTGCTTAGAAATTCAGATCATTCTGGATAGTATTCTGGAATGGTGCTAGAAATGGCAGCTTACACTGCAAAAAGTACAAGGCAATTGGCATAATTGACAAAAAAGTATCTGTTCATGAGTACAAATCAAACATTGACGTGTTTGATTCCCCGAAGTATTTTGATGTAATAATACAGAACACCATGAAATGTGACTTGCACATAACTTCAGTCGTAGGTAAAGCTAATTCTAGAAGGCAATTCTTAGTTCATATTTTAAAGAATTGTAGCACTTGTACTAAGGAGATATCTTGTGCACCCTCATTTAGATTACTGTTGTGGAATTTTAGAACCATATCTTAAGGGATTGACTGTCATGATAGAGAAAATACAGAGAAGAGCTGTTTGATTCATGACTGCTTGCCACTGTCCTTACATGAGCATCAAAGAATTGATATATAGATTGGGCTGGAAGTGTCTGGCAGACAGATGATGTAGGTTTCATTTGGATTTAATGACGAACATTCAAATATCGTCTTTCATTTACAAGTGTGATATAATACTTCGTACACCAACCTATATAGGCCACAATGACAGGAGAGATAATTTAGATGAGTAAGATGCTGTTCTGATTCTTATATGTAGGCTTTTTTTCTGTTTGGGATTGGAATGCACAGAGTAAAAATTAATTTTGGTGCAACTAACCCTGTTGTGAGTTGCATAGTATCATTGTAGTTATAGAACAGGTACTAGTACAGTAAAAAGTAAGTGGGAAGAGTTCAGAGAGTAGTAAGAACGGGAAGAAATATTCCAAAACCAAAAAAATGAGGAAGTGCACAGAACCTGTGTATTGCTATAGGAATATGAAGAAGTGAATACTGGCTTTACATTTTGGAATTCTTGTCCAGCTGTATAGTTTTAAATTTTCCATGGTTTCCTAAAATCACTCCAGGTGAATGCCGGGAATGTTCATTCAGAAGGCCATTTAATTTAATTGCGATGGGGGCACATGCTCCGATGAAAATTTCCCTACACACTGATTTCCCCCCCCCCCCCCTCCCTCCTTTGTTGTACCTGCCTGATTGTGCTCTCTACAAACTATTCGAACCTTAAATTCTTTTGTAAATTATTCATCACTTCTCTTTATTCCATTCCCTTACCCTCGTACCTAAGAAAGAAAATCTTCCCACACACTAATGCCTGAAGTCGAGTGCCAGCGTGTGGTCATGATCATCTTTTCCCTTCTATGCACCTCTCTTAATTCTTCCACCATTATCTTTCATGCCTCATTACCAATTTGTCATATAACTCCCATGATTCTCTTCACCCTCCTCCTGTCTTCTAGTAGATCCCATTCCAGCTCTACCAAATCAGTTACTTATTTGGTTTTTGCAGTAATTTCCAGAGACAAGCAGCTCTTTTATGCATTTCATCCAACTCTTATATTTGATACGTAAAACATGGTTCCCATACTACGTCACCATTTTCGAATATTGGTTTAACTAAAGTTTTGTGACCCAGTTCCCTTACTTCTCTGGTACACCCCCTCTTCGCTCTCCAATAAGTGAAGGATTTTGGGGTCAACTGGATATCGTGATTTCATTGCAACACTCACTAATGAAGTCATAATATGGTTTTAGTCAGTCATGACACGTATTATTTTCAAGCAGTGATTCCATTATAATACAACTTTGACCATTATTTTCAAGCAGAAATTAGGTTATAATACACCTCTGACACTGCTAAATGTACTTCAGAAAGGATTTCTGGTAGTGTCTTATCTTTGACTACTAATGTATTATGATGCCAATTCCTAGTCGAATGTGTCTTGCCCAGTTGGTTTTATCAAATGTTATGCCAAGGTATTTACATTTCATGTCTTCCACAAGCAATTCTATCCCCATGTTGTAATCATAACCAACCTTTAGTTTATTTGCCTGTGAACTAAACCCATGTTGACCTACCCAGCTAAATATCCTGTTCAGAACTCCCTGCAGCTGTTCAGTCTTTAACCATTTTGACCCTAATATATAGCATTATGTTATCTGCAAACAACCTAACTTCTGATAGTAAACCCTGAGCACTCCCATTTTCACTTCTTTTGTTAGTGCATTTCCTACCCTAACTTTTTGCTCTTTTAAGAATTCTTTTATCCAACAAATCACTTTTTCAACCACACAAATAGTTTTTATCTTATGATTCTGAAAGCTTCCGCAGTCACTGTATGTATTATCTTGGTTCTCCGTGTGGAGCCACATCGAGTTATTAGAACCTAACATGTCTGCCATCGCGCTATGGCTTTCATTAGAGGACGTTTTTTTTTAGTTGCCGCCAGCGCCTTATGTAGTAGCAGGAAGCGAGCACGCACTAACCGTCTGCAGTGACGTCACTGAGCCCAGTGTAGGCGGTAGGATGGGGTTGTTTGTCTTGGGTTTTCATGAACAGGTATGACCAAATATGGTCAAGTTTCAAACCACTGTCAGCATTCGTGTTGTTAGGCCATTTCCGTATTTCTAACGCTTCTCTTATGTGCCTTGGCCACCATCTGCTCTCAATGGCTATAACTCTGATCTTAGCAAATAAAATTAAGTGGCCATTATTGGCTGAATGTAGAACTATAGCGGACTCCCTTTCATCGTTATTTTTCAAATGTCTGGCGTACTCATTTAGCCTCTCCTTTGTGGTGTGTCCTGTTTCCCCAATGTATACCATGCCGCAACTACAAGGAATTTCTTACATTCCTGATGTTTGTAAATGATCCCTCTTATCTTATCTGACATATTTGCTTGCTGCTGATCTGCTAATTTCGAAAAATTCATGATTTTCCTTTTCCTAGTTTTTTCAAAGGCGTCGCAGCTTGATTCCACGACAGTTGTTCCAGTTTAGTACAAGAACAGGACGAGACACATGAGAAGTTAAAACTCGATCCTCTACAAAAGATTAGATGCCATGTAGCCACCAAAATATATGAAGCAATCTCAATTGAACCTGAGGCGAAGAGGAAATTGATTACTCCCAACAATCTCCCTCCTAGATTTTACAGTCTTCCCAAAATCCACAAAGACGGTTTACCTCTGAGACCTATTGTCAGCACTCTTCATTCTCCTACCCATCCACTGGCCAGATATTTAGCAGAAAAGTTGAAGATTTAGAGGATCTCTTCCTCGACCATCAAAAATTCCTCATATTTAATTGAAATCATCACAAACAGGCGACTAGGAGAAAATGAAATTTTTGTCAACTTCGACATCACATCACTTTTTACCAATGTACCAGTAGACAAGGACATTAATATAATCAGAGAGTGATTAGAATCTCTCAGCTTACCACGGGACTGGGCTTCAGTTACTAAGTTCTGCCTGAAAATGACCTTTCAGTACACGAACCAGTTCTACCAACAGAAAGAAGGAGCTGCCATGGGAAGCCTCACTGTCCCCAGTAGTTGCCAGCTTATTTGTGGACACCTTTGAAGCTAAAGTTATCCATAACTCTTCCTTGAAACCGTCGCTATAGCTGAGATTTGTGGATGATACGTTTATCATCTGGCCTGAAGAATAGTCACTTCCTGTCTTCTTCAATCATTTAAACAGAGCCCATGGTAAGATTAATTTTACTTTGGAGATTGAAATCGACAACCAGCTCCTGTTCCAGGATGCATTAGTTACAAGAAATGATGATGGCTCCTTGGTCCACCGAGTATACCGAAAACCAACACATACTAATCGGTACCTCCAAGATGACTCTCACCTTCATCCAGTGATCAAAAGTGCAAATTTTAGAAACATTAACTCTACTTGGCATGCCTTGACCGCTCCACTTTGTCTCGCACTGCAGCATCATTGGCAGACAAAGCAGTATCCATCCTGCCGTACATCCAAGGAATGACAGATAAGATTGGTCGACTGCTAAAAAAAAAAAAAAAAAAAAAAAAAAAAAAAAAAAAAATATCTATCCCATATAAAAGGCCCCTAGGAAATTATCCAGCATCCTTTTTTCTGCGCCCTTACCAGAGCTAAGATAAAAGGAATCATTTACAAACATCAGGAGTGTATGAAATTCCTTGTTGCGACAAGGTATACATTGGGGAAACATGACTCACCGTAAAGGAGAAGCTCAATGATTACATCAGGCTTTTGAAAAATAATGACGCAAGCAAGTACGCTATAGTTCAATTTTATTTGATAAGACTAGCGTTATAGCCGTTGAGAGCAGATGGTGGCCAAGGCATATAAGAGAAGCGTTAGAAATACAGAAACTGCTGAACAACATGAATGCCAACAGTTGTTTGCAACTTGACCATATTTGGTCATACCTGCCCAGGAAAACCCAAGACGACCCCATTCTATCACATACACTGGGTGCGGTGATGTCACTGCAGACAGTTCACATGCTTGCTTCCTGCTCCATTTACCATTCCTCACACACACATGTGGCTACATGTCATTGTCCATTAACTTGCTTATCACCAATGTCAAACTGATTGGCCTGTAATTTTTAACCCTATTTGTCACCTCTCCTTTATTGATGGTTACTGTTATTACACATTTTCAGTCCTTTGATAAGCAACAAGTATCCAGACTCAATTTAAATAATGTTTTAAGAAAAGGTAAATACATCCATAGCGATATGCCCCTTTATGCTTTCTTAGCTTCCTTAGTTCATTCATAATAGCCTTAGGATGCATTTCAAATTTTTTATGCTGTTAATTTCTCATTGTGTGGATAAGCTCACTCCAATATACTCCCTCCCATTCCTGAATCATAGTCTGTAATTGTCTCACTAAGCCAGTTACTTAAAATCTCTGGCTTTGTCAAATCCTTTTGTAACTTTTCCATCCTTGCCTAGAATTGTCTCAACACCCACTCTTTCCTCTCAGATTTGTAACATACAAGCATAGAAATTTCTTGACGCATCCATCAGTGGTCCCCCTCCACCAATATTATTCTTCATAAATCCAGTTTTAGCCACCTTCTTTGCTATTATTAATTACTTGTTTAATTGTTTCAAGTATTCCTTTCTACCTTGCTGTTTGTTCTTTCTTACTGACCTCTTTAACTGCCTCACCTCCCTGTTATGATATGTAGGTTCCTTACATCTCTTTATTTTCTGTTTTGGAATAAATATTCTTCACCCTTTTCTGGCCAATTTCTGTTTCTTGTCCCTTCTAACGACACATATGAGGCGTAAAGCCATAAGCAAAAAATGAAAATGAGGATGCTGTAAAATTGGTGAGAAGGGAACCCCAGGGGTCCTGATCGGCATGCGCAGACCGAGCTCAAATTTCTTGCTCTGCACATGATGTCACCATAGGACCACTGTTTGTTGCTGGAACATTTAAGTGTATTGTGATCGTGATTTTCTTTATAACTTGCTGTAAATTGTATGAGCACGGCTGGATGTGCTGTTGCTGGCTGTACAACTTACAACAGAAAAAACAAAAGGTCCAGGTATCACGTATCATTCCTTTTCAAAGGACCTACAGCTTACGAAAAAATGGAGTCAAAAATGCTATCGTAAGTACAATTTCAGTACAATAACAGCAACTGTTTGTTCGCAACATTTTGTGGCAGAAAATGGTTCAAAAATTGATTTAGATAAAGATGAAATGAAATTGTGCACCAGGCTTACACAGTTTCACTTGTCAGTTAAAGGAAGAGAGCACTGAAGGGTATTTTTGGCATTGCAATTGTTTTCTAACACCACAGAACAAGCAATACGTTATTTCATGCCAGAAGAGGAACTCGTGTCAATTTTTTCCAGCTTGTCAATGACTTATTCGATACTATGAGCAGTAGAGTACAGTCTGGCAACAAGCCGTTAGAATGTGGATATGGTGTTCACCATGATATTCTAGAAAGAATTTTGAGACAAATGTATGAATGCTATGAAAAGAAGCAAGTTGGTAAATCAAAACAGCTATTTCCTTTCCAGACAGGATCTATGAAAACCATTTCATCCTTGTTTGGTCTATATTCCAAAATCCAGAGTTTCAAAGTTAAATACATTTTGACAGTTAGCCTGAATCAAGATAGTTTAGAGACTTTTATCTCTCAGATATTATATGATATTTCTGAACCACTGGTTCTGATTGGAGATGATTATGACCTTAAATCATTAATACTTCATTTGAAAGTGATACCGATCAGTCTTCATTTACAGAAGGGTAAGGCTTTCGTTATCTTGCTGGTTACATCACTCACTGCGGAAGAAAATTCGATGCTAATGTGTCTGCCTGCATCTACATCAAAATCTGAAGGATGGATAGAAGCACTATCTCGAGGAAGCCTTATTATACAATCCGATGACTGGTTAAATAAAGTGTCACAATTTGAACTAATTTTTATGGATGTGAATAGTTGTGATTTTATGTCGAAGGAAAAGAATATCGTTAAAACAATTTGTTCCAAAATAATTGAAAAATATCCAGAGATACCAGTGGAAGTGAAAAAAAATCAATGTAAGTACAAAAATGTTTATTTGTTTACGGTACGTGAATGCTAAACTGAAAATGCAAAAGGTGGCCCGGCACATAGGAGGAAATCTTGTCAGTTCCTCGCATTGTCTGTTCCAAATACGGAGAAAAACTAACACAAGAAGGTATGAGAATCTTACTACCAAATACTTAAAAAAAATTCATTGAATTAATTGCGTTGGCTTCCGTAAAATGCATAGTTTTGAAAAGCAGCGTGCTTCACTCAAATGCCGCTTGCATCTATTGCTTGAGTTTGCTCCTACAGCGACGTCATTTCAACAGCCAATCGCCGCTTGTTTTCCTTTGGGCCCTACATTTATTAGAATTACCTTGAGAGAACCAATAGATTAAAGAAACAGCATATTAGTAGATAATGTGTGAAACAACTAAACTGAGAATTAATGTTTGCTGCCATTCCAAAGTCTGTCAGTCATGAATTTTTCAATTGGCTTCTGTTGAGAGCAACACCTTCGGTGTTCCAGTGTCTCCATTAATCCCTTTTGATGGGGACCCATTACAGAAAAACTATATTATAAGTGAGGTTGCAAGCGATTTAACTTCCTAACTTGGAATTCTTTAAACTCGTCACGCATTGCCTTATGCTCTTCCCCTCACAACTGGGCTAATTTAGCGCGATGAGATGAGTCCTTTCGATTTCTTCACCATGGCATGAAAACACCTTTGCCTCCTGAGCAAACGTTTCACTTCCCGATTGAACAACCCAAAGTTCTTATCAATAATAATAAACTTCTCAAGAACAAATTGATTTAAACTAGTCCAAATTATTTATTTTAAATTAAACCAAAGTTCCTCAACATCTGTGTTTAGCGTCTATGTTTAAAATTTTTTCGCCAAGCAATCATCTAATCGCGCAATGAATTATTTTTTAGAAACACCATGAGGCCCGAGCTTCCTTCAGTTCAACAAAGAGTGTGTACCGATAACAAAGATCTTGGTCTTTGTAGTGATGGAGCCAAAAAATCGAATATTGAAGCTTTAAAGCAGTATATGAGTTTGTCTTTATCATGTTTCAAATTCAGACTTGATTTTGAAGTTATCACAACCAACTTGTGATCACTTATACCGTCTTCTTTACAAACTGCATCTTCAATATCCGGATTGCTTATAAGAAAAATATCCAAAATAGACGAGGAATCTTTGTCACACTGCGTTGGCTCTTCGACCATCTGTTCATTAGATCTTTCTGCAGGAATGTTTCGGTTACTAACCTATCCCTTCTACCTGACCTGAACGTGCATGTTCCACTTAAATAATGGTAGGTTAAAATCACCACCCAAGATCAATATATGTTCCTGAAATTTTTTATAAGTATTATGAAGTGACTCTCTGAAATATTCAGTGTTCGCCAAACCAGAATCCGAAGGGCGATAGATTGACCCTACTATGAACTTTAAATTTCTGCTAATTTTATCTTAACCCACATTAACTCAAAAAAATTTCCTGTTTCAGTTGCAACAGAGCAATTAACGGCCACAAACACACCCCCACCCCTGTCTTTCCAAAAAACATTGAAATGAGGGCCAAATACTTCGCTAGATTCAACCGCTGATGTCGGCCAGCTTTCAATTCCTAGTATTATATCAACATCATTAGTTGCCACTGCAGCATGGAAATCAGCTGCTTTCCCTCTACTACTCCGGCAGTTTAGGACCATTATCCTTAGGCATTTTGGATTGTTAATTCTGGAGCATAAATTCACATTTTCCATATACGCATTCCAAAGGGAAGAGGTTGAGGTATTTAAAGCTTCAATATTCGATCTTTGGCTCCATCACTACCATGACCAAGATGTTTTTTAATGGTACACACTCTTTGTTGAACTGAAGGAAGCTCGGGCCTCATGGTGTTTCTAAAGAATAATTCATATCAAGATGGTTCCATATTTTTGTAGCCACCTTGGTTGCAATTTCCAGTGTATAGTGGACGCCTGACCTGACAAATGCATCTCAGCTGGCGACTTCCATCGATAGAAGATCGTCGAAGCTCCACTTGTTTCTGCGACTCAACTCCTGCAAACTACCATCAGTTATTTTGGAAATTCAATGCCTTTCTACAATCCACACAATGCCAGACGTTTTCTACAACAGGTATTTGACAATTCACACTATCAAATATTGCCGGTTCTATTCCACTAGGCTCCTCTTTGGGTGCCAGAAGCCTACTGGAACACATTGCACAGCCAAAAACGGAGATACAAAGAAATTAAACACGAAATTCAGTAACTGCTGTAATTGGCTGTGGGAGCTTAACTGGCTGATTCATTACGTAAACAGGAAATATTCAGGCATAAAAATCTATCCACACTTTAAATCAAACATAAAAGTTGGCAACTGCTGCTAACAGTTGCAGAAGCTCAACTGGGTCATTCACTACCAAAATTCAAGGATAAAAACAAAGGCTATCTACCACACTTTAAATCAAACACAAAAGTCGGCGACTGCTGCTAATTGCTGTGGAATCTCAACTGGATGATTCACTACCTAAACAGGAAATATTCAGAGACAATAACAAAAGCTATTAACAGTGTTAAGGACAGTTTCAAATGATGGAGGACCCTTATTAAGTAACAGCAGGACTTACATGTGAAAGTAAAAAGTTTCAAAGCATCTTTTTTGCAGTAGTGAAAAAATCTATCATCTGTGAACTAAAGATATCAGATACGACAGAAAGAAAAGTGACTATAAATGTTCCCACACTTTCTGCAACTGATAAAAGTTCCCTGTTTCTGATTTGGTTAGCAAAGTCAGGATGCCATTGCTTTTCTTTGATGGACTCCAAGGTCCTCTCGCATCACCCACCATCAGGGGATATGTGCCACAACTATCTACCTGACTTTAGACACAGGACTATTGTGACATCTCGTTACAGCAGGTAGATGAACAGGAAGAAATTGACTGTTTATTGTATGTGTATTGTGAAGTCTCACAGACTTATTTTCTTATCGCGTGTATCATATTTTGTTCTGTTCTGTTGAAGGAAATAAAGAAAATAAATATTCTGATATTCTTTTATGTTCTCTCACCACTTCAGTACTTGCAATATAGGTGTAAAGATCACCCCTATCCAGTGGCAGAAGATCTGTTTGAATGCAAATGGCATGCATTCTTAGCCAGATAGTAACAGTCTCAGAAAGGCTGGAATGTAAAAGTATTTATGCATTGTTGTCCATCTTATTTATTTCACGTGACTTATTAACAATTTTTTGTTTCAGATCTGGCATTGCTACTGAGACAGTGAATGTGTAATGTAGTAATTGTTTCTAGAATTAGCAGTTTGGAAACTTAATTATCATGAAACAGTATGAAGTGTCATCCCTAACATCTGAATTAAATGTTGCTTTTACACACTGCCTGAGTAATTATGAAGAATTGTTGCCATTTTTTGATACTCGGGAGTTTGAAGAATGTAGTGTTTACAACAGCCTACAATGTATAAAGCAAATATTAAATAAATTAAATGAAGAACTAGTAACATTAAGAGCAGAATATGCAAGTGAAACTGATAGAGCAGCCGAAAACTTCGAAGATGCCTATCGAGAAGCAAATAGAAGAATGAGTGAATCTTCTGGTCTTCTGTTGCAACAGCCAAAAGTTAATAACCAGTCTGTGTTAGATGATAATCCTAATTTTCTTCCACTTGTTAAGTCACATGCTGCTGCAGAAATAAAAATGAGTCACTCTGCTAAATCCTGTAAAAGAAATATAACCTTTTGCAGTGAGGATGAAAATGATTTGGAGTTACCTTGTCCTCCTAAGCGGTTTAAGGCTACTACGTGTGCCGTCGGTGTTCAGCACGATTCTGTAGTAATATGTCAACCAGAAAACTTCCATGTAGAGTCAACTGTAAAATCCAAAAACGGTCCAGATGAATATGAAGATGGGACAGCACAGAGTTCCAGTACACAGTGTTTTGACTTGCATGCATTTTCAGACAAAATACATGAAGCAAAAGGGTGTGAATATGATCTCACCCACATTTACTTTCAGTGTAAATTATGCTGCAAACGTGCCATGACTGTTAATAATTTGTTTGCCCATTTGCGAGGAAAGTGGCACCAAGGTATGCTGAACAGTGTAACAAAACAAAAACAAAAACCAGAACTGAGTAAAAACTCCAAATCTCCTTTGATCAGGCGTTTACAGAAGCAAGTTAAAAAAACTCCAAAACAGCACCCAAGAGAACATAATCCTATGCCCACTGATACTGATAATAATTTTGTTAACTTTTCAGAAGATCTAAAAAAACTTCTTTTGAATAACGAAACATATTTTTGTATTAACAAAAAAAGCGTAAAGTGTACTTTATGTAACTGTGATGTTGCTTCAACAGTTTACAACGTTGTGAGCCATATTCATGGACACAAACATACAACAAACTTAAAAAAATTACCTGTAGCCGAGTAAAGCATTTCTTGAAATATATTTTTCTTTGTTAGGAACAGTTAGTTCCAATTTTTTTTTTATAGCAGACTGTAAAATTCAAAGTAACAGGCTTAATTTTTTATGGTTACTTTGGTTGAAATGTGAGAAGAAGCTTTTGCAAGTTAACCAATGTAAAATTGTCATATAGATTGTGACATAAAGTCTGTTCAATGTATAAACTTTTTTAAAAAACAATTTTTAGTATTGAAAATAGTAGAAATAAGAAACATTAGAAAACGAGGAAAGTTGATATGTTGTGTATCTGATTATTTTTTAGCTTTATTTTACCAAACTTATTGGCAATGTTAAAAGTATTCCAAGAATGTTAGGATAGCTTTGCTTTATCCTGAACAGAAAACTAATGGAGATTGCACGTTATTTATACCCTTGATGATTTTTGTGACTGATAAATGTGTAAAACTGTTACTGAGGTATGATTAAGATTCATAATCCTAGTTATTGTGATCTGTGCAGCGTATTTATGGCTTTGGTTGTAATATGAAAATGCCCTCAGTAGACTTCTATCAACCTTCATATCTCCCATAGCAACAGACATTCAACAACCTTAGTGCATTATGGGAAACTTGAGGCTGCTGCTACTACACACAAACACCAGTAGTCTGTGCTGCTTAATTTTGGATGCAGAGTGAAATATAGATACACACGTCTTTGATCGAAATATGGAAATGCCCTCCGCCGACCAATTTCAATCACCATATCTCTCACACCCCCATAGCTACTGACATGCAACCACCATGGTGAATGTTGGAAGATTCTAGGCTACTACCATACATAAACACCAGTCGACTGTACTAGGTAGGTTTGGCTACAGCCTGAAATATAGTTTAATATCAGGTCAACCAATTTCAAGCACCATATCTGCCACACTCCCACGGTTACCAACATGCAGTCACCATAGTGTATGATGGAATACTCCAGGCTGCTACCACACACAAACGCCAGTGGTCTGCACTTGGTAGTTCTGGCTGCAAGGTGAAATATAGGCACACATGTATTTGGTGGAAATAGAAAAATGCCCTAGGTATACCACTTTGAACCACTATATCTCCCACACCCCCATAGTACTGACATGAAACCGCCTTACTGCATGATGGGAGATCCAGTGTGACTACCACACACAAACACCAGTGGTCTGCTGTATGTAGCTGTGGCTGCAAAGAGAAATATAAGGACACACGCCTTTGGTAGAAACGTAAAAATGTCCCATGTTGACCACTTTAAACCACCATATCTCTCTCACCCCCACAGCTACCAGCATTTAACTAACGTTGTGCATGATGGGAAACTCCATGATACTACCACACACAAACACCACTGTTCAGCACTAGGTAGTGGAGGCTTCAACATAGGGACACACACACACGCACACACTAATCTATATCTATATAAATGAGAAAATGAAAATGCTTGGATGTGTGTTTGGATGTACTTCTGGAACCAATCGTGCCTTAATAACTCAACATATTCAAATGAAATTTGGCATGAAGTTATTTAATTGTATGCAAAGTGACATAGCATAGATTTTATCCCACAAAAACGCATAGTTCTTTTAGAAATTGCCTTTAATATCAATTCACAAACAACAAAGAGTTTCGTGCTTCATAGACTGCCATGCCACGTTTACTCTTTGCTTTTTACGTATATCGCAAACACTACTTTTCAGAAATAAAAGCAAAAACCTTCTTACGTATGCAAGTTTGTGTTTAGTTTAAAAACCATAAAACCGGCGCACTTGACAAATAATAGTTTGGAAGCTGGAAATATAAATCTGTACTTAACCTTCAATTTTAGAAAAAGGTAGGTACTGTTGTTAAGATCGCAAAATATTTTCATTTGCGTACATAAAATAGTATGACATATCAAATATTACACCATAATTTTGTTCGTAATATATGCGTCATAATAAAAGTTAAAAATCAAAGCTTGAAAGCAAAAAAGATAAAATGCTATGAGTATACCACCACGAAAGTCAGTTCACTAAAAATGCAAAATGGTCATATTTATAAAAATGTAAAGGATTTCATTCGAGCTCGGTTTAATTTATTTCCAGTTTCTTTTTTGTTACTATACGATCTCTGTATTACAAATTATTTTTGTCAAAATTTAAAACTTAACTAACCCTTTTTATTTTTTGTTCAAAATTTTTGCACAAATAGTATATTTATTTTTATTTTATTTATCAATCTTGTTCCATGGATCCCTGCTGAGGAAGTACCTCTGGGATGTGAAACATGTCATTGTTGATACATATACACATAATATGAGTGATATCATAGTAAATATATATATATATACATATTTTACAAATACAAGAAATAATAATAAACATACATTTTTGCAACTGAGTTTTGCAAACGTCATAATGAGTACAATTAATTATTTTCTTCAAATTCTTGAATGGAGTAGAAGGAGTTGCCAATAAGATTAATCTCTAAGTTTTTGTTTGAAATACATCTTTATTATCTGAAAGCTGTTTTATACGATTAGGTAGTTTATTAAACAGATGTATCCCAGAATAATTAACTCCTCTTTGTACTAATGACAGAGATGTTTGTGTTTTATGCAAGTTATTTCTGTTTCTTGTATTGAAACTGTGTACCTGTGAATTAGGTGTAAACAGGTTAAAATTTTCTATGACAAAGCTCATGAGAGAATATATATACTGAGAATACATTGTAAGAATATTGAGTTTCTTAAAGAGTTGTCTGCAAGAAGTTCTTGGTTTTACCCTACACAGAAACCTAATAGCTCTTTTCTGTGCTATGAAAACTTTTTTACTTTGTGAAGAGTTTCCCCAAAAAATTATGCCATATGACATTACTGAATGAAAATATGAGGAGTACACCTGTTTCATTAATTCTAGATCTGCTGTTAGAGAAAGTGTTCGTATTGCGAAAGTGGCACTACTTAACTTTGCCAGTAGTGTAGTGATATGATCATGCCAACAGAGTTTCTGATCTATTTTGATACCAAGAAATTTTATACTCTCTGTTTCTAAGATTGTGTTGTTTTTATAGTTTATACATATATCTGGCTGTGCATAGTTTTTGTTTTAAACCTAATATAATGTGTTTTTTCAAAATTTAATTTTAATGAATTTGCCTTAAACCAATTTGCTACTACACTAAGTACTTCATTTACATTAAATTCTATAGTACTGTTTGGTGTTTTACGCACAGTCAGGTTAGTGTCATCTGCAAATAAAACACTCTTAACTTTGTCGGATAAATTTCCAGGAAGGTCATTGATGTTTAACAGAAAGAGGAGGGGACCTAAGACAGAGCCTTGTGGAATTCCATGTTTTATTTTCTCCCAGTCTGATGAAGCATCTTTACTTATTTTAGAATCAAAAATTGAAACTTTTTGCATTCGGCTTTCAATGTATGATTTAAACCATTTACCTGCGGTCCCAAAAATACCATAGTATTCCATTTTTTCAAAAGTAATTCATGATTTACACAGTCAAATGCTTTTGCAAGATCACAAAATATTCCTACAGGATTCATTTTATTATTCAGTTCCTCAAATGTGTTATTTAAAAATGAATATATAGCCATTTCTATGGATGATCCTTTTTTGAACCCAAATTGTGAATTGGTGAGGATATTATAGTGTGTAACATGTTTTATTACTCTACTATACATGACTTTTACAAAAACCTTTGAGAATGTTGAAAGTAATGAAATGGGACGATAGTTGTCTACACATGTTACTTCTCCTTTTTTAAATAATGGTTTTACAACAGCATATTTTAGTCTATCAGGAAAAACACCTTGTATTAAGGATTCATTACAAATGTGAGCAAGTACATGACTGATACAGTCTGAACATCTTTTCAGTAATTTACTTGAAATATTGTTATAGCTGGAAGAATTTTTAGGTTTTAATTGTTTAATGAGTTTATTTATTTCTGAGACTGTTACTGGTGGCAATTTCATCTCCACAAAGCTATTTGGGAAAGCAGTCTCAAGAAGCCTTAGAGCACTATGTGGGGATTGCTTTTCTATGCCTAATTTATCTACTACTGACGTAAAATGTTTGTTAAATATTTCACAAACTTCCCCTAGTTCGCTATACACATGTCCATTTTGTTCTATTTTTATGTCTTTAGAGTGATTTACAGTTTTTCCTGTTTCAGTCTTTATTATATTCCATATTGTTCTCATTTTATTGTCTGAATTTTCTATTTTCGCCGATATGTACTTGTTCTTGGCCTTCCTTATTACATTTCTTAGTATTTTAGAATAAAGTTTATAGTGAACTTTCAGCGCATAGTTATCTGATTCTCTCATTTTCAAATAAAGGTCCCTCTTTGTTTTACTAGAGATTCTAATACCCTTTGTTATCCATCCCATGCCCAGTTCATTGTTTGGAGTGTTGAGAATTTTCCTTTTTTTGAAACTACCTTCAAAAAGTGTTAGAAATATATTCAGAAAGGAATCAAATTTCGCATTAACACCCTGCGCATTATATACTTCTAACCAGTTTTCATTGTTTAAGGTATCTATGAAGTGTTTTATGTTATTTTCACTAATATTTCTTCTATAAACCCAGCTTTTCTTTATCTGTTTAACAGTGTTCCTGGACTCGATACATAATAGCTGGGCATCATGATCTGAGATACCATTTATTACTGGATGTATGCTGTAATTACTGCACTGAGAAATATCCATAAAAAAATTATCAATTGCAGTCCTGCTATTCTTTTGTATTCTCGTAGGAAAATTTACAAGTGCTGTTAAGTTAAAAGACAACATCAAGGCTTCCATATCTAATCTATCATTGCTGTGATTCAGAAAGTCAACATTGAAATCTCCACATAATACTATTTGTTTGCTATTTGTAAAACTTAGTAGCAAAGACTCTAAATGAGTCTGAAATTACCTGAGGGGGCCCTGTAAATTGCTATCACTATCAGCTCTTCCTTATCATATTCTAGTTTAGTATATGACTAGACTATGATTCACGAAACAATGCTTTTTACTTACTGTTCAATATTCTGCAAATATCTATCGAATCTTAGTTAAAACAAAGGTATTCAATGGGCTAATGTAGAAACTTACTGTTTCATGAAGCAACGCTGGAAGTTGTTTAAAACACAATACACCTCATTTACATGGAGCTTTTAAAAGCTGCTTATTGATTATTAATAATAACTAAATTCCGTATGCTGTAACAAAAACATTCTGGTCCAGGTAGCATTTCAACCAAATCATTATCTCTGCTTATATTACCACTACAAAATCAAAGGATATGGACACACCTAAACAAATTAAATGCATTGAAACTACGTTCTATATCAAGATTCCTCATTAGTGTAGCATAAATTAATTTCATTATACACATTACTAAATCACGAGCAGTAACAGTCACTTTATCGCGATGTAAACTTGACCAGCAATATTAACGAAAGTTCTCTTAGTGCTGTAGAAAATTATGGACTTACCATTGAACACTGTAAGTTACAAGCATTTTAGTATAAAAATTTTACGTCAATAACTGAAATCATGCTGACGACATAGTTGATGCCGCTGAATGTAGTTTCAGATGTATTCAGTATTTAATTTACTGCGTTTTCACTAGCGCCACTTTGCCAGCATCATTATCCGGGTTCATTTACTATCGCGATCTGAAATGAGTCAATGTAATCTTGGTTGTCCGGGTTGAACCGCGTCAATTTGTCGAAACCTAACGTTTCGGCCATCATTTTTGGCTTTCTTCATAGTACTGTCACGGCTCGAACTGCTGCCGCCTATATATAGCTCCCGAAGAACGCGCTAGCCGTTTGGAGTGACGCCACTCAAACTACCGCCGCCAGCGTGGCCGGTCCGATTGGGACCTGCGTCCCGCGTTTTCCTGATCAAGCATGACCATATTTGGTCAAGTTGTAGCCCGCCGTCCGCGTTCATATTATCTGGTCTTTTTTTTTTTTTATTTCCAATGCTTCTCTGAAACGCCGGGGCCACCATCTGCTTTCTTGTACCAATAAACTTGTGTCACTGAATAAAATTGCGTGCCCACTGTCAGCAGAAAGTTGCGCTACAGCTGATTTGCTGACGTCATTATTTTTAAGATGTCTCATGTGTTCACACAGCCTTTCCTTGACTGTCCAGTTTCGCCGATAAACACTTGGCCACAGCTACAGGGTATCTGGTATACGCCCGCTGTTTGCAACTTCTCCCTCTTGTCTTTGACTTTTAAAAGCACATCAGAAATCTTCTTAGGCGCTCTGTATATTGGACGGATATTTTTCTTCTTTAAAAGACGGCCGATTTTATCCGTCACGCCGTGGACATAGGGTAATACTGTCGTGGGTCCGTCTGATCGTCTTCTGGCTTCGGCTTCCGGTGTCGGAGCACAGGGTGATGCTCGAGGTGCAAGCCTTGCAGTGGCCTTATTGATGACGTCAAGGTTGTAGCCGTTGGCCAGATAAGTCTCCTTTAAAATTTCCCTTTCAGCGGCTATGCTGGCTTCGTCGCTGTCTATGGAAGCACGGAGGGTTAATGTTTTTAAAATTCCGCGTTTCACTGCTGGATGGTGGTGAGAGGCTGCATGCAAGTAGCAATTCGTGTGCGTGGGCTTGCGGTAAACTCCGTGCCCTAGGGAGCCATCTTCTTTCCGTTTCACTATCACGTCCATAAAAGGAGGTTGTTTGTCCACCTCAACTTCCATGGTGAATTTAATTTTATCGTGGGCACTATTTAAATGTTGGGAAAAAGCCTGGAGGGATTCTCGCCCGTGAGGCCAGATAACAAATGTGTCGTCCACGTAACGTAACCACAAAGAAGGTTTCAGAATGTAATTGTTGACCTTTTCAGCCTCAAACTTCTCCATATACACGTCGGCCACAATTGGAGACAGTGGGCAACCCATCGCTGCTCCCTCATTCTGCTTGTAGAAGTCTCCTTGGTATTGAGAGAAGGTGATCCTAAGACAGAATTCAGTCAGTGACGCCCATTCTTCTGGCAGACTGAGATATCCTAGTCGTTCCCTGATGATATTGATGGCTTCATCAATTGGCACGTTTGTGAACAGTGACGTGACGTCGAAGCTAACTAGTAAGTCGCTGTCTTCCAGGCGTCTGTCCTTGATCCTATTTATAAAATCAGAAGAATTTCGAACTGTAAAAGTAGAGCTAGTCAGATTCTTTAGCTTATCCGCCAGATATCTTGCCAGCGGATGTGTCGGAGACTGAAATGCGCTCACAATGGGCCGTAAAGGGACCCCATCCTTGTGTATCTTGGGCAGACAGTACAGTCGTGGTGTCAGGTGATTGGACGTAGTTATTTTTCTTTCATCAGGGAACGACTAGGATATCTCAGTCTGCCAGAAGAATGGACGTCACTGACTGAATTCTGTCTTAGGATCACCTTCTCTCAATACCAAGGAGACTTCTACCAGCAGAATGAGGGAGCAGCGATGGGTTGCCCACTGTCTCCAACTGTGGCCGACGTGTATATGGAGGAGTTTGAGGCTGAAAAGGTCAACAATTACATTCTGAAACCTTCTTTGTGGTTGCGTTATGTGGACGACACATTTGTTATCTGGCCTCACGGGCGAGAATCCCTCCAGGCTTTTTCCCAACATTTAAATAGTGCCCACGATAAAATTAAATTCACCATGGAAGTTGAGGTGGACAACCTCCTTTTATGGACGTGATAGTGAAACGGAAAGAAGATGGCTCCCTAGGGCACGGAGTTTACCGCAAGCCCACGCACACGAATTGCTACTTGCATGCAGCCTCTCACCACCATCCAGCAGTGAAACGCGGAATTTTAAAAACATTAACCCTCCGTGCTTCCATAGACAGCGACGAAGCCAGCATAGCCGCTGAAAGGGAAATTTTAAAGGAGACGCATCTGGCCAACGGCTACAACCTTGACGTCGTCAATAAGGCCACTGCAAGGCTTGCACCTCGAGCATCACCCTGTGCACCGACACCGGAAGCCGAAGCCAGAAGACGATCAGACGGACCCACGACAGTATTACCCTATGTCCACGGGGTGACGGATAAAATCGGCCGTCTTTTAAAGAAGAAAAATATCCGTCCAATATACAGAGCGCCTAAGAAGATTTCTGATGTGCTTTTAAAAGTCAAAGACAAGAGGGAGAAGTTGCAAACAGCGGGCGTATACCAGATACCCTGTAGCTGTGGCCAAGTGTATATCGGCGAAACTGGACGGACAGTCAAGGAAAGGCTGTGTGAACACATGAGACATCTTAAAAATAATGACGTCAGCAAATCAGCTGTATCGCAACTTTCTGCTGACAGTGGGCACGCAATTTTATTCAGTGACACAAGTTTATTGGTACAAGAAAGCAGATGGTGGCCCCGGCGTTTCAGAGAAGCATTGGAAATAAAAAAAAAAAAAAGACCAGATAATATGAACGCGGACGGCGGGCTACAACTTGACCAAATATGGTCATGCTTGATCAGGGAAACGCGTAACGCTGGCCCCCATCGGACCGGCCACGCTGGCGGCGGTAGTTTGAGTGGCGTCACTCCAAACGGCTAGCGCGTTCTTCGGGAACTATATATAGGCGGCAGCAGTTTCAGCCGTGACAGTACTCTGAAGAAAGCCACAAAATGATGGCCGAAACGTTAGGTTTCGACATATTGACGCGGTTCAACCCGAACTACCAAGATTACATTGACAACGACCGCGGAAGTCTGCGCACCCACTTGAAATGAGTGAAGTTTATTTTGCCATTCATAACGTCAGTAACATGCAATAGTGAATGTATTAACGCGCGAGTAATAGAAGCTTTGATTTTCTAGCTGTAATATTAGAAGAGTTGTGCTGCTTGGGCCATAATAACTGAAACATTATTAGTTATTTCATGAGCGCCATTTTAGTGACGTCATGTATTGCTTTGTACTGATATTGTATCAAAAGATTTATAATAAGCTTAGATGATTTAGCAGAACACGCAGCGTTGCCCGAAGTAAATTTTTGAAATTTATAAATGTTTTATTCAGATAGTGGAGTGGCAGACAAACGGAGTGGTAATTTGCTGGTAGTCATTCAATTCTGTTTGCAGATTGAGACACCAGTTATGAACAAAGAATCAATTACTACTTTAACATTGAAACGTATATATTAGCGCAGAATTAATGGATCGAAACGAACTAACTATAGTAAACTGGTCTACAGTCATTCAACTGTTTCCACAGGTAGAGATACCAACTTTAACTCTGATCATTATGAATAAAAGAATCAATTACTATCATAATACAAAAATTTCAATTTTAAAGCAGATATATCCTCAAAACAAAATCAATATTCAAAGAACAAATTAGGTTTAAAAAAATTAGTAATTTTCAGACATTCAGTGCTAGTAAATATATTCATTTTTTTTAAAGGAAATGAACGTTCTTGGGCCACTTAGGTAATTGCTCTTTGAATGTTAGTATTTTTTTTGTTGATATTTAGTCGATTCCATCAATTTATTGCTAATGTCTTGAGTTTCCATTAATGAAAACTATATTCATTTTTATTTGCGAGACTTGAAATTAGAAATTTTTAGAGATGCCGGGTAAACGAAAGGCATATCTTTCAAAGAAATGTTAGGAAACTAGGGCTATAAAAATAGCCAAAACCCAGGAGACAAATCCTCAAGCAGAACTGCAAAGGACTGAGCAGTTGGCACCTCTTGGGACTTCTGCTGCTGATGAATTGCCGGAGCAGTCGCTAGTTGGGCGACGACAGCAAACTGAACAGTTGGTGTCGGGACTATCTTCGTAGACACCAGGAAAAACGTGAGCTCAGTGCAAAGAGCAAGCCGAACGGCAATCGATCTCAAGAGCTGCTGAAACACCGAAGCAAATGAAAAGGCGGTGACAACAACAGGCCTCATATTTGGCATTGCAACGAGTTGCTGAAACGCCTGAACAAATGCGAGCTCGGTGAGAACAAGTCGTCCGTCAGTCGATTTCAAGTGCTACGCGAACACCGGAGCAAACGAAAAGTCTGCGACGACAGAACGCCGCATGTTTGGCATCACGAGTTGCTAAATCTTTGGAACAATAGCGAGCTAGGTGGCATCAGCATGCCAGGTATGAAACCATTGAAACAGCTGTTTTCTTACAACACAGAAGAATCACGGTATTTTTTTTAAAATCTTATCAGAAAGTATAATTCCTGCTTCCACATAACGTCTTTTGGAACCGACAGAATTGTTGCAATGAAAGGATTTTCACCGACATTTACTGTCCAGAAGCAAGTATATCACCGAATTGAATCAATGCTCCCTTTGTCGAATACGAAACCACATTTTTACAGATATGTTTCATGGGCGATGAAGAAGCAGAAACTGAAAGACGTTGTAGAATTATTGAAGGGACTGAGAGAGAGAGAGAGAGAGAGAGCCCATACAAAAAAATACAGCAGGTATTACACGACAACAATGCCTTGGTTAGAGAATTCAAAACGGCTTTGGAGAACATGCTCGAAGTAACCTGCAAGGTAATGATCCACCCCGAACGTGTGCCACGAGGACAACACGAGAGATGTTACAACGCATCGACGAGCAGCAAGATCGCAGTAATCCTACCGGACATAGGGGACCTAAAGTTCAATGTGGAATCAGAACCACGTGAACATTCTGGTGTACTTCACATCACACAACAACCAGAGGTGAAGGTCGCATTAAGAACCTATGAAAATCCTCACTGAGACTGGGATTCAAGCTGGGGACTTTTCCATCTCCAGTTGGACGCCCTAATCACTGAGCGACTAGACCTCTCAAGAAAATCTTATATTACAACACTCTTCCACGCGGACGCAGTCGCGGGTAACTGCTAGTATATATATATATATATATATATATATATATATATATATTGTAAGAAACTATTTTGATTTTTGTATGTCAGTATGAAGTCAGTCCTGAGCGGCTATGACTGGCCACAGATGAACTGTGCTGTGTAGCGAATGAATCTGGAGCTGGAACAGCTTCTTACATCTGATTTTGGCTGTGGCATGGGTTTGATAACTGTGGATGCTATTTATAGGTGGGAATGGGGTTCTTTCAGATTTGATAGCCAGGCATTCAATTGGAGCCATATTAGGACTGCCCCATTTTTAGATTGTATTTAAATTGTTAGTAGTGAGTCTTAACAGAAGTTAAGTAGTAATGAGTTTTCAAACACCAAAATTAAAATTTGTATAAAGTATTACATCAAACTATCAGAGGATTAAGGAAGAAACTCAACGAATTGCTGATTCACATGAATTAATTGAATACTACAAATAAAATTGATGTTTTATACTTACCCGAACAGAATATAACGATAGGAATAGATATGTTTAGCATAAATGACTATAATTTAGCTTCTCATTACTATAGAACTTGGAGAAAGAAGTTGCCACTTACACTAGAAATGGTTATAGTTTTAATGGTATAAATATTAGCCAGTATTACTTTGATCAAGATTATGAAGCCTTTCCTACATTGCCAAATTTCAATAATGTTTATTCCAAAGCAGAAAATAAGATGTACAGATCCTACATACTACAATAGCGAGGTGAGAAAGTTAAATAGTCTAGTTAAACTGGCTAGTGAAACAGTAACACAACAGAGTTAAGGCAGTAGGGAATGCTTAAAACAACTAAACAAGCAATTAAGAGGAAAACAAAGGATGGGGGTATGAAGAATATTCTTGGTGCAGGAGGACCACTGTACGATGCATCTAGAAATTTCTATGGCTTTACTAGAAAAGAGGGGAAGGGAAGGTATTCATACTATTGTAGATAAGAACGTAGTTGAAGTCACTGAAGATTTTAAAATTACAGAGATATTGAGTGGCTGGTTTAGTGAGACAACTAGGGACTATCCTGTGATGGGAGGGGATGAATCAGAGGAGTGTCTTCCTAAAAGCATAACTATTGCCAGACCCAATCTGTAACTGATATGATAAATAAGCTGTATTTTAAGAAAGGGGGAAGATGAAGTGACTGCTGGGAAATGTATGGGACATACGTTGGTGATAGGGCTTGGAGGGATATTGGTCAGAGAATTAGGAATAGTGCATGAAATGTGACCTTGGCCACCAGCTGGTGATCGATTTCATGCATAAGGGAGTGGGAAATTTTCTTTTGTTGGTAAGGGTGTCATAGATTGGAACAAATTACCAAGTGAAGTGATGAATAATTTACCAGAAACGCTTAAGGAATTTAAAACTAAAATTTGTAAATTGGAAAAGTAAATGGCAGAGGAATTTAACACGTAATAGCGGATTTTTATATATATAAAATACACGTTAGATGCAAAAAAAAACGAAAATACTCATTGAGCGAAAAACTAAAACATCTACAACGCCTCGCGGTCTTTCTAAATCATCCATAACCCATTATTTGTGTTATGGCACTTGTGTATATAAAAAGACTGAACGCATTGTGGCTAACTGAAAAGAACCACTATACGAAATTCGTGTCGCGGATCTCATATTTGTCTAATATAAGTTGTGGTTATTAAGAAATGCCATAATGTGTTCTAAACGTTAAATGATGCAATCATGACATATATATATACACACACACAAGATCATAACGCGTGAGCTAAATGATACATATTGTGAAGTGGGTTTCCTTCTACTTGTAGGCCTTATTATCTACATTTCCAGCGCGTTATTACACAGTTCTACCAAATCGGCATATTCATGGCTCTAATGATAGTTCTGACAGATATGGTGTTATCATAGTGCAAAGTAACCCGTCTCAAGGAGTCAGTGGCCTGCTTCCGAGCAGTGTAGCTCGCGGGTCGATGAATTGTTCTGTCAAGGGTGTTAAATAGTGCACCGCGGGCTAAATTTATTGTATCTGGTAGTATGGGAGCGTCGACAGAATTTTGTGCAGAAGTCTGGTGACAAAAGGTACAAGAACATTGTAGGATAGTTTGTGTCAGAATACGCACCACAGTGTAGTCTGTTTACACGTTTATATTGTTCCTCACATCTTTCTTTCTTAAAAATCCTGCAATCTAAGTAGTAGTTCGGTAAGTGTGATTGGTGACTCTTAGCGGTAGACTTTCAGTTTAAAGTAAATCATGTTACATAAGAACAAGGGTTTTCTCGGCGTCGAGAATTGATATAGTCTTCTCGGAAGACTAGCCGAGTAATCAAAGTGTTTTCACACGATATTTCGGCGATCTGAAACTCCATCGACATCTTCTGGTGAAGTGCCGGATCCGTCAGATGGCTGGAGCAGAGCGAGAATCTGCGGTTGGCGGAACACAGCCTTGAACAGGGCCATGGCTTCGACTTTGAAAACACCAGGATATTGGCGCGTACCAGTAACTTTTGGGACAGTATTCTTACCGAAGCTTTTGAAATTTGCACCATGCCCAATCTTGTCAGCCGGGCCTGTGGATACCAAGTGAAGCTTCGACGCCAGTCATTAATGCAGTAAGTCGACAGCGTGCCGAAGAGCACAGCACGGTGGCCGCAGACCAACTGCACCCACGCCAGAATCCTACTGGCGCTACCCCCACTCCACCGCCTAGGCGCTGACCGTGTCAGCCAACCAGCTGCGCCCACGTCAACCACGCAGGCATTCGGAGGCTATAAGAACCCAGCCTTCCGTCAGCTATGTCATTTTGGGTGAACCTCAATTCACCCCTAACCACATAGCTGACGATGATGGTGAAACGCACAAAGAACAAGTTCTGAGTGTGGTAAATCGCCTCATCAATTCCGTTCCGCAGAATAGAGTGCAACAGACAAGTGATGAGGAGATGGTGTCTATCATTCGGCGCTTCAAGTCAAAGAAGGCTTGCGGGTATGACGAAGATATCCACGCTCCAAGTCAAGAACCTGCATCCGCAAGCCATTAGATTTCTTTCTTCCATCTATAGCGCCTGTTCGCGTCAGTACTATTTTCCTCGGGCCTGGAAAATAGCTAAGGTTGTTGCCACACCTAAAGCTGGTAAAGACAGGACTTTACCTCAAAATTATAGGCCAATTTCTCTTCTTCCAATCCTTGCAAAGATCCTTGAACGTTTGATTTTCAAGCGGCTCAATCGGTTTTTGCAAGCGAACAACATAATTATCGCGCAACAATTTGATTTTAAAAAAATCACAGTACAGTTCATCAAGTTACCAGGATTGTGGAGCATATCTGAAGAGAAAAACAGGCAGGAAATGGTACTGCTGCAGTGTTTTTAGATATTGAAAAAGCTTTTGATAAGGTGTGGCAAGAAAGCCTGATATACAAATTACATCGCCACAAAATCCCAAACGATATGTTACATCTGCTATATTCCTGTCTGACCGGAAGACAATTTTTCGTCAAGTATGAAGTGGCAAACAGCGAACTCAAGCAGATTGAGGCTGGTGTTCCACAGGGAACCGTCCTCAGTCCCATCCTGTACAATGTCTACGTCAACGATATACCTCAGCAACTAGACAGCTACATGTCACTATATGCTGACGATACAATAGTGTATGCCAGCAATAGAAGCCTACTCTTTGCTATTAAAAAAGTGCAACGCCACCTGGAAGCACTGACACGGTGGTGCAACGTGTGGAGAATTAAAATCAACAAAGCAAAGTGTCAGGCAATCTTATTCTCCACACGGTTGAAGATACCCAAGAATCAATTAAGCATAGCTGGCGTATACATTAACTGGGTGGACGATGACAAATATTTGAGTCTAAGGCTAGACAAATGTATGACGTGTGGTAAACACACAGATGACACCAAAGCTAAATCTAAAGCCAAACTAGCCGGCCTCTATCCCCTTCTTAGAGGCAACGGACTATCCACGGATACAAAGTTGCTCCTGTACCGTGCGATCATACAACCCACGTTCCTATACGAGTTTGGAGTATGGCAGCCGACTGTCATGTCAAAAAGATCCAGACACTGGAAAACATGGTCAATGGGTAGTGAGGACAATCACTCGCTAGCTTGTGAGTTCAGGGGCAACTGCGCACCCCTGTTTTATTTGCCTGGTAGATCTGCAATGGAGGTACGCGCCACCGGTCCTTTCCTCCTGTCTTGTGGGACCATTATTCAAGCTAACAATCGACTAACAAGAAACCAAAAACTCAAGAAAAATAATTCCACTTCTTGTAGATCGGGTGGACAACAAGGTACCACCCACAACTCAAAGAAGCGGGTCAGGGTGAATAGCCTCCCCCTCCCCCCTGTTCAGACAATGCAGGTAACAGAAAAGTTCGATAGAAAATGCTTTTATTGTAATGCAAAGAATAGAGGGGAACTTTGAGGTGTCCCCTTTTTACATCATTAAAATTGATGGTCTTGTAGGCACCTTAGAGTCTGTTAAAAATTGAGGAACGGGTCACTGCTGCCGGAAACATCCACCAGAAGGCAGGCATCCCAGCTCCTTAACTGCAAGAAGCTCGGGGAGTTCGCCGTCAAAAGCGAACTCCACAAATCCCTGAATTGTAAAAAAGGCGTTTTCACCTGCCGTGACATTCTGGATTTAGAGACCGAGGAACTTGTTAAGGAGTGGGAAGATCAAAAATTGGTCGAGGTATATCAGATTGAATGGAGGGTAAATCTGCCACCTTTGTACTGACGTTTGACACACTAGTACTGCCAAAGAATATCAAGGCTAGATATGTAAACCTAAATGTACGGCCGTATGTACCGGATCTGATGCGCTGTTTTCAGTGCCAGTGGTTCGGACATACGACAGCATCGCGTAAGGGCAGCTCCGCCTGTGGTAAGTGCGGCAAGGAGGCACACGAGCCGGGTGTCAGTTGTACGCTACCACATGTTTGCGTCAACTGCTACGGATCGCACCAGGCCTGCAGTAGGGAGTATCAAGTGTATATTGAGGAACGCAAGGTACAGGAGTTGAAGACCAAGGAGCGGATTCCTTATAGAGAAGCAAAAAAGAAGGCTAAGTCACTCGCCGTTCCAATTTTCGGAAGTAGCTTCGCCAAGATGGTCTCTACTCCAATCAGGAAACTAAGTGTTGCTATGCAGACATCTTTTGTATAGTGGGCCAAAGTACTACGTGCTCATGTCAATGCAGGTGTGGTGCAAAATCCACCAAGGTCATAACAGCCCATACCGCGGACGTCTGTAGCAACACTCCAGCCACAGTAACAAAGACTCCACCAGCAGTAGCACCACCATCTGCCACCACCGTTATTGGAGGTATCCAGAAGATCTGGTGCTCAAAGTTCAGACAGAAGGACACGACCCAGTTTTTAAAGTCCTTCTTTTCATCTCCTCTCAGACTTCCCAGTAGTAGGGAGAGGAAAAAGAATAAGCAGATATTTGAGGATTTCTCTGGGTCGGAGTTATCTGTTTCTTCTTACGAGCTGGAGGAAACTGAAATGCTGGTGGATGAATCGGGTCCTGTTCCTCAGTAGATAGTGACCAAAGACTCACCTGAACTGGGGCGGGTGAGGATCAGCAGATAGGATGACTCCTATACTTCAGTGGAACATTAACAGTTTTATGGCTCACAAAGAGGAGTTAAAACTCTTATCACGGTCCGATACTTTGTGTGTCTGTCTCCAAGAAACATATTTCAGACCAACACTCCAACCTGTGCTAAGAACCTATGACGTTTAACGAAAGGACGATACCGATGGTGATCGAGCGTGGGGAGGAGTGACTATATTTGTACAGAACATTGTCCACTCTGAACCTGTTGCTCTCACCTCTACCCTGCAAGCAATAGCTGACAGAATTCATGGATCGGTACTATTGACAGTTATGCTCCTTCTATCTACCACGGTTGATTTAGGTCTGCCGAACGTGGTGGGTAAGCGGTTAACGCTCTGGCCTCCCATTCGAGAGAACGGCAGTTCGAATCCCAGTCCGGGCATCCAGATTTGGATTTTCCATAGTTTCCCCATATCACCGAGGTGAATGCCGAGATGCTTCCTTCAAAAGAGCCATGACTGAATTCCTTCCCGTTCCTTGTCCCCAGTCTCATCCCACCTCTAATGACGTCGACGCGGCGTAAAGCCACAAGTAAAAAAAAAAAATGATTTCAGCCAACTGGCTGATTTATTGCGCAAATTTCTCGCCCTTTTCTCCTGTTGGGAGACTTCAACGCGCACAGTGCGTTGTGGGAGTCGACCACCGATTGCCCTAGAGGTCCGAAAATTTGTAGATTATTGGAGCGAGGAGATACATGCATAGTGAAGTAACGCACTGCACTACTGCTACCGGTACGTCTTCTGCCATTGATCTTTCTGTTTGCTCAATTCCATTGCGCACTCTGTGCGTTGGGAGATTGATCGTGACCTTCATGGAAGCGAGCACTTCCCAATATGGTTGCACATAGAGTTCGAATGTGGGAGAAGAATTACACTACGACAATTAGTCCACTAACGGGGTAGTTTTCACTTGCATTAAATCACGTAGAAGAGTTTTTTTTCTTATCTTGTATATATTGGTGAGAGTATGCAGAAACCAAGTTTTCGACCTCAAACACCCTCGGCACAATTTTCTGAGGCCATAAAACATCAAAATTTTGGTACTTTTTTCAGTTTTTCGTCTATAACTTGTAGCATATCCACTAGCCCCGGAAATATATATGTATTTATAAGTATATTTTGTAGTATTGAAATGAATGTATAGTATGAATTGTGAGAAAGTGTATTTACTCATGGAGACCACAGACGGTACCAAGTTTGTAAACAGGGGTAATATAAGTGACATTAATATCTTTGGTTTTTTTTGGTGCGAGAGAGTGTCTGGCCGCGAGCGGCGCGAGTTGTTGCGCGCCAAGATTGTGTCGGCGGTCTAGTAATTTTGTATTGAGCCTGCTGGATCTGTGATCGTTCTTAATATACGAAAGAGTGTGTTTTCATTTGTGGTTTTATAAAGTTGTTCAGAATAGCAAATGGACTTTGATCAATAAAGTAGAAACTTATTGATTGTACGAAGTTAAACGTCTTCTTATTATTTGTATAATAAGAACTTTTAAAATGAAGATACGTAGCTCCTCAGTCCGCGTGCTTGGGTGAAATGACGGTATAAGGGCCAAACCGTCAACAAACCTGTGGACTTTAATGGGTAGTAAGAAATAATAATTGTGGAGTATTACACTTGGCTTAACACTGCCAGGATAGTGAAGATAGCAGTGATAGATTACACTTGGCTACCCTGAGGAGTATTACACTTGGCGACCCTGCCAGGATAATTCAGTGGTATGATGGTACCAATTACGGATGTTAATTGCTAATTAACATAGCATCCGGGACGCCTGGAAATCTTCTGGTTTCTATAACGTCGCTGCAGTCGACAGTGGTGAGCAACTTCCGACGACAGCAGTTTCGCAGATTGGCAAGTACAAAATTCCAGATTTAATTCAGGGGGTAACAGCAGCAATCGACGATCACATTGCAGAAAGAAGAGCAGTTATAAAATTTTGAACAGTAAAAAGTTAAATTTAAAATCAGTGAAATTAACTCTAAAATTTGTTTGTTTAAAAGAACATTGAAACGAGAAAAGTAATAATCGCTTGGTTAAAGAATATCTAAAGACAAAGAATTGCTATTAAGAATTGTAAAAGAAAAAGTTATCATTGAAAGTCTAAAGTTTGTTACAAATTGCAGTAGTTTGTTTAGAGTAGTTAGCGTCTGTGGTTTCCGATGAGAAGCAAGTAATAATAAAGAAATTATAAAGAAAAAAGGGGGGAAAACACTTCGTAATTAGAATTAAAATCTGTAATGTATTTATATGTTTGATTTTATTTCAGGCCGGAGGAGAGCAGAATTTAAATACTATTTTGTTTCTGTGAACTGTAAATTTTCAGCTGACACGAGGAAGTACGAGATTTGGTAGTGATTTGGATCCTGAATTGTTTGTCTTTGTTGTGTGTTGGATAACGGCGTTGTTGAAAGCGGCGTTGACTCATTGTTGATTGGTGCCCTTGGAGTTTTGAATTGTTGTCTGACGGAATTTTTTCCTATTAACTGGAGTATAATATAATTTTGTTTCTTCTATTTTGAATTTTCAAATGTCTTTGAATATGGAAGACGGTTGTGATAGATTAGTCCGAACGGAAGGTAATACGGATTTAGTGGAGTCAGATGGTAATAATTCAGGAATTTTGATCGAAAGTTCGGGAACAGTAAGTTTTGATGGAAAATATGAAAATCGTATGGGGATACGTGAAAACAGTAAGTTTGTGCAAGCCGAATTGAGTAGTAGTCCGGTTGTTAATGGGGATGACAATGAATCTGGCAGTCGTTTTGCAATTAATACATTAGTAGCGGTAGTGAAGATAATGTACAATTTGAAGGAACCAGTGTATTTAATGGGGGGCAGAACCCAGTAGAAAGAATAATTTCACCAGAATTGAATCAGTCTGAAAACACTCGGGAAGGGTCGGCAAATTTTAATATGCTGCTAACCGCCATATTAGATGCTAGCCGAAAACAAGAAGCCTTATTAGATGCTATCCGGAAACAAGAAAAAGCCTTATTGGAAGTTAGCCGGAAACAAGAAAAAGCCTTATTGGAAGTTAGCCGAAACAAGAAACCGCCATAGTAGATGCTAGCCGAAAACAAGAAGCCATATTAAATGCTAGCCGAAAACAAGAAACCGCCATGCAAGATTTGGAAGAAAGAATTACTGGAAACTTCAATCAGATGGTAGTACAGGTCCATGAAAGAATTGAAAATGTAACAGAGCAGATGAACGTAAAATTCGAAAAAATTGAAAGCAAAATGTTGAAAATTGAAAATAATATGCGACAAAAAATTGTGGAAGAGATAAATGATAACGTAATTCCTATGGTAACTCGAAGCGTGGCCGAAAGCGAAAGGTTATTTAAAGAAAAATTAGAAAATGTAAACAAAAATCAAGAGAATGTTGAAAATGAGATGGGGAAGATTCGGGAAGGTCAGAAACAATGTGATAAGAAGATACAAGGAGTAGAACGGCAGGTCGTTGAACATTCCAGTAGAACAGTATGTATAGAGCAACAGTTTGAAGAATTGTCGGACGGGGTCGCGCAAATACGCGAAGATATGATCAGCATAAAAGGAAATCTAGAAGAGGTCAAAAAACAGCCTAATATTATTGTGAGCGGCGGATCGAATGCTTGTCAATTATCGTTACCCGAAACTATATTTGAACCGGGCGGAAATGTTCATCCCGCTGACTTTGTTAAAATTTATGCTAGAACTTTGCCCATAGAATGGTCAGAGGTTGATAAAATGCAATACGTACACAGAAAAATGAAGAGCGAAGCTTTTTCTTGGGGGTGTGAAATTTTAGAGAGCTGTCATAATTTTAATGAGTTTCTCCAAATGTTCCGAGATAAGTACTGGTCTCAGAGACAACGAAAAGTAAAAAGTGATTTTTACAACTGCAAGCGTTACCACAGGACAGATGGGAGTATGAGAAATTTTTGTGAGAAAATGCAGACAGAATTACGGCATCTAGATCAGCCTATCGGAGAAATTGAACGAATGGAAGTGCTATTACAAAAGTTGCCCAGACAAGTCCAGGAAAAATTAATTGCAACCCAGTGGGACAAGATGGAAGACTTTTTAGACTACTAGAGAGGATAGACAGATACCAAGAAGCTTATGAAAACAACACAGAACGAAACAAAATGTTCGACCGGAGCGAGGATAAGACGAAAGATTATCGACACAACGATAGGTGGGATAACGGTTCACAGAGAGGACGTGACATATACGGAAGAAGTGGAAGGCAAATGTACGAGCAAGGAAAAGGAGATCGGCATTTTGACAAGAATGTGGCCAATAATAATAATAAATACGGTAATCAGAACTATAGTAGTAATTATGCATCAGGTGAACGCCATGATTACAGACAGCAGCCTAAACAAATGATGTATATGAGAAAAACAGAAAAGGTACAGGATGAGAAAGAAGAAGAGGCGGAAAACTCCAAACCGCGACTGTGAAGGTCCGCACGGAAGCGAATATCGGAACTTATGGACCAAATAATGTTAAAATAAAAGAGAATGAAGAAGAGCATTTATTTGAGTACCGCAAATCATACAGCAAAGATGAATATCTACAATGGTGGAAATGTTTCAACGAGATGGAGAATGAGAAATGCGGTGTTGCAACATTAAAGCAAGGGGGTGGTTGGAATTGTCGCGAAGTCATAGATCTGGCTAACATCGATGTACAAGATGAAGAAGAATATGAGAAGAATACCGGAGGAGGAGTGAATAGTGCGGAGGTGCAATGTAAAGCTGCAATGGAATTGTTCGACGAAGGAAATTGTGAGAATGAAGATAATGAGCTAGCATTTAGCATTGACGAAACTGGGGAAATTGTTCCTAGCAGTGATAACGAAGAGGAAAGGGAATCTGGAAGCAGTGAAGAAGAAAATGAGAATGAAGTCAGAATATTTTTTATAAGGAAATATGATGAATCGGAAATTAAAGGTATATCACGGGTAAGGGCGAAAACAGTTGAAGCACCAGATAGCTGTCAAAATACGAATATAGCCCCTTTACGAACACTTACCGACGTAGCTTGTTATTCTACCGCCGACGGAGAAGAGCAAAGTAAAGAACAAAAAGCTTTATTATCTTGTACAGTTGAGGACAGCCAGTGCCAAGCGAGCTCGGATGATTTAAAAAAGAGTTATCTATCTAAAATGAACCACCAGGAAGAAATAGGATGGTCGCATCAGGAGATAGTAAATGATTTGTTACAAGAAGACATCGGAAAAGCTGTAGAGAATGAAATAAGACAATCTTTGATAAGTCTAAAAATATTTGGAGTGCAAAGTCAAGCGCTTTTAGATACCGGGAGTGATTTGACGGCGATTTCGGAAGTTTTCTACGAGCGCATAACCAAAGATTGGAAGAAAAGAAAGAAAGAAAAAATCAACGTTATGGGGGCATAACATTTGAGATACGATACATCAAGAGTAGCGACAACACTGTGGCCGATGCATTGTCGAGACTTGTTAGTACTGAGGAGATACCAAATTAAGAGAAGATATGAAAAAAAAAAAAAATCCAACCTACCGAGTTCAATTTGGATGATTTAGTTTTGGTGAAAACAAAATGTAAGTCCAGTAATATCAATTCGGAGATTAAGAAATTTTTCAAAGTTTATTTTGGACCTTTCCGTATAATTTCTAAGCCTCATTCTAGTGTATATTTACTTGCATATCCTAAATCAAATAAAAAACTGGGTTTGCGAAACGTAGTAGACTTGAAAACTGTATAAAACTAAAGATATAGAGTAATGTACTAACTGATAGAGCAAGTAACAGTCCTTTAGTAGGAAGTAAATTCGATTCAAATATGGAAATTAAGTTTGGAAGTTCTTTTTTGTTGATATTCAGGGATTGGTAGTCCTGGTTGTTGTCTCGATAATATAAAAAACTATCGCGGGAAGAAAGGTTGCATTAAAATATAAGTAATCTGAGTAGATATAAGTAAGATTTCAACCTGCCAAGAGTGTACAAAGAACAATGAAGACATTAAAGTAAATGTTAGAATATGTGGACTTTAAAATGTGCTTGTTGTGTAAGTGATTTAGTAGCACAATTAACTTTGACGCTAAAAGAAAATCAGCTGTGCGGTTACGCCCCTAACCGAGCGCCAGGTAGACTACCCGCTTCGGACAAATCTGACAATAGGGTGTGTGCTCACCGCAAAGAGTTGGTTGTTGACCTCAGTCAGCTGTTGGTAGCTTTAATTGTAACGGACCATATACAGTTCATGAAAAGGAAGAAGGTGTAAAGTGTGAAAGGTAAAACAAAGTAGTATTAATAAAGAAACATTCAATTGGTGTACATAATAACATTTGGTGGTGTGAAAAGGTTGTTCAATCAATGTGTCAGAAACTAATGCTAACAATTTTAACTGACAAGTTTATATGGACAGATAGTAATGACTTCTCGGCAAAGTGAAATACATGCCAAGCATTAAATTTAATTTGCCTCGTAGTGGGGGCAGGTGTAGCATATCCACTAGCCCCGGAAATATATATGTATTTATAAGTATATTTTGTAGTATTGAAATGAATGTATAGTATGAATTGTGAGAAAGTGTATTTAACTCATGGAGACCACAGACGGTACCAAGTTTGTAAACAGGGGTAATATAAGTGACATTAATATCTTTGGTTTTTTTTTGGTGCGAGAGAGTGTCTGGCCGCGAGCGGGCGCGAGTTGTTGCGCGCCAAGATTGTGTCGGCGGTCTAGTAATTTTGTATTGAGCCTGCTGGATCTGTGAGCGTTCTTAATATACGAAAGAGTGTGTTTTCATTGTGGTTTTATAAAGTTGTTCAGAATAGCAAATGGACTTTGATCAATAAAGTAGAAACTTATTGATTGTACGAAGTTAAACGTCTTCTTATTATTTGTATAAAAAGAACTTTTAAAATGAAGATACGTAGCTCCTCAGTCCGCGTGCTTGGGTGAAATGACGGTATAAGGGCCGAACCGTCAACAAACCTGTGGACTTTAATGGGTAGTAAGAAATAATAATTGTGAGGAGTATTACACTTGGCTTAACACTGCCAGGATAGTGAAGATAGCAGTGATAGATTACACTTGGCTACCCTGAGGAGTATTACAAACTCTTTCCTGATAAGTCCTAGCAAGAAACACTCTATTTCCAATTTGAAAGGGGACAAAATGTCCTACAACTTTCATAACACAATTTTTTTCTAAACTCAAAACTAAGTGAGCTTACAAGTTCTTCGAAAATCAGCAAAATTTCACACTTTTCCTAAAAGTTGGTGTTTTACCTACTTTGCCGCTCAAAATGACCTGCAAACCCCCTATATATATAATTGATATATATGTATTTCTGTATGACATAGTATATAGATGTACTATACTTTGATTACTGATTCAATAATCATTTAACATTGTTGGCCGAGAGATCCCAAAGGATTGTTTGGCCGCTGGGTGACAGTGTTTTCGATACATCGCGCAATGCGCTCCTTTGTGGCTATCTAACCTGACCAAGTAATAATACAGAATGCAGGGAACCTACAACTTAATGTGGAATCCAAACCACATAATTGTTCTGGCTTACTTCATGATAACACAGCAAGCTGTGGCAGAGGTGAAGGTCGATTAAATGGCATTTGACAAATCACTGCTGAGACCGGGATTTCGATCTCCAGTCAGACGCCTTAACCATTGAGCTATCAGATCGATCTATTAGTGATAATAGCGCGAAAATGAATTCAAAATATTATGATATATAGTTATTAAGTCTTAATAAATTCGTAATAAGTTAAAAATGGTCATAAATCAATTTCTTTTCCTGTTTGGATTGTCCTGGCTTATCAATGAATTGTGTCTAATTCATCTGTTGCATCAGGAACAGCTTCCTCGAGGTCGAGGAACTCTTCCTCTCTTTCATATACTTCATTTCAGGAACGTTTTTCACGAGACAGGCCCGGGCAATTTTTTGCAAGCCGCTGAACAGTGCAGTCCTGATTAGCGACAGCTGCATGTTAGAGTACAAGGTTTCTTGTAGGAGCGTGATACAACCTTCGGAGTAAACGTAGGCGCAGCGTCTTTTATTATTGTTTTTTTCTTATGGCTTTACGCCTCGTTGACGTCGAGGTCATTATAGGCACGATGGGACTGGTGACAAGGAACGGGAACGATTTCGGCCATGGCCTTTTGAAGGCAGTATTCCGGCATTCGGCTGAAGTGATTTAGGGAAACCTTGGAAAACCCCAAATCTGGATGCCCGGACGGGCATTCGAACCGGCGTCCTCCTGAATGTATTTATTATTGTAACTGGAATAAGACTGGACGAGCCTTTCCTTCATCCTCATGGCAATGGGTGCGTTGCTCTACTACTCAACCATCCTTTACCTTGCTGGTACGTGTATTTTGAGTGAAACGTTGGCTCATCTGATTTTGGTGGCAACCATGCATTTTTTACACAGATTTCTTAAACATTTCGTATCTGAGCCTTCCAATGTTCCACAAGCAATTTTTCCATACCGTTCCAAGATGAGCTGTTCCCCTGCGTTTTCTCCAGATACTAGTCTCTGGAGGCTAGGAGTTCTGAGAAGTAAGCATGCATGTTACTTTCAGATATGGTTGGTATTGAATGAGATAGCAGAATTTTTCTTTCCCATAGCCGAAATATGCTGATATTGTATCACATCCTGCAAATGCATGAATGAAGAGGATATGTGTTGGTTCAAACTCGTAAGTGTTACCAAGGCCCATTAGCACAATGAGAAAGACAATATACTCACTTAGAGTTATCACTGTCGGATGTTGCTGCTTCGGAAATAGGCTGCGTCAACGATCAATCCAGCTGCATCTTGTTTTGCCTGTTGATCTTGGATGCCTCCTTTTTCAGTTTTTGCATTAGTATCAACATTACACGGTTCCTGCTACTCTCATTTGCCGCGTCACTGCAACACTTGTTTTCTCACTGAAAATGATGTCTGCTGAAGTATCTGATGTTTTCAAACTACAAAATATTTCAGATGACTTTATTCCACTCTGCACACAACCACTTCGGTATCTGTCAAATATAACTGTGATGTTGGATCTATAGTCGTTGTCAAATAGGCTTCATATTTTCCAACACATGCAGCCAAGGTCTTCACTTACGATGCCACATAACCTTATGCGGGAGGCATCATCCGTCCAGAACAAAACTTTTTATGTTGGTGTGTTGCATCTTGAGAGATTTAAATGCTTCATATAGAGACAGTTTTAGTTCCCTTGAAGTACGGAACAAATTCAAATGGAAACTTTGTTCAATCCATTTAAACGGAAAAGAAATGGATTTTGACTTACTTATGACATAATTTTGACCTGCGTAAATAAACTTTGTTCCATAATATTATGTTTTCAATTTGCAAATCGTTTTTCAAAAATGGTACAACTACCATTAGATACTACAACGGACTTGTAGCTCAGTGGTTAAGTTATCTGACTGGAGATTGAAAATCCCGTTCTCAGCAGTGATTTTTCAAAGGTCATTGACCCAAACTTCACCTCTGCAACAGCTTGCTGTGTAATATGAAGTAAGGTAGAACGATTCTGAGGTTTGGATTTCACCTTAAGCTGTAGGTGGCCTGCATCCGGTACTAGTACTTGGTCAGGTTATATAGCCACAAAGGAACGCATTTGCGCGGCGTATCGAAAACACTGTCACCCGGCGGCCGAACAATCCTTCGGGATCTCTCCGCCAACAATGCTACAATGATTATTTGATCAGTCATAATCAAGTATAGTACATATATATATTATGTCATACAGTAGAATACATATATATCAGTTTATATATAAGGGGTTGTAGGTCATTTGAGCGACAAAGTAGGTAAAAACCCAACTTTTAGTAAAAGTGTGAATTTTGCTGATTTTCGAAGAACTGTAACCTCGCTTAGTTTTGAGTTTAGAAAAAAGTTTTGTACTATGAAAGTTGTAGGAAATTTTATCCTCTTTCAAATTGGAAATAGAGTGTTTCTTGCTAGGACCTTATCAGGAAAGAGTTATAGATGAAAACCTGGAAAAAAAGTACAAAAATTGTTTTATATGGCCACAGAAAGTTTTGCCGAGGGTGTTGGAGGTCGAAAACTTGGTTTCTGTATACTCTCACCAATATATACAAGATAAGAAAAAAAAAATCTTCTACTGATTTAATGTTTGTGAGACCCCCTTTTACGACCCCGTTACTGGACTAAATGGAATATCAGCAGAGCTGACTGGCCGTCGTTCTCGAACAGCGCCAGAACACTGATGAGAAGGTGAAACATCTTACAGAAGTGATTGACTAGGCGTCCGATATTTCTATGCCTAGGAGCGCTGAGTAGAACGCCCGTCTCTTGGTAGAACGGCGAATGTCATTCCGCTATACAGGGTAGTAGACGGGCCTTGCGTCGGTTTAGGTTTACACGCCTCACCTAACAACCTTGCAGCGTTCCGAGTTGCTACAGCTAAGGCGCGTCGTGTTATTAAGGAGAGCAAATGAAGTTTATGGCAGAACTTAGTGAGCACCATTAACCGTTCCACAATGTCGTCAAAGGTATGGGAGTCTATCCGCCGTTTATCTTGGAGGTACTCCCGACTACCAATGGATTATTGGATCAGGAGCATGTAGTCACCAATGAGCGAAGTACAGAATAGCTGATGGTAGTACTTCTCTGCCATCACTTCGTCTGCCGGATTGGACCGTCAGGTCTAGCAACAAAGAATTCCAGGCGAAAGACAAACTTTTAGCTTCGATTGGTCGGATTTAGAGGCATGCAATAGCCCATTTTCATCTTGGGAGCAGGAGTCTGCACTAAACAGCGCCAGGGTCTGACCTGATCCAGTAACAGATGCTGAGGCAACTTAGCAGAGATGCTAAAAGTACCTCCTGGGTATTTTTAATGATGATTGGACTGTAGGACACTTCCCCGACTAATGGAAAGAAGCAACGATGGTCCCTAAATTAAATCTTGGAAAGGAAAAGTTGTTGCCAGGTAGTTATCGTAGCATCGCCTTACCGAGCTGCATCGGGAAGACACTAGAGCGGATGGTTAACCGCTGCCTTGTCTGGTGTCTGGAGTCACGTAATCTGCTGAGCTGCTTTCAGTGAGGAATTGGCACCTTGTGGGTATAATTTTTGACACTGAAAAGGCATAAGATACTACCTGCTGGCATGTTATTTTACAACAGTTATATGAATGGGGTTTCAGGGGAAATCTGCCCGTTTTTTAAAATCGTTTTTATCACGACGTTGCTTTCGGTACCGAGTCGATCAGACCTTTTTATCCAGGAGAACGGTGTTCCTCAGGAGTCAGTTTTAAGTGTGAGTCTTTTCGTTATTGCTTTTAATAGCATTTCAACTATTATGATTGTCCAGTTCATAGCTGTTTGAAATGCATATTAATATGGACAATGATCAGGAGCAGCGGACGGTGCAACCCAGATGGTAGTGCATATGAATTAGGCTGACTAAGCGATTGTAAAACGTCTGGCGAAAGGAATCGTGTTTCTAAGAGGGTGCGTTTTTTTCTCTCTCTCTGCCAGCCCTTGCGACAGGCGACCGAGGGTCGCAGCAGCCTAGAGGTAATAAGATGTGGCGGGCGGCCGCCAGGGGAACATAAGTGGCCAGTAAAAATCCTAGTTAATACTGAAATTAGCATCTTCTAAACCACTGCACCGATTTAATTACACTAAACGCCATTTTAATACGACGGAAATTTACATACTAATTGATAGGTTACATCAGTAGTACAAATTAAAAATTGAATTACTTGTTATAAAATATAGAACTCAGGTCCCCAGAATAAAAGGAAAAAGCGAATATTACACCGCATTTTGGGCCTTTTGGAAACAATCAATTGAATTAGCGAGTAATTAATATTTTAAGACCACATAACTGAGGGTTTATACCCAGCCGCGAGGGCGGTTTTGAGAAAAATAAATATTGGCACTATTAAGACGATTTATGATCTGGGCTCATACCGGCGTCCATAAGAAGAACAGAAGTTAGGTCAAGAAGTGGCGCGTGGCACGTGCCTCATTTGCATTATTAATGGCATTTCTGACAGATGGTGACATTAATAATGGCTTTTATGGCACCTTCCTGACATTAATTACCCGATTAGGCGTGAGTAATAGGGGTGGAGGGGAGAATGGCCACAGACTGACCACAAGTTAGCGCTTGCGCTCCTAATGCCACTACTACCATTGATTGATCAATTTATTGACCAGCAATAAAATGACAGTATCATTAAGGAGTCCACGAATCTGTTGAGCTTATTCAGTTGTTATTGCTCTAAAAAAAATTAAAAAAAAAAGTGCTGATGGGGAAACTGAATTCAGATTCTGTGTAGATTGACGGGCATTCAGTCACAAATTTAAGTGTGTACCCTTCGCAATCGAATACTTACACTGTTAATGACCTAGGGAACTATGAATTCTTCACTATTTCAGATTTGAAAAGCTGGTTGCAGATGATCAAAATCGCGAAGGGAGATATTGAAAAACTGTATTCTATATATCCGCCGGACATTAAGGTTATATACGTATGGCTTTCCGTTTCAAAAAATGACTCGGCAACGTGTCAACGCTTTCTGAATACTATCCACGAAGACCATTTTCTGTTTTATTATTAATATTATTCAGATGATTTAACAATCTTTTCTGAAACTATTGAGGATGATGTAATGAGATTAACGAACGTTTACAAAAGGTTCACCTCACCTCACT